>BSBK01011987.1:607500-873056 GCA_027943335.1 Chamaecyparis obtusa
AGTTGTATTCAGTATGAATAAACTAAGAAAATATATTATTAGATTGCAAGGACAGATCCCCGCATCTTTGTACAACAAGATTGAAGCTAGGTGGTTTGATATATTAAAGTAAGATAAAGAATTGATAGAATGTGTTTTAGTCCAATTACAATAAAAGATGCCAACGGAAGAAATCAAATAGACTCTTGGGAAACCTAGATCAACATTCAAGACCAATAAAATATTGACAAGGTTACTCAATGGTGAATCACAATCAACTCAAGATGAACCAGAGGCTATCTTGAAGAAATTTTTGGGTCTTGAAGAAAAAGAGAAGGAAGAAGAACATGAACATGATGAGACAATGATAACTCATACTATTGAAGGATGGAAAATTGGTGATGTTGAAGTCACTATATATGATATTACCATCCTAAATACTCCAAAAGAATAGGTGGATGCTCCTGAGAATATAGGGACAGATTGAGTCATGGAAGATGTCATGATTGAAGATACCACAGTTAATGTATCCACCGGCGAGAAACAACAAGTACCAGTAGTATATAGAAACATAGGAGATAAGAAAAAACAAGAACAATCACATACTGAAGATGTGTAG
This sequence comes from Chamaecyparis obtusa, assembly GCA_027943335.1. Taxonomy (NCBI): domain Eukaryota; kingdom Viridiplantae; phylum Streptophyta; class Pinopsida; order Cupressales; family Cupressaceae; genus Chamaecyparis; species Chamaecyparis obtusa. The sequence goes on from BSBK01011987.1 coordinate 608,099, forward strand.
GTGGAAGGAAAGTAAGAAAGGATTGCAGATAAGGAGAAAGGACATGTAACTTATTCGCACTTTGTGTCTACTGTTAAGAAAAGTTTGGATGAAGAAGATGAAGATGATATTGTAGATATTCAAGGTCTAATTGATTTGCGTGCCTTGAGCCCTAATGAACTCATGGACATTTCTACGACAATAAATTCTAAGGCTAAAAGGGAAAATATGAAGGCTTGGAAGAAAGAGGCACAAGTAATCCAATCAACAAGAGACATATTATATTTAATAAGGCTTGTGATTGATTATGACTCAAATTTTATACCTATTGAGAAATTAGGTAAAATTGTGATAGTTGTATGAGATCAAATGCAAAGTCTTGAAGATGCAGCTACGTAGAAAGTGCAAAAGGACTATGAGAAGAAAATAATAGAGAAGTTGGTACAGTTAATTGCACTTGATAGAGGTTCATTAACAATAGGAGTTAAAGGGCTGAAGGAAGCACTAAAGGAAGGTTGTAAGCTACTTACCACAATTTGTGATTTTTAAAAGTTTATTTAAGACATTAAGCATAAAAGAGTTGAAGCTCAACAAGAGGTTAGTTGCAAATTTTGATTTTGTGAACCATTCTGCAACAAGTTTTGGAGTTTTGGTAAGCCTAATTAATCATAAGCTCAAAAATTACAATAATGAACATGAGAAAATGGTAGAAACATTCTCAGAGCTACATAGTCATTTGATTCCCGAAATGGATATATTGAAAAAATGAGTAAAGGAGGTTGAAGGTTTTTTATCCTCGCCAATTATGAGCACTATAGATGCATTGGAAGAGCTAGCTTAGCTATTAAATGGACAGATAGTAATCATGGAGAATCTATAAAATACATGTGTGAATGATCTTCAGGTCTTAAAGACCAATTTTGTTGATGTATTTAGCAGATTATAAGTTGACATTTACTATACTAGTAATACATTTTTTGGTTCGTGGTTCTTTTTGCATACCTTTGTCATTTTTTTCAAAGGGAGATTCAGTGGTCAGTGAAAAAATGTTTTGTTACTATAACTACTAGGGGAGTCATCACAGGGGGACTCATGCACAATTCATGAGATATAATTTTGCAGGTGTTGAGACTTAGTCATTTTTTCACTCAATGTTGCCATCAATGACAAAGGGGGAGATTATTGGCATTATGATGAAGCTTTTTGAGTCCAAGAGCATGAAGTGTTGAAGTGGAGTTTTCATTTCTATAAACAAAGAATACCAAGAGTGATAGATCAATCATACTAGAGCAGTGCATTAGATCGACTAAGTTACTAAGTGTTCAAGTGAATCAATTGCAGAATACTCATGTGTGGAAAAGGTGATATGTGATAAAGGTTTTGAGGATTTAGGTTATTTGGATCATGTGGAAGCATTAACAATTCACATAAATCTATTTCTCGAACTGCATCAGCTAATTCACGGTACATGAAGAGATTTGAGGAAAATAACAAGTGATATTGGCTAGAATAGAGAACTAGCACAGTAAGATTTATGGAATTGGTAAAGTGGTCAAGAAAAAGTCAAAGAATTTTTTAATTTATTATGTAATTATTTAGGGCCAATATCAAGTAATTCAAAATGATGAATTGGGGCACTTTCTCAATTATTTTAATTGTTTTGGAAGACAACTTTGGTAACACATTTTAGGGTTTCCAACCGACTTAGAAAAGAGATGTATATCATGATATGAAGGGTTGTGATGTGTGAAGGTGATTCATGGAGTTAAGGCATAGGTGTTAGAATATTTTGAGCAATGCATTAAGAAGGAATTCAAAGGATTTGTCAAGTAGTGAGTTCTATTTTTCAAATCACCATCACTTGTTAAATCCTAATAGGTTTACAAGTTAAATCCCTTAATAGGGTCACTCCTAATAGGGTGAGTAGGATACTAACAAGTATGAAGTTTAAATCCTCTAACCAAGTGACTTTGAAAAGGAGATTCTAAATCCCTTAACTAGGTAGCTCCTAACAAGGCTTTTGTGATAGATTTTAACCAGGATATAGATACTCTTAACCGGTTATGCCCTTAACAGGGTGATGTAATTCCTTTAATAGGGAAAATATTATTGTTGCAGTAGTGAGAATTCATGGGTACTAATTATCACCATGGTTTTTCCCTCTAACCAAGGTTTTCTACAATAAAATATTGGTGATCTTGTGTTGTTGTAAGATCAAAATTATGGTTAAATAGCATCAAAATAAACCACTAAAATTTCAAAGATATGCAAAACCTAATCTAATCCTATCATAAAAACTACTTGAAATAATATAATTAAAACATATTAAAACCCCCTTCAAGCCTTGGTTCCCATGTTCTCATTTCTTCTCCAAAATGTGGATGAATGTAGCTCTTGAAAAGGTATTGAAATGCACAAATTAAAAGCAATGAGAATACTAGGAGGATTCAAAATAGATGCAAAGTGATTACAAAAAGTGGTTAACCAAGTTAGTGCAAAAAGGTCCAATTTATAGAGTTGAGAGCCAAAATGAAAAAGAGAACAAGTTAGTGTGCCACATGGAAATTTGTCATAATCATGACAAATTGGAAGCACAAAAGGGAATGCACAAATTAATGCACAATTAGGGGAGAAAATGGAAGAGGAAAGGATAGGATAAGTAGTAGGAAATTAGGAAGCCAAATTAGTTGAAAAGGGGATAAGGAAAGCAAAAGAAATGTGAAGGATAATTAATAGGGAGTCATGATGAAAGATTTAAGGGATGTCTAAGAGTCTCATATTTAAATGATTTAAAATCAATATTCCCTCAAATGGATAATTAGGAATTTAGGAATTATAAAATCCCATAATTCAAAAAGGGAAAAATTAATTAATTCAAGATTAATTATTTGTGGGAGACTTAGGATAGGGGGAATTAATCCAATAAATGAATTAATACGAAGGGATAAACTATAGGTTATCTATCCCAAGGGGATGAATTAGTAAAATGACTAGTCGGATGATGATGTTTGATCAAAAAGAGGATTGGTATTGAATGATTTGATTATGGTTTGAACTGATCTTAATGATTTGAAATTGATTAGGTATCAACGCAACATCGATGAACTTTGACAATGTGCATGATTGATGATGATGAGATAAGATAGCATCGATGAACTTTGACCATGCTATTGGTTGGACTGGTGATTATAAAATAACATTGATGATCTTGGATAATTCTATTCAGGATTGGCTTGGATTAGACAATGAGGCATCGATGAAATTTGACAATGCACTTGGGATTGGATTGATGACAATGAGGCATCGATGAACTTTGATAATGCACTTGGGATTGGATTGATGACTACAAGTCATTGATGAATTTTGATAATGCACTCAGGATTGGATTGAGATTGATTAGGCATCGATGGACTTTGACAATGCCTTGGGATTGATTTAGGATTGAATTGATTTGATTTGGATTGATGAGGATAGGACTGACAAGGATTCGACAAGATTGGATTAATTTAAAATTGGTTTGATTGGACATCAATGAACTTGGACAATGTCCTAAAATTGATTTGATAATGATCCAATGTGATTGAAATGGTCTTGAATTGATTATGACTAATTCTGATTGATTTGAACTGATTTAGGAAGGTTTGACATTGTTTAGGATTGGTTTAGGAATGTTTAGGATCATTTAGGATCAATATCTAGATTTGATTGGTTTGGCCAAAGAGATCAAGATTATGATGCGAGATGCAAGAAATGTTTGAAATCAATTAAATAATTTTCAATGTTTAATCGATAGGGAAGGAAAAAATTCTGATGTATAGTAAAAACCATATGTGCAACATAGGGGAAAATAATTAGAATGCACAACAACATTTCAATTTTAATGCAAAAAGGATAACACCAAGACTAGCAAGCTCGAGCCATTTTTGGGTGTCTACATTTTCCCCTCTTTGATACAATGCGATAATGAGCATTGTTTCAAAGAATATCAAAAGGAATCGCATAAAATATGCCCCAATGACAACAAGATACAAAGGTGATACATAGATGCCCCCTCGAGAAATTGACCAAAAATAGAAATGATAGGTCAATTTATCAAATATAATGAGAGGAATCTAACACAACAAAAGGTTCACCAATTTGACATCTAACATAAAAGATATGAGTTGCATAGTGCAAAAAGCATCGTGACCAAGGAAAAAGGAAAAGGGTGCACATCTATCTAGGCAGCAAAGAGGCTATAAAAGGGCTAGGAGAGGAGAGGGAAGCTTATTTTCACTCTCTCAGTTGGAAGAATTTGAGCTCTGGAGCAAGGAGAATGGATCAAATTCCAGTGGAGAAACATTGCGGGGAACGAGTGCAGATCTTTCGATGACCGATTGGCCAGGACCATGGATGAGTACATCGAGGCCTCTCATTGATTTAATTTATTTCACGTATTTCTAGGTAGCTTAGGTTAGGGTGTTAGGTTGGGAAAGGGGTCTGGGGGTAGTTTTGTCATGTTTTCTATCCCAACTATGTAGCTTGCATGCCCAACTGTGTAGTTCTAGGGACCAAGTGCGCCAACTGCACAGTTGGTAAGGGAAACTACACAGTTGGTAAGCCAAACTGTGTAGTAGGTAAAAATAACTACAAACAAGGTGAAACAGGGGAAAAAGGTTTGAAATAGGGCAAAATGCAGTCAAAACCCTAGGGTAAGTAAAAATTAGGTCAACATGGTCAAATCAAAGCCAAACTTGGGTCAAACTTAGGTCAAACTTGGTCAACAACAATAAAAAACAATAGAACACTGACACAAGTTACATTGCAAACATAGGATGAGTTGTCACTCTTGTAGACATGTAAGGGTAGACCGGGGTGTCTAGCATTATGCCACTAACTAAGTGCATATAAGAGGGATATCCTAGCCGGATTAGGATTGTACTATATCACGTTCATGCCTGTGACAAGGGTGAACAAAGGGTTCAATAGAGAGATGACATTTAGAGACCAGCTCATTTATAGCTTCAATAGAAAGATGGCATTTAGAGACCAACTCATTTCATTTGCTGATTGGGGATGCTACTGGGACTTTGGAGGATGTCTGGCGCATCTTCTAGATACCCATCATGGAGAGCTTGCAAGGTACAACCCAAGGATGGGGAGAGAAGAACTTCACTGGTTATTTGAGTGCGATGACGATGATCTAGACATCAAATATTATGAGATCTGGTGGGATAAAGTGGCAAATCAACACGGGATGTTGATCACAATGATATGTTGTGTGACTATGGGTCTAGTAGTTCTGGATAGGAGAGGGCATAGATTCCCATTCGGATGTGGTAGGGTATTGGAGTAGATTGTCATAGATGGGATAGTGTTTGTGTGGGGTCCATGCATGTTGGATATGACTTACTATCACCTTCATCAGATAGCGTACAAAGGAGCTTTATTGATGAGCATAGGGTGACTTTATTGTAGATATGAGTATATGAGAATATAGCAGTATTTTAGCCGATAGAAGAGTGGGTAGTGATTCCTAACAAGCCATATGTGTATTTTTATGTTGGAGCTTTATTACATGGACTGATGGGATACATACTACATTTTAGACATGAGATAGATGCACTGAGTGATTTCACTTGGCAGCCATACAAAGACTTCCCCAGATGGGAGGATGACAAAGAGCACTTGCCATACTGTAGACATTAGAGATACTTGATTGAGCATGCAAATATAGGTCATGTGGTCATTGAGGTGCATTTTCTAGAGAGAGTACAGAGGCAATTTGTTGAGAGGCATGGGGTGTTGACAAGGATGGCACTATTTGTACGGTCATAGGTAGAGACAGGAGCATGGGGTGCACTGATTCGATCACAAGTTGCTTATGTAGAGTTCGAGAAGTTACAACCTCGAGAGTGGGGAGTTGGTGCAGATGTTAGGGATGTGGGGAGGACATGAGAGTATGATAGATGGTTTTCACGACATAGGTTGATACCATTGACAAATCTAGATGTGTAAGTGTTGAGGGTTCAAGAGCTGGGGTCAGAGATAGAGGATAGCAGTGAGGAGGATGGGGGAGGGGAGGCTGAGGAGGGAGAGGATGGAGGCTTAGAGGATAATGATGATATGGATGAGGAGGGATATCATGGAGGCTCAAATGACGATGAGGATGAGGATGATGAGGGAGATGAGGAGGGTGATGAGGTGGGTGATGAAACTGGTTCTAGTAGCATTGAGGAGAGAAAAGACGAGGATCTTCTAGAGGGTATGTTGATGGAGGTGGGAGAGGATAGAGATGATGCACCATATGATCAAGCTATACAGATTCCTAAGATATAGGGTGGGGCTACAAATGATGAGACAGATAGGCCAGACACATAGTACCTAGTAGAGTTGAGGGGTCAGATTGACAGGTTGACTTTTGAGAGGGATGCAGATAGGGTTGCTTGGTATGTAGAGTGGGCTTCCTAGGATGTAGAGAGGGAGGCTTGGTGTGTAAAGCAGGACAAATTGAAAATAGAGAGGTATGCATCTATAGTCTCTCGCGACACAACACTATCCAAAGTTCAGAGGGCATAGGATCAGGTGCATAGGGGTGAGGATAGTGCACAACAGTTCATTGGTCGCATAGAGGATGCAGATATATGCGAGGTAGATGGCATGTTGGGGAATTCTCAGGTGAGCATAAAGTATTGGAAGTACATGCATAAGAGAGATATACCATGAGAGCAGTGGCCATCAGGTGTGAGGAGCGATGTGAGTAGGGAAGACCCCCAAAGGAAACTGAGCAGCGAGGGAGGGATAGGACCGAGGAGGCCACCTAGACAGATTAGACGGGGGGGCTTCATCTTTGAGGCCGAGCAGAGGCTAGGATGATAGAGAGAGCATAGGTGGATATGGGCTTCTCTTTCATACAAAGGAACATACATGATATGATTTGAGCCTACGGGCCTTAGTGTATATAGACACTTTGATGTTCATACTCTGGTACTATTTGTTTGGTTTATATGCGTGAGATGCAACTATATTATGATGCTTTCTTTAATTTCATGATGGATATATACTTTATGTGCTTGTTTTTTTTATACTTCTTATGTGATGACATGTATGTGATGCCATACATCTTTATTTGCAAAATATGAATGCAATATGCTGATTTTTTTGTACTTTTTTCAGAAATGTAATATATATGAATGCAATATTTTTGTATTTTCTTATGCAATAAAATGATGAATATGCAATGAAAGATGAATTTAAATTTTTTGAGATTAACATGAAATGCAGGATGCAAAATGGAAGATTTAGAATGCACTTGTTTCTGTGTACTAGACCAAAGCGACTGTGAGGACTGACAAAGGAGAGTTAGTAGGAGACAGAAATTAGATGGGAAATGTTAGTAAGAGATGACAAGATTTATTTCATAATTGCACTTCATGTTATTAGAGATTAATTTTGATGTTGCAAAGGAAAGTAGTGCATCATAGCATGAAGAGACAAAGTGAAAAAGTGATCCATTTGCGTAAAACAAACACAATGCGGACATAGGATGAGCTCACCTTTCCTAACACATATTAAGGAATGCCTCATAATTTTATGATATAATCCAATAGATAGAAATAAAAACAAAAAAGAACAATCATGAACCATCTCGGCCATTCTCAATGCTTCATTAATATCATTGAATAGCATAGGAATATGATCGATAGAAAATCAAATAAAAGATAAAACAACTCACTCAAACAATGTGAGCCAACAACCACTATGATCTTTTGTTATTTTCTTTACTATTTTGCTTGGACAATTGTTGTTATTATTAGGTCGGATAAAGAAAAATAATTGCTTGATAGGTTGACTGATTGATTGATTGATTGATTGATGTCAGATCAATTGTCTTAGTGATGTTGTTTGTGAAAACTTGATTATGCTAAAGCACAAGAGTTTCGAAATCGTATCTGCATGCATTCTTGTTGTAATGCAAAAGGAAGGATTATGTACAATTTTATTGCAAATTGATTTTTAAGAAATTTACCATTTTTTTTAGCATTTTTAGAGATATTTGATTTTTTTGCTATCTTTTTTTAGGACATTTTGTAAATTTTTAGGGTTTTTTCTTGACTTTTTATGATTTTTAGAATTTTTTCATGCCAATTATGATTTTTACTGATTTTTCCAAGACATTATGTATTTTTTAATGATTTTTTCAAGACATTATATGATTTTTAGGGATTTTTTCAGCTTCATATTTGAATTTTTAGGATTTTTTTCATGACACTTTATGATTTTTAAAGATTTTTTTAGGATCATTAAGGATATTTATAGGGCGCTGCCTTCAATGTGATAAAGTGATGAACACAAGGATCAACCATGTTCGAAGTCATGCCTCTAGCTCAAATTCAAATTCAAACCAACAAAGGACCATGCCCCTAGATGGAGCACACTATGTACAAAAGGCCAAGGACAAGGTATATACAGACTGGCTATCTCTCGAGAAAGTGGCAAGGAATATTAACTAGTAACAGGCCATGAAGGGGCACTAGGACAGACTCACAGGGAAAAGATATGATCAGGGAATAACAATAATGCTACATGGAACCATGATAGATGGACGAGAAACGAATCACTACACGTGGCACATGTTTGCTAGGTTTTCACTATTGGACAAAAGTTTTCTCTTTATTCTTTCTTTTGTGTGTCAAAATGCCTGTTTGCCAAGTTTTCACCAGGACACCATTTTTTAATAAGAACTCTGCAAACTTATTTCAACATGAAAGTAAACCATTACTAGAGAAGTTGAAAAACAAGGATAGCTGGGATGACGTTACAAAAGAGATAGAGAAAGTTTCCGCCAAGGAAAAAATTTCAATTGAATAGTTGTCATCACAAATTATGACATCAATAAAGCAGAGCATTGTACAACCTATAATGTCCTACAATTTCTACCAAAAAGTTGCTCATCCATCAAACAAAAATATACCAAAGAAAATAGCAGAAGATTGTAAGGATAGAAAATGGACTCGAACAAAAATGAATGATTTTTGGAGTATGAGAAAGGATCTTGGTGAACCAAAGACTAGTGCAGATCTGGATGACATAGATGAGGATGTAGAGTTTAGCAAATTGTGGAATTTGGAAAACTGTAATTGTAAAATTGTTTATGTTCTTGTAACTGTAAGAAATTTTGTTCATTAGAGTTATATCTAGAAACCCTGAACTCAGTGGCAAATGCAAGCAAAATTTCTAAAAGGCATTGGCATGCAACGACAATTGTTGGAAATCCTAATCTTTTGACATAGAGCTCTCAAGCTTGGTTTATCAAAGATTGCTTGATAATTTTGGGCTCAGTAGCTACAATTGCTGCAACATTTGAACTTTGAACTTGTGATCCCTCTACATTCAATAGAAATCAAAATGACATCAAATAAATAAAAGCACAACATAAGAGAACATTAAAAAATGGCAATATATAAGTAATTTGACATAATTGCTATTATTTTGTGCACATATTTCTTGGCTCTCCATGGAGCTATTTGCCTCTGAATAAGCTTGGCCTCTATTTGATTTGCCCTAATTTGTGTGGTAGGGTTTTGTCTAAAAACCCTAAACCCAAAGGTGCATTAAAAGACATGAGAGCTATACATAATTTATGTTCAGACCATGACTAAATTCCACAATAAAAATGGAAATTGTTTTAAAATGTTTAACTAGTAGATGAAAATTACAAAATTTTCCAAACAATTTGAGTTTATAGGGCAAGAATAGAGTTATAACACACTAATAAAAAATTAATTTAAATTTGCAATTGCAGGCACTCTTTGACTAAAAATTCACGTGGACAAAATATTTCAGACATTGTTTCAATTAATACAAATATTGAAAATTGCACATACAAAAGCAAATGTGTTGATGTTGTAGCAGGTACTATTATTCTTGGTAATGAAAAACTTATGAATTATGACTTGAACTTTGCTGATAATTTTTTTTGACAAAACCTTAACAATTTGCAATCTGTGAAATTGCTTATTTATTTCTTGGCAAATCAACCCAAACTCGCTCAAATAGTCTGTGAAAGAAAGCCAAAAATTGTTTGAAAACTAAATATAATTAAATTGCAGAAATCTAATATTAAAATTTTTCGACAATGCTTTATCTAGAGTTTTGAAAACTTTCTTTCATGACCATAAAATATCTATTGTAGATTTTTAGAAATTTCTTGCATTGAACCAATAAATTATGAAGAGACAATAAAAAAAATATATTCTTCAAATAATTTAAAATAAAAACAAATATTAGAAATCATGCAAATATTTTATACTCAAGTTTCTAAAGCAAACTAACGCCAAAATCATTCAACGGAAAACATTAATCTAGGCCTAGATAGACGAACTAACAAGTCATAAAAAAACCACCATTGAAAATGAATCCAATCAAAAAAAATCTTCCAAAAAAATAATCTTCCACAAGACACGTGAAAAGCTCTCATCAAATAAATGATGGATCGCTCCTCTAGGGTTCATTTATGTCCGACCGCTTACGGACATGAAATAAAATTGCAATATCAGAAAATGCAATATCCAAGCTGGACAAGTGAAGAAAGAAACAAGGGTTCAGTTCAGTTGAGAAGAAATCCGAGGGAAACAGATTTGTGGGCATAGACAACCCTCTCTGCTACCAACTTCACCATGAAGGGCCGACTCCCAATTTTGAAACAGGTAACAGATATTAACCACTCATTTTATTCATTTTCATTCTTCCTACGCACTCTATCTTTCTCTGCACACTGCCACAACTCCCCACAAAACTTATCTCCTACTTCTAATGTTGTACAAATCACTAAATCCATAAAGGCACTCTGTAAATCGGGCAACACAAACAAAGCTTGGGATTTCTTCCACTCAGCCATTGCTAAACGCCTTCCTCTCGATGTTGTATCCTTCACTGTGCTTTTGGATGGTCTTGGGAAGGACGGCGACCTCTATAGAATTTACCGTCTCCTTGCTGAAATGGAAGATATGTGCATCCATCCAAACATTATCACTTACAACATCCTCATAAAGGCTTTGTGTACAAGGGGTAAAATTGAGGAAGCACTAGTGCTCTTGGACGAAATGAGGAGTAGCCTTTGTTTTCCTGATGTTGTTACCTACAACACCCTTATTGATGCTCTCTGCAAGAAAGGTAGGATAGATGAATCTTTAATATTGGTAGCTCAAGTGATACAAGATGGCTATTTTCCCAATCAAGTGACATTTTGTACAGTTATTGATGGATTTTGCAAAGATGGCAAGCTGGACAAGGCTTGGGATTGTTTTCAGAACATGTTGAGAAAGGGTTTGCAACCAAATGTTGTTACGTACAACTCTCTGATTGCTGGTTTCTGTCAGAGTAACAGGGTAAGGGAGGCATTCACACTTTTTTCCCAAATGGAAGACAGGGGATGTCTTCCTAATGTGGTAACGTATACTATTCTGATACGTGCATGCTGTAGGACAGGAAACATGAGCGTGACATCTCAAATGTTAGACAAAATGACAATAAAGAGCATAAAACCTAATGAAGTGACATGCAACACAATCATTGATGGTCTGTGTAAAGCAGGTGATCTTGCTAGTGCATATTTACTAATGAATAAGATACTTGATGAAGGCATGGCTCCTAATGTAGTGGCTTGTAACTCTTTGATTAATGGTTATTGTAAAATTGGTGAAATGGACGAGGCTTTCAAGCTTTTCATAAGTATGGAGATGATTGACATTATTCCAAATGTTGTAACCTATAACTCTGTGATTAACGGTTATTGTAAAATTGGTGAAATTGACAAGGCTTTCAAGATTTTAAAAAGTATGGAGATGATTGGCATTACTCCAAATGTTGTAACCTATAACTCTTTGATTGATGGTTATTGTAAAATTGGTGAAATGGATGAGGCTTTCAAGCTTTTTAAAAGTATGGAAATAATTGGTATTACTCCAAATGTTATAACCTATAGCTCTTTGATTAATAGTTATTGTAAAATTGGTGAAATGGATGAGGCTTTAAAGCTTTTTAAAAGTATGAAAAGGATTGGCATTACTTCAGATGTTGTAACCTATAACATGCTGATTGACGCATTATGCAAAGAAGATAAACTTGATATTGCTTTGTCAATGTTAGATGAAATGAAAGCAAAAGGTTTGGTTCCAAATGAGAGCACATACAACTCATTATTTGATGTTGTCTACAAAAGACACAACTTGGGATAAACTTTTTTCTGGATAGATCAAATGCAGAAACTAGGCCGTGCTCCATGTGATAGGACTGTTAAGACACTCTGCTGGCTGATTGATGCTGGTCACGGAGAAAAATAAAAAGACTTATGCAAATCATTTATAAGGGGTCATGGACTCGAGAGTGACAAATTATTGAAGTCACTCTTGTATATTTCCTTTCTCATTGTACGAAGTCATCGTGTCATCAATTTGAGGTTCTTTCTATGATTGGTATGACTTATTTGTAGAAACTTGCTTTTGTTCAAGGACTGAAATGGTGGACTATCTTTTTTATTTTCTAGCGGACTATTCTTTTCTATGCTAAAAGATTTTCAGTGGTTGCACTGACATGCAAGTTGAGTATTATTAAGGCAACTTACACATGACTGTTACAGCTAGTTCGGTATTTTTTATCATAGTTCGTAATTGGACATATCTATGGAGATTCTGTGCATTCATAATCAAACAAGAAACTGAATCAAATCCAAAAACTGAGTAGTGACAAACTGACAGTCCAGATCTCAATAATTCTCAATTGCACTTATTCTTTTACGCTACAGGCAAATCAGTCTATCCAAAACGATTATATCCTTAAGTATCCATTTTTCCAATTCTGCATGCATATTTGAAGTCTAGATGATTCTATAAAACTTGACATAATTTTCCTAAGCACTGTTCTATTCCTTACTAGGCACAGCCTGTATTCTATTTATCTAGTTCGAACTTCGTACCATGTTCCTACCCCTACACTTCAAGCCATCTTGCTGTAAGAAATTATGCTTTGATCTTTGACATTGAACAACTTTGTAGTCTGTGCTTTGCGGGTTGCTGTCATCTAGAGGAGCAGTGATGGAGAAAATGTTTCTTCAATAATATGCCAAATGATAGCAGTAGTAATTCAGAGATGAAGCTCCACTCCTTATAGGGAAGATGAATATTTTGATCAGTAGCCAATTAGAAGTTTATTAAGGCAACTTACACGACTGTTACAGCTAGTTCGGTATTTTTATCATAGTTCGTAATTGGGCATATCTATGGAGATTCTGTGCATTCATAATCAAATAAGGAACTGAATCAAATCCAAAAAATGAGTAGTGACAAACTGACAGTCCAGATCTCAATAATTCTCAATTGCACTCATTCTTCTACGCTACTGGCAAATCAGTCTATCCAACATGATTATATCCTAAGTATCCATTTTTCCAATTCTGCATGCATATTTGAAGTCTAGATGATTCTATAAAACTTGACATAATTTTCTTAAGCACTGTTCTATTCCTTACTAGCCACAACCTGTAAGAAATTATGCTTTGATCTTTGACATTGAACAACTTTGTAGTCTGTGCTTTGCGGGTTGCTGTCATCTAGAGGAGCAGTGATGCAGAAAATGTTTCTTCAATAATTCAGAGATGAAGCTCCACTCCTTATAGGGAAGATGAATATTTTGATCAGTAGCCAATTAGAAGTTCTTTTCATCATAAGTAGATGCAATCTTTCCTCTTCTCCATTCTTATAAGTTACATAGTGTTAAAAGTTAGTGTATTTTTAAATATATTGTATAGTATGTGTTTTTCTCTTTATTGCATTCTCTAATTTAGTCCTCCTTATGTATAATCCACCACATAAATTGTTCTCTATGCGCCATAAATTGGTGTTTACACAATTTGTTTTGGACAATCTCATCACTGTTCTGGGTTATCTAGATTGATTTGGCTTCAGTATGTCACATGTCACTTTGACAGCTTAACATTGAACTTAAGCATTTTCCTTGGCTCATCATGGCTTTCGATTCAAAATGCTGTCTCCTTTTCTGGTTTTTCTGGGTCTGTCCAGATGATGATTTTTGAAGATGAAGTGCAGTATCAAGCGAGGGGTGAAGGAGGATTTGGCTCGCAGTAGATTATCTGGTTCAGAATGTAACAGGGGAACAAGAAAATCACTAAAATCATTAGCAAGTTCCTATGGCCTTTTAGCCGAGCATGCTTGTTAAAATATTTGGGAGAAACTGTCTTCGGCATCTCATCGAGGAGCTCTGTCATTAAAGGTCAGGTGATCTTCAACTTTGTAATAGTTGCAGCTACCCACAAAAACTCACCTGTGGTAAGTTCAAAAGCAATGCAGGCTAATGACCACATCTCTGGACTCCTGTAATTCCTGGAACGGCTATCTTATTTTTAAATATATTATTTACCATATGTTTTGGTACCTTGGAGGGCGCCACGAAGACTAGTTTAACTCTGAACTTGCTAGTTTAAAATATTCTTCTCAAAATTTGGACTAGCTATATTTGCCAATGATTGCTTGAGAGATGTAGCTAGAAATTTGTTGCAAGCCCAATTGCAGGATCTATTTTTTTATTCTGGAAATTCTTGAAAAAAATAGTAACATACTAACAAACAGAGAGTCTGTTAAAACTGTAGTGAGGCTTAAAGCATGATATCTAATGAGGCTTTTGATGAATTTGCTTCAAATTTAAACTAACCAAAAGATCTATTACGAAGTTGTGGGTCCAATAAATGGCATTAAAAAGAGACTTTGAAAAGTCTATTTCAGATTTTAGATTTTTATGACAAGAACTCATTTAGACATCTTTAACAACTTAAAAGCTGATCTAAGTTAGTTTTAATAATGCACAGTGTAAATTGCTCACTAATCTTATCAACTCTCGCCTACTTCATTAGTAGCTTAACAACTGAGATTTTCAACGGGGAATTTATACTAATTTAACAAGAGCTACATTGCAATGCGGGTTCTGTATACTGGAAGAACGATTTTGTCAATTCCCTCAAAATATAAATTGTTGATGCAAAACAGTTTACACCTAATTTTGCTGTCGTTTTCATTTGAAGAAGGGAGGGGAGCAAAACAATGCAAGTGATAAAAGCTTCAGCTATTTTTACATTTGATAAACAAATATGAAATGCTTGTATTAAAGATAAAGCATCTCCATATAGTTGTTAAAAACTGTACATTAATGATTAATTCAAAGAAGGCATAAATGAGTCCAAAAATTATAATAGTTATATCTGTAAATTGCTGCATTTTGTGCCCATCTTCCATTGCAATTGCCAAAGTTACAGTTGAGGTGCAGATAGTGCAAGGGTGTAAGGCAAAATACAACTAGCATAAGCATTTTTGTTGTGGAGAGCATTAGAGTATATCCTCCTGGAAACACAAAACAGGTGAGTAGCATAGGCCCTTGCATGTTTGAGATGGTTATTTGTTTGTTTAATTTGAGATGGTTATTTATTTGCTTAATGACGTAGTGGATTTTGGTTTTAATAGGGTGCTTACTGAAAATATTATAGCCAAAAAAAAACTAATAATAACTCTCTTTTAAAAAGAGGAAATAGTTAATCTAGGTTCATACCAAAATATGTAGCACTGGGAAACAACCTCATTAAAGATTAAACATCTTCATTATATATTCCTTGATTCAGATATAGGTAAATGGTTGCACTAGCTTTGGAGTTGCTTATGTCTTTTGGATGACACAACAAAGTGAAAGTTAATGTATCGTTCCAATATTAACTGATTATTTACCATCTTAGTTGGTCATGTCTTTGTGAAGATACAACCAAGGTGAAAGTAGAATGTACGCTTGTAGTTTTGACCAATTGTATGCTACCTTAATGTTGCTTATCATGAAATTTTATTTTGATACTGGGAAGCTTGGTTTGATTGTAGCAACTATAAAAAAAATTGTAAATTCAAAGAATTATTTATAAAAAAGTGTTATTTTCCCAATCATGCTTTGGGCTCCTCCCCCATAATTAATTCTTAACCCTCTCGAAGAATCATTGCTTTATGCAAATAAATATGATTATGTAGTAGAAAATTGTGATATGTCGTGAATTGAATAAAATGTAAAAAATTAATAAGCTCTAAGTAATTAAAGGTTCATTGCAATTGTTAGGTGGTAACCTCAATTTGTGCTTTTCTTGATGAACATCTTTGGAAGATTGCACAATAGATAATGTTCCTTAAGTTTCATCAATTCATCATTTTATCTTTGATACTTAAGACATTTGGAAGCAACATGCTTACGACATTTAGAAGCAGTGTACAGTTCAGTATATTGTTACATAGTAAATTGCTAAAAAAATGAGGTCATAAAATTGCAAAGGGAACCCTGTCAAACATAAGTATGATAAAATAAATCAAATTCTTTAGAGAAGTGTGTTCATATAAAACATGATTAATGAAGTGCAGAAAAGTCCCAACTATGATGAATGTTCCAAAACATGAATGATAATAATTCCATAAATTTAAAGTAAGCATAAATATTATGTGTATTGGATATACAATATAAGGTCACGTATAACAATATATATCTTATAAAAAAATTTAATTTTCAAACAAGTTGATTTATTATAGGTGTCATATCTATTATCAATACTTAGCTATTAGGGAAAATATACACAAGCATGAGTAGTCAAAAGAGCATAAGAATAGTACATTCAAATTATCAATTATGATAAGAGTAGTACAATCCAGTTAAAAACAAATCACCTTCATGTACAAATAAAACATATTCATGTAAATTATCACTTTATTCATGATACTCTCTAGAATAAGTAAATTGTGGTTGATAAGGTGATAAATTAGTGAATGTTACATATGTTTTGACAAGACTCATAAGAATATAGGATTTTGGATGGTGTGAATTAGTTCTGAGGATAAATTCCTATAATTTAAATTCATTATCAACAATACCCTTATTATTTTGTAATATGTACAAGCAAGAGATCATTAGGACTACGAGACTCGGTGTGTTTTACACCTTTTTAGGTCATAGCTCTAGTCAAATTAGTTGAAATTCGTAAACATTGTAGGAAAAGAGGCCCCACTTTCTTGAAATGAGATTCTATAGTTAGCAATATCAACCACATCATTTTCCTTCTGTTATTTGTAAGATCCATTAATTTTGGGTTTACTTATCAAAATTGGACTAACATTCACTCACTAGTTTTATTTACATGTAAGAGTGTATAAGAGTAGTTAGTGCTTCATGGGTGAGTTATTGGAATTTTTAATGATAAATCATGTTATAATAGTGAAAAATGAATTATAAGAGGAATTGCATTCTATTTTTTAAGGCTTCACACATACAACTCAAGAATTATAATTTTACAAAGAGAAGTTGAGCACCCTTATAGGCCCATTGTTTTACTTAATGGTTCATGGGAAAATATTAGAAATTCCATGGGACTCCTTGGAATATATATTTAGGGTTTGGAATAGAGATCAAATTTCTTTTGTTTTGTCCCATTATTCCTATAGAGTTGATACTATTGATTTGTGAAGCTCTAAGCTTGATGATGTACTATAATTATTTTTTATTAAAAAGAAGCAAAAAAACAAGGGGGTTGACCCATTACAAAAGAAGGACCCAACAGATTGTCGGGCCACCAACAACACTTAGTCAGCACAAAAGGTGCTAACTAGAAAATAACCTATACTAAACAAAGAGGAAAATGCTCAATAAGAAGGGTCAAATTCACACCACTAGAGAAGAAGGGTGAGAGTTCTTTCTACGCCTTTATACAATTGTCTAGGCAATACTATCCTTGGGCTTCCCAATAAAGGAGACACCACTAGGGAAACTTTCAACACAAAGATTAGAGTGTTGTAGTAGCTGAACACTGTTAGCAGAACCAAGGTGCAAGGCAACAATAGTAGAGGGAGCATAAGTGCCCTCGTGGCCTGAGGGAAAAGCATTGATAGAGTTGGGGGCATCAACAAGGGATGCAATAGGAGGAAGACTTGGAACAACAACATAAGCTAGTCCACAATTGATAGCAGAGGTTTGGGCCCGATCAATAGTGGGGGCCTCATCTAGACTTTCCGTAGGGGTAACCTCTTCGACATCATCTTGCAAGTCCTCAAAAGAGGATTCCAAAAGGGAGTCATCAGCACGGACAGTCAAATGATCGTTACTAGCAGCCTTCCACCAAGAAGCAGCAAACCCACACCTTATTCAGTATCAAATCTCGATCTTCCCTTGGCACAAGGGTAAAGATCAATATCACCAAAGACAAAGGATTTCTAATAGTTTCTTACTCAACCGTGTAGATTCAAGAGAGAGGGCCAAAGACCTGCAAATCTACTCGCCAACCAATGTGTCGGTAAAAATCAACATTCTCCACCACTTCTGGGCCACAAACCACCACAGGTGAGGCCTTGGCACAAGAAATAGGACGAGCTTTCTCTCTTGGAGGGTCTGTAGTAATAGACTTAGTAGCATGGGTGTAGCTTTGCTACCATTGACAACATATTTTTTTCAGGGTGGACCCCTCCCTTCACAGCTTTGGGGCTAAGGCCACTAACACTAGCTAGATAAGTACTAGACATAGAAAGGGGGCTAGAGGGAGGAATAGTTGGAGACATCTCAATGCACAAGCCCCTAGAACTCATCGGAACCCCCAAAACATTCAGGCTAGCAACAGGAAACCCATCAGAAGAAGCAAGCACCAAACGATGACCACGCAGCCGACAATCACCATTTGGTAGCATAGCATTGTTGCTACAAGAGCACCGAAAAAATTAATACTAACATTGAGTGACGAAGGAGGAGGACGAGCCCCAACCGAAGAGAAAGGGTCGTCGTTGGCCGCCACGACATCAACAAGGCCACCAACAACGCCCAGAAGAGACGGGAGACCATCACAAGAGCCCCCAAACCCACCCACATGTAGAGAGACCATCGCAATAGGCAAGGGAAAAGATGCAGAGGACCCAAAACTTGAAATGGAAATCGAGTGGGAAGAGTCATTGCAAAACGCCATTTTTATCACTATAATTGTTGATTCTTGTTGATAATACATTTATTTGATGGAAAAAAATCTTGAAAGGATGTTTCTATGATATTTTAATATTCTCTTATTGTGGTTGTCTCTTTATTCTTCTTCTAATTTCTATTTTTTTTCTTTGATTAGTGATATTTTCTATGTTAGAACTCCACTCAAACTATTTTATGCCAAAATAAGTATTACTTTATATGAAGTGGGAGGCTTTTGCATATTTCCCTGAGTAGAGGAGTCTTTTAATAAATAATTAGGTGATAAGGATCTCCTAATAAGGACAAGAAAAAATTCTTCAAGGCAAGTAATTGGAAGGATAATAAACTATTGCTATGAACCAATACAAAGATCCAAGAAAATATTATAGCCTTTATATCTTCCATAAACATATTGATGCTAAGTAATACGAAGATCCAAGAAAATGTTATAATGTTTATATCATCCAAAATGTCATTTTGGATAGTCTTGGGAATTATGATGACCACCATAGAATTTACCTTCTATATCCATTCAAATGTCATCACCTACATTACTCTCATAAAGACTTTGTGTAGATGGGGTAAAATTTAAGAAGCACTAGAGCTGTTGGACAAAATGAGGAGTAGCCATTGTTTTCCTAATATTGTTACCTACACCACTCTAATTCATGCTTTTTGCAAGAAAGGAAGGGTGGATGAAGCTTTAGTATTGGTAGCTCAAGTGATATTTGCTTAAATTATAGTCCAAAACGAACCCTTAAGATTATATACATAATCTTGAAATGATTTTAAAATCTATCAAAATAACTAGATAAATTTACATCTTAAAATTTAAATAAAAAAATTTGTGACTTAAAATATGTTTAAAATTAAATTACAAATTATAAACTTATTTATATTTTTTTAATTTTTTTAGTTTTATAATTATTGTTCTCAAATAATTTTAATATTTATAAAAATAATCATAAGCAAAATAAATATAAAACTAAAACAATAATAAAAAATAAAAAAGCAAAAAGATATTAAGTTCTAAAATTAATGTTATATATATATATATATATATATATATATATATATATATATATATATATATATATATATATATATATATATATATATATATATATATATATATATATATATATATATATATATATTCAAAATTTAGGTAGAATTGAAGGAAGTGCAAAATTCACATTATCAAGTACTTCTAAAAGTAAAGAAGCCCACCTATTTAAGGGCAATGTCATACATCATCCAAAATCCATAACGCCTACACATCTCTATCCTTTTTCTGAAACAAGAAAAAATGCCCTTTTTAAACCCTCTATATTTTCGCCACTTGTTCATTGTCTTTGTTGTTTTGATTACGTAAAATCAAGTTTTGAAAGGACCTGAAACCTTATACAAGAGCATAAAAAGATATGGCAATAAAAGACCAATACAACTGTGGTGCCCCACCAAACAAACCAAAGGAACAAACCAAAGTTCCTACCAAATGGACAAAAGCCCAAACTAGGTACAACAAAGGGCGATCAAGATTTACATTTTTGCCCATCCTTATGTGAACATAAGTTCATATCAAAAGAGGGAGTAGATGATTTAGATTTATTTCCCTTCACTGTAGTCCATCCATCCTTCATCTTATTGATAGCCTTCTGTCGAACCTTAGAAGAGCTAGAGAAGCCCACAAAAGGGTAGGTAACATCAAAAACCCCATAAGGGGCAGGAATAGCACCCTGACCGTTCCCCCAAACCCTCACAGGAGAGACATGCGAAAAAGGATGCGCAGCTCCAACATCCAAGAAAGCGGCAAAATCAGAGACAACACCAAGAACACCCATGCCAGAGACAACACCATGGCCATCAGCACCAGAAGACAGTGTAAAATCAGAGCTAGCAGCAACATTCTGGACATGGACAACAACAGTATGAACCAAGGCCGAATTAGAAGCAAAGATGACATCCGAGACATCCACATAATCATCAGCCAAAACATGATCAGAAAGAGGAGAGCCAACATCCAAACCCCCAATAATAGGGGCTTTACGAACCATATAATGATGGGCAGTAACCCCTGACGACCAAGTAGGCAATTTCTTTGGTTTAACCTTATCTGAAACACATTGCGCAACGAGATGGCCAATCATGTGGCATTTCCAACATCAGAATGGAATACCCTCATAATCAAGATTCTGAATCCAAGAGCCCGAAGAAGAAGCCAAAGTGATCTTCTCAGGAAGACCCTTGGAGACGTCAACCTCCACAAGAATACGAGCATAAGTTATTTTGAAGATGTTAGAGGAGTCAGGATCCACCATTTGGAAATCCCCAATAGCCTCACCCACAGCTTCTAGAACATAATCTAACCAGAGATAAAGAGGAAGATTCAGAAGTCTAACCCATAAGGGAATTTTATTGAAGGACTCGGTAAGAGGATCAAACCCTACATACCAGGGTTTGGCCATAAGGGGGAAATGCTCCTCCCACATGAAACAGTTATTACACATAATAGTATTCCTATCTTCAGCTTTATCAAACTTAACAATAAAGAAACCCCTTGCCACAGGGTATATCTAAACAACATCAATTAAGATGGGTTCTCAATGCTTGGAAATCCAAGCATGCAAATTAGAAAGAGAGGGCCAATAACCTCTGAAATGAAAAATGGCAGCATTGGAAGAGAAGTCTTCCTTATTTTTCAAAATCTCATCTACAATCTCTGAGTCAAGAAGGACTCTAATGGGTTTACTCACAGGTACGAGAGGCACAAAGGAAGAGGGAAGGGATCCCCTATGCCCAAAAGAAGTAGGACTAGGACCCGGGATGCCCACCTCGAATGCAGCTACATCGGCGTAAGAAATCGCAGAACCCCGAGCAGCTGAAGCACCACAATGCAAAATCCCAGACTTGGAAGAAACTCCCAACACCAAAAGAATAGGAGCGACACTGGCAGAAAGGGTCGAGTCACCAGCAGTAGTCGTCGAACCAACCACTAGAGCAGACACGCGTTCAAATTTATGAGTGGGAGCGTCCATTCCAGCGTTGATAAGCGTTCCAGAGAACATATATGTGAATATGATCATTTTCTTTGTTGTTAATCATGAAATTGTATCAAAATAATCTAGTACTATAATAACTATAAAGTTTTTTAAAAAATTAAAACTTATAAAATAATTATATTTGTCTTGCAATTACAAAATTTAAATTTGTTTGCAACCATTTTAGTGAATTGATTGCCACATTTACAATAGTTTGGGGATAGTGCATTTGAGAGCGGTGCCCAATACATTTATGGACAAGTTGACACAGTTATCAAATTGGCTGCCATAAGAGCTTGCATGGTACACCTTAGAAACCCACAAATATTTTCTTCTGCTCAATTTTCATTGGCTTCACAAAAATTCCTTCGAATTTTTCAAATAGAAAATTAAAAAACTACCTACAAAAATGAAAAGGATCAATCGAAAAAGTATTTTGAAAAAAAAATTAAAGGGTTTCATTTAGGATCAAAACTTTAAGATAGGAAAAATACTTTTTGTTGACACAATACTCGAAGCAGAATTAATTACGTTGTAGGCATTTCCATTTTGAAAAGGCCCAACCTATTTTTGGAATCTAACTGTTGCAGGTGTTGGAATATATAATGACTACCATTCAAAGAATCTTAGCCATCCATAATTTGGTAAGGGATACAATGACCTTTTCTCTTTATGCTAGACAATCAAATTAAATATAGGTGTATTTAAAATATCGGAATTGTAAGCTGTTCATTTCACAGTTTCGAGAGTACTTTAGGTTAGTTGGCAGAGATATTAGCCCTACAATGGCCAAGTTCAACATTCATGATTGTAGGCTGGGATGTGTATATGAGACCATTTTGAGGTTTATTCAAACTCGGTTAAGAATTGTTTGTGCGGATTCAATATTAGTGGTCTTATTTTACACATCTGCAAGTGTAGTTTTAGAGATTCAAGATATCAAAGAAGTTGTTGTCGATTCACTTCTTTAATACCACACTTCTAGAGGAACCACGTATTCATTTGGATTGGATGCTGCATAGAAATTAATAATGAAAGAAATCATAAACCTAAAAGAAGACAGGAGGAAACCATTTTTTATATTCCAAATTGGAGTTATAGCTAGTGCCACTAGGCCTATAACAGTCCCATTAGAATGTTCTCCTTCTAAAATATGCGTCCTCAATGGACATCTTCTCAACAACTTGAACCACCGCCCATCCAATTTAACATATCCATAATGTGGTAGAGGCTTCTTGTTTAATGAGATTCGATTGGAATTCAATTCAAAAGCATTTTATTCACGTATACAATGCCTTGGATATGTTGTAGCTGATTCGACACCATTTAATATTGCATTTTCAATCTTAGTCTTACGTGTTTATATATGCTAGGGGAGTCATCCCACATTGTGAGAGAAACATACACAGCTCAAAGATTTAACATTAACTGTAGATATTATTTTGTCATCTACTATTCACTAACTGCATCTATTCACCGACCGAATTCCACCATCGAATGCAAAGTAGGTGATTGTTTAACACCTTTAATTCCTCATCATTCTAGCCACCATAGAATTTATTAGCCACCTTCATAGTCTATATAAAGATTGTGTCACATAACACTTACTATTTTGTAGTAGCTTAAGCAGACCCAAGTAGAAAGGCTAGAAGATCCAGAACTCTATACACGTCAGTTTGAACTCCTTCCATCTTTGCACTCTAACTTTGAGTGTTTTTGCCACACTTGTTATACAATAGGTAATTTGCATACTGTTAGACTCTGCAAATTTTCATACTAGATAATTCCTTACTTGATTTATTGTTTGTCTTTGCAATGAAATATACTTATTTAAGTTCCTGCTTCTTTATGCACATCACTCAACCCATTCAAAGACCAAAAATTAATACATGATTATTCATGTTAGAGAAGGAAAAAAACAATGCTTTACATTAACATAAGGATGGGCTAAAATGTAAATCTTAGCCGACCTAGAATCGGGAAATAAACCTTTCTGAAACCCGACATCCAGAAACCCTCATATTTTGAAATTTGGACCCTGGGTCAGGGTCGAGTTCGACCTTTACCCAAAAGGTCAACCTTGACCCTGAGCTCAAGAATCTCAAATTCTCAGAGCAGGGTGCCAGAAATAGGCAGGAAAGAAATGGAAAACAGGGCAGGATAGGGGAAAAAGACAGATCCAAGTCAAAGACCCATTCAAGGCATTTGACATGACCCCAAACCACTTACTCGAAGGGCTAAACTAGTCCTAAATGGAAGTGCTTCCATTTTTCGACAATACAGATTTATAATAAAATCATGACTTAGAAGAATATTAGGATGTGTAGGAATTAAATAAATATAAATTTATTTAAAATGGGACTTTATGGAAAAACTGCATGTATTAAACTAATTTTAATACATTAGGGGAAGTATTTGTTGGAATTCTTATTGGGAAGGTAAGATACTGAGAGGGGGGTGAATCAGAATATATAAAACTTTTACACTTTGAAACCAATTCAACATGTATATCATAAACATAAACTTCAATGTTGAAATAGATCTAACTGCTAATCACATCAATGAAAATGAAACACATAACACAAAGATTTTAGTAACCAAGAAACGCTTGAAAGGTAAAACTGGGGTGGGGATGACACCCACATATCTTCACTACTGCAGCAATAAAGTGTGTCTGTTAGGGATACAAAGTTTTCATCGCTTCCGGTGATCTACACTGTGAGGGGTATGTCCTGCTAAGAGCTTAAAGACTTATACAATCTACTTTCATTAAAATATTTAAACTTACAACTAAGTAAGCACTCAGTTAGGAGATTTACAAAGGTCTATTAGGACCACTCTATTAAGAGATTTACCCTGATTCACTTGCTAGAATGTATCAGTACCTGATCCTTTTGTTTGCACTTCAAATGTTGATAACGGATCTCCTCTTTCCAATTCTTATCTGATCTCAAAATCAAATATAAATTTGTTCTATCCTTCACTTCTCAACTTGGTCACACTTCCTCTTCCTAGCTTCTGACATACAAAACACTAATTCTATCTACATACATGTGAGATCTCTTGATTCCTTCTTATTAGGATTTTGATGTCACCTTAAATAGATAACTGATCAAGATCAATGATCTAGATTCATCACTTATGTTGCTTATACATTCCCTTTTTTTGATTGGTTACATTTCTTGCATAGGGATTAATGATTGAAATTATAACGCGTAATCAACTCCTTAATTATATCAATAATCATTAAAACATGCATAGAAGTTGGCCAAAATGGTTTACTTAGGTGTTTGTGCTATTCCAAACACATATACCAAAATTGGTTCACTAGGCATATGAAGTCTCTGGTGCTCAGTCAAAAATGTTCTCCATATATTGGTACTCGCCACTGACTCTTTTATACAACTCATCATTCATACTACTTGGTAACTACTTGGATGCTCGACGACCATTGACTTGTGCGGTAGTAACTACTACTCGGTACATATACAAAATACAAGTCCATACATTGCTTGACCTTAGTAGGATGGCTCAGTCAGAGTGATGACCGAACAACTCTCCCTTGATAATGACTAAGTATTTGACACTAATAGACAACATGACTTCGAGATCAACAATCTCCCCCTTTGATATTAGTGGCAAAAACACTTTGTCATGACTTCACATTATATAAACAAAATAGTACTTCAATACTCCCCCTAAGACTGTGACTCGGTCTTCATAAAGACTTCATTATATGTACATGATATATACATGAATTTGACATACAATGCGTATACATTACATTTCAAAATAGTATGTCATACCTTTATACATTTCTATCTATCTCTATCTATTTACCCCTTTCTGTCTTCATCTATTTCCCCCTTGTTTTTGTCACTTTGAGATGTTGGGGTGTTGGGGTTAGATAATATTTGTCCAAAAATGGTTTGTGAAGCTATAGAATCATTTCTAGTGCATTTCCCCGTCAAAATCTAACAAACTCTTAAACCTGTATTTTGATTTCTAGCTAAGCAACTAAATCAACTGGACTTTCTACAGTAGAGAGATGAGGATCTCTTTGTACTAACTCTTATTGATGCTAAGTCTCTTTGCATGACCTCCAAATGAGGTATCAATATTTTCTACATATAGATTAATTTGGCCCTTATCTTTCCATCATTAGCCATCATCATGGCTAATCTCCCTTGTGCATGAGTCAACCTAGTGAAATGAATAGAGTTGGAACTTGCATCCATGCTCAAAGAATGTCCTGTTGACTTCAAATCTAATTGTAGCTTCTCAATAAGCTATTGAATCTCCTTTGTAAATGTTTCTACATTACATAGCTATTTGTACAAAGAATGAATATTTTTCACAAATTCTTCCAAGTTACTTACAATGTCAGAAAGTTCAACCTATTTGACTGCAATCTCTATTGAAACTTTCTCAAGTACTTTGGTCTCAAACTTTCTCTCAAACCATTGCATTAACTTCTCATTTACTTCACTATCGTCACTATTCACCTTTTTAACAATATGTACCAACTGATCTAATATAGGTGAATTCTCATTTATATCTTCTAGCACAAAATCATCTACAAATATATCTTTAATATGATGAAGTGCATACTTCTATTGATGTTCCCTTCTTAGTTCCTCTTGCTTGCTCTTCTTTTTTAATAGATCCTACAATATTTGCATTTTTTCATAGGTCAATTTATTAGTGTCCCATTTTAGAATCATTATAACTTCATCTAGTGTTACTTGTGTGCCAGGAGACTTGTCCTTTTTCTTGTGTACCTTCTTCTTCTTAGGCTCTGGTGTGCTACTACTCGACAATTGTACTAAGGCTTGAATAGCCTCTTGTTCCTTAGGCTCTTGACTCTCCTCGATTCCTTTATACATTGTCTCATGTGTTCCCTCAACATGAGGCCTTGAGACTTCTGTTGCGCACTTATTTGCATGATCCTTCATGCTCTCCTCTTCTTCTTATATATTGATTTCAATGTTTTCCTCAGTAGGTGTATTGATTTATGTTGTTTTTGGCTTACCCTATTCCTCAACACTTGAACCTTGTGTATCTTTTTCTTCAACTATGATTTTGTTAGAGCTAATAGGTACTGAGTCCACAGTTGGTGCACCTTCAATCTTTTGATAATCATGAATTTGGATTAGTACTAGATTGGTGCTTGGTAGAAATGTATATGAAGCTGCCTTAGTAAGAATTTGACTCTTGATTTCTTCCTCGGTCATGGCATTGATATTCACTTGTGTATCTTTAGGTACATCTATAATAGTGATCACATCCTGTTGTTCACTCTCCTCTACCTTCTGCCTTATTTCTTCCTCAAGATTATGTGGCTCATCAATCTCTTCGGTATTATCAAGCTCCACTTGTCTAGATGTGCCTTCATCTTTATGTGCACTCTTGTCAACTATCAGTCCAAAAATTATCTTCCATATTAATGTACTATGTTTAACAACTTCTTCCACATTCTTCTTCAATATGGAGTATGCCCTTAATTTAGGAATAAACCTATTTCTGTATTGCTCCATGAATTTTTCTCTTTGCTTTTTTGTTAATTTAGGCATTATTTGTGCTAGTGTCTTCTCTTATCTACCTTTCTGTCATAATGGAATACTACCATCTCTCATCAATATTTCTAAACAATTTATTAGGGATAAGATTCCCTATCTCCAATGGTGTCATCTTGAATATCCCCAACATCTCTATCATTGCATCTTCTATCTTTATTTTATTAGTTTTACTCAATTTTTCAAAATTTGATAAATTTAAAATCCTGTCAAACCTGTTGTACTCTTGATGTTGTGGTAGATCTCATCCACACTGGCTGGATGCTTATGTGTGGCCACCTTGAATTTACTAATATCTTCAATGTCTGTCATCTCCTCATCTGCATCATCCTTTTTTAGTACCACTTTTCTACTCGGCTTCTTCTTGGGGTGGCTTGGCTCTACCTTAGTTTGGACTTGTTTTCTTTTCCATGAGCTCTCCCCTTCAATATTCTTTAATAGGGTTTTCTTTTATGGCTCAGCTGTTGTTGCACTAGAAGATGCCCTTGTTCTTGGTCTTCTTGTTGTAGGATAAGTAGGTTTTTGTTTTAGGTTTTTCTTCATAGTGGGCTCAGCAACCATTATCTCTTTGCCCTTCTTTTGTGCATCTACTTCCTCATCCTCACTTTCTTCAGAATCATTGGATTGGTCCTCTCCCTAACCTTGTGTGATTGCTAGTGGTGTATTCTCCTCTTCTCCTTGACCTAACATTTTCTCAAGGTTTTTCACTAACTTATTTATCTTCCTCTCTAAGCTTGCAAACTTTAAGCCCATTGTTATCTTAGATTTAGCTTCCTCATAATTCCCAAAAATCTTAGCTTTACTATCAATTTCCTCTGCAAGTAAAGTTGTAATGATTGTTGATGTTTCATTTATGTTTACGTCATAGGAAAATGGTCTCAACCATGCTACCCTCGGTACAAAAGCTTGTACAAATGTATGATCAGTATCAACAAGAAAACATAAATTATCATAAAATTTCTCAACTAATGATACTGGAATTCTGCTTCTTTTCCTAATTTTCTTCTTAAACTCAACAAAGTAGTTTTCCATCACACTATCAAATTTTTCTCCTAATTGCTGAATAAATTCACTAATATGTTGTGTCACAGGTCGGTCCTAACTCCAGACAACATCTCCTATAGTAGGAAAAGTATTTTGTACATAGAAAAATATACAAATTATTAGGGATCCGAACTTACACATTGAGTTCTTTGCCTTCCTAATTGATGACAATTTCTTGGCCAATTGTGTCAGTTCCAGCTCGGAAAGATCATATGTATGATCCTTCTTTACTATCTTCCATACCTAGTCCATTGCAATGCAAGGAACGCTATCCATCATGCTTGACTGGTAGAACTTGTGTGCAATTTCCCTCACTGCAAAATCAATCTCAAGATCTGTGATTGTGGAAATTGTCATTCCTCACTTGTTCCATACTACCATTGTGTTTTATTGAATCACTTCCTTGCTTTGACATCTCATAGTATTCTTCTTGTTAACAATAGGGTATCCAGTGAATCGGTGTATGATGTCCTTAGTGATCTTCTCCGGCTCATTCTCCAACCATAGTTGCATGTCATGAATTTTTCTCAAAACTATCTTAATCCATTCCATTTTGAAGTTGTGAGGGAAGTCTAGGGCACGAACTAACCCTTTGTTGACAATGTGTTGATGCTCTACCTTCAACACTCCATTTTCACACAATTTATTATAAGCCTCCCTCAACTCATAATCTCCAATCTCACTAATCTTACACATGTTGCATGCTCGTACATCATGGATCATCAAAACCTTGGGCGGGATCGATGACAGGACTCCCGAGAGATCTCCCTTCACCGCATTCTCAGGTACTACTCAGAATTTTGGTGGTTTTCATGCATCACTCTTGACTAACTGAATATTTTTTACCTCGTTTCCTTGCTTCCTCACTCCTGCAGATGAAATTGATGCCATTTTTCTGAATTAGGGTTCATAAAATGGATTCTATGTAGCTCGGTAATAACTAGTCTTAACAATACTTCACTATGTTTTCTGACGACAAGTTGTTGAATCTTTACAAACTTTGCACAAATTGCTCTTATAATCTCCTTTGATTTCCTCTGTAAATTTTCAAATCATTTGGTGAAATGAAAATGAATGGTAAATTTTATTATATAGATTCAAATGGTTGAATTGGGTCTTCAATAAATGATTTGTACACTTAGTGAGAGTAATACAATTGTCTCGATCATTGTATAATAGCTTGGTTAACACATTTCCATACTCTATCACTCGGTCACAACCATGACTCAAAAATTATTGACATTTCCACTTTAGCTCGGTCAACATATTAGCTCGGTCATTATGGGAGCTCGATACATACTGAGTGACTCGGTCACTACAGATATTAATACTAATTCTCGAAACTAATCATGCATAAGAACTATTTTCTTGGTACTTGCCTCAAATCTGTCCTAATGCATCTTAACTTATGCAGATATGGACTTTAACACATCTAATGTTAGAAACTGGTGTAAAATAAAGCATTTGAAAATACAATTCCTTACATACCTTCTTTGCTTAGAAGTAGTATGATCACTTGATCCATTGGATTGGGTGATCTCAAGTTCATTGGTTCCACTACAACTTGCTTCTTCTTTCTTTCTCTGTGTCTAATTCATTTGGTTCTTTATCTGATCGATGATCTATTCACATTTTCTTTGTTCATTACTTGGTGCTGGTGCTCTAGTCCTGTAGTCTCTTTTTATATGACCAATCTTGTGACAGTTGTAACAGACCAAACTTCCATTCATCCAACTATTGGATTTACCTCTAAAGTGTGTCCTTATGCAATTTTCTCCAATATGACCATATTCTCCATAATAATGACAACCATACCATGTATTGTAATCCCAGTTGAAAGTGTTACCTTTCCTAGGTGCATTACCTTGCTTCTTGGATGTCCACTTAGATTTTGCATTTGATATGTATTCTTGTGCTCTATGACCATATTTTTGATAATTGTAGCAATGTGCTTGAAATTTAGGTGCAGTAGGTGAATTGCTAGCCTTTGACCTGCATTCATGTGCCTAATGTCCATGCTTTTTACAGTTAAAGCAATATCCATTGAATTTAGGCTTAGGGTTGGACTTACTATTCTTGCTTCTGCAAATATTTGTTTTGTGTCCTAGTTTCCCACAGGGATTACATGTAGGTTTATTGTTTTTTGGCTTTGCATTCCTTAGTTCTCCACTCTTTGATGATTCTCCTTCTTTAGTAGATGATAGGTGCTCGGTATGGCCTAGTCCAAAGCTGTCACTGGATCTTCTTGGTGATCTCATCAGTTCCTCAAAGTGTCTCACAGCTTCATTAGGTTTTTTCATCCTTTCAATGAGTTCCCTTTCAGATCTTAACTCATTTTTCAGTTGATTTTCTCTGATCTTAGATTTGTAATTTCCATATTTTTTTTTGTTTAACTCTTGATTTGCAAGTAACAGTTGATTTACGATGTCCAATTGATTATTTGTAAGCTTCTTTACATCACATGTGCTTTCATCAAGTCTAGTATTCATTTGTCTCTTATCCTCTTCTTCAATTGTCTTGTCTTCCTCAACTTTCTTTTTTTGTTCAATCACTTCACATAGTCTTGCTGATTGGATTTTTTATTCTCTCTTCAAAATTTTGACTTCTTAATTCAGTGTGTTGTTTCTTTCCAATAGATCTACTATTGTTGCATCACTTTCACTGAAATTTCTATTATCAAATAGACCTTTAGTGTCTTTTTCTTGATATTGAGTGTCATTCAGTTGGATTTCCAATTCTTTCCTTCTCTTTAAGGATTTCTTCAATTCCTCTCTTGTTGTCTCAAGTTGGTGCAATGCAATCTGGATGTCAATCTTCTGATTCTCTATGATCTTTCCCAACTTATAAGCCTTCATCTCCAAGATCTTAACTTTCAAGTGGTTAGACTTCTTCTAAGAGAACAAAGCTCTGATACCAATTGTTGGAAGTCTTATTGGGAAAGTAAGATACTGAGAAGGGGGGTGAATCAGAATCTATAAATATTTTACACTTTGAAACTAATTCAACATGTATATCATAAACATAAACTTCAATGTTGAAATAGATCTAACTGCTAATCACATCCATGAAAATGAAACATATAACACAAAAAATTTGGTAACCGAAAAACCCTTGAAAGGTAAAACTAGGGTGGAGATGACACCCACAAATTTTCACTACTGTAGCAATAAAGTGTGCCTATTAGGGATACAAAGCTTTGATCACTTCTAGTGATCTACTCTGTGAGGGGTCTACCTTGCTAAGAGCTTACAGACTTATACAATCTACCTTGATTAAAGGATTTAAACTTACAACTAAGTAAACACTCTGTTAGAATATTTACAAAGGTCTATTAGGACCACTCCGTTAAGAGATTTACCCTGACTCACTTGCTAGAATGTATCAGTACCTTATCCTTTGGTTTGCACTTCAAATGCTGATAACGGATCTCCTCTTTCCAATTCTTATCTGATCTCAAAATCAAATATAAATTTGTTTTGTCCTCCACTGCTCTGCTCGGTCAAACTACCTGTCCCTAGCTTCTAACATTCAAAACACTGATTCTATCTGCATACATGTGAGATCTCTTGATTCCTTCTTATTAGGGCTTTGATGTCACCTTAAATAGACAATTGATCAAGCTCCTAGATCAAGATCACTTATGCTACTTATACATTCTCTTTTTCTGATTGGTTGCATTACTTGCATAGGGATTAATGATTGAAATTATAACGCGTAATCAACTCCTTAATTATCTCAACAATCATTAAAACATGCATAGAAGTTAGCCAAAATGGTTTACCTAGGTGTTTGTGTCATTCCAAACACATATACCAAAATTGGTTCACTCAGCATGTGAAGTTTCTGGTGCTCGTTCAAAATTGTTCTCCATATACTGGCACTCTCCACTGACTCTTCTATACAACTCGACATTCATACTGCTCAGTAACTACTTGGATGCTCGGTGACCACTGACTTGCTTGGCGGTAACTATTGCTCAGTACATATACAAAATACAAGTCCATACATTACTCGGCCTTAGTAGGATGGCTCGGTCGCAATGATGACCGACCAACTCTGCCTTGATAATGACTAAGTATTTGACACTAATAGACAATATGACTTGGTGATCAACAATATTTAGATTAAATTTAAATACCATAGGACAATGAACCTATTTAATTAAATAGATAGTTGAATATAACAAATATAATTAATTAATTAAAATTAACTCTAATATTAAAGGAAATATTAATTTAATTTAATTAATATGAGTGTGTAAGGACGACTTTAGGCATCTACATATAGAAGAGATAAGGATGCCTTCATAGGAATAATGTAAATAAAGAAACATAGGAAGTTGTTTGTATAAGCAGATTAGATTGGTGGGGTTGCCAAACATAGAAAAGAGGCATATTTGGAAGTTAAGCTATGGCAGGGAAGGTGCACTTTGCCACTTATTATAGTTGTGGGGAGAGTGATATATTCAAACTGCAGGATGTCTCACTACTGCCTGCAATCAAGGAGGTTTTGGGCCCATTTCTTCAAGCCATCGCCGCAATGGTGTATTGTTGGAGAAGTTTTTCACCACTGTGTCAAAGATGTATGGGCATTGTGTGATGGCCACGGGGATGTTTGAGGCCATCGTAAAGGATGAATACAAGCATGTGGCAGCGGCTATGATTGATATGAACATCGACAAGAAGAAAGGCCTTACTACAGGAATTTTTGATGTTGAAGTTGTGATAAAGAGGAAGATGGTGGTTGAAGCTCTTACACTGTTTAGGGCGGGCCTTGCTTATCTGGGCATCACGTCATTTGTGAACATGCTGGCAAACAATCAAGACTTGCATTCTGGTCTCTCAGCTGGAGAGGCTTCATGAACTGACAAATAGCTATCTGACCACAGCCAAATATAAGTACTAGTGGGCTCTATGTAAGGGAACTACCCCTTTGGTAGATACTTATAAATAAGAATGGTTTTCTGGATAGAATGTTTCATCTAACGTATAACTGTAATATTTTGCATATTTGTGGGTGATGTTAGGGTGTATATATATATATAGAAAATGTCCCCAAGCCATGACGTATCTTCGTTCCATACTCGTAATATAAGCAAAGAATCAGTTTTATGAGAAACTAGTTCGAAACTCTCAAGCAAATGTAATTGATAGCTACAAAACGGAACTCTCTGTTAATATCCTCCGAGGTTTGGAATATGAGATGAACATGCATCAAAGCATATATGTATCTTGATTTGTGACAGGTATTATATTGGGAAATGAACATGGAATGTGTGAAAAGATGAAGTTTTTCAAGTTTCAGATGCACAATATGTGATAATCGACAATGCACTTGATTTGTTTGATCGAATGTCTTGATAGTTGCGGTCTCATGCAATCATATGATTGCGAAGAATAAAAATTAACTCTGTAACTTTCCCCAAGTTGCCTGCGAGCTGCACATACACATGTCATCAAAGAATAGGGATGCTGCAAAGAAATGTAGTGATTGAAGGATATTTACCAAATGGATTTTGTTGATAAGGTTTCAGAAACTTTCGAATTAAGGCAATTGGCTGGTAAAAGCTAGATGTTACGACCTTGAACGCACCCTCCCTGCTTGTCCTGTAATTGAAGATTTTGTAAAAGGGTATTGACATCCATGAAAGCATAAAAGATGCTGGAATATTGTTAGACGTTGTAGATGCAACTTTTCTGTTAGACATGTATGCAAACCGTGGAAGCATAGAGATGGCAGCGACTTGTTTGACATAATGCCTGTAAAGAAATGACATATTATGGAATGTAATGATCGTATGCTTCAAACACAGGGCTGGATAATGGTTTGACAGAATGCCTCAATATTATGTCAACCTAAGGATAACGTTTCAGAAGGTGTGCCAAATTCAGTTTATTGTAATGGTTTTAGGAATTTGGAAGCAAGTGCAACCTGCTCACATAAAGCCAAATTCAACTTCTTCTGTAATCGTCCTCTCTGCTTGCACCAAAATGGGAGCCTTGGAATAGTACAGGGACGTTCATCAAAGTATAATGAAAGCAGATTTGGTCAGAGATTATAGTTGAAAATATTGCAGTAATCATGCATACAAAATGTGAAACCATGACCGATGCATCTGATTTGTTTGACAAAATTCCCCAAGGAGATGTCTTAAAAAATGGGATGGGGAAATTGCAGATTGCACACAAATAAATTTGTTGATAGAAGATCAATTTAGTAAGCCGTGGAAGCACCATAGTGTGCAGAGATACCGGGTAATATGCAGATACCATTAGTTACAAGAATTGCCATTCTGTGCATCAAGTCTCATATATATTTTGTCAACTCAAACTACTTCAAAGAGAGGCTAATGAGATGGAGAGAAAATAAAAAGAATAATCGGGTTAATGAAGATATTTTACAGTACATTATTCTGGATATGTCATCCAGCATTGGAAAATCAAGAGGTGAAACTTTATCCAAGCTCAGAAAAGGAAGAATTGAGATAACAAGGCATGCGTGTCCAATGTATTCACATGTATAAATGCAACCTCATCAGAAGAACCAATGACATTTTGAATACCTTTTCAATCTGCATTTTGATCATGTGCACTAGCTCATAATTTTAAATGTTTTTCATCAACAACCTTGGTGACTCTTTGTTCAAAGAAAATATGGATTGCATTCAAGATAGTTTAAGGTTAGCATTTTGATTGTTTTGCCTATCATTGGGGATTGGAAAGTCATGGGTACTAGAGATGCATCACCAATTGTGGCAGAAAGAAATCTAATTTTTTTTGTTGCTATGAACGAAATTCTTCTAGATGGCATATTATACACATTTCAGGAAACGTAGCTCTCAATGTAGATTTATGATGATTAGAAGTCTTCTTATGCGATAGAAAAACAATACAAGTTAAAAATACGAATGGCAACAATATTATGGAATTGGTATGTTTGATGTCACTTGTTGTAAACAAGCGGGGGAAATTGTATATCAGCTATATAAATGTGGATTAACAACTAAAGTGGTGAGATGGCTGTAAGTTTAACAGGGATAAACTACCAATCAGGATGTTTCTATAGGAAATCATCTTATTGTAGATTTTCCTTGGTTGCAAATTAGACAAGAAAATCATTGTTTCTTAGTTTTGTTTGGAAATAGTGACTTTTGTCACTTTTGGTCAAGGCTAGGAATTTGACTCTTTTGGCACAAAAATTATGAGGTTGATAACCTCGTTCAATTTGCGCAAAAACAAGTTAGTTACCAATTTTGAAAGAAATTAGTTATTTCGTAAAGTCTATAAATACAAGGCTTTTTGTAATGTAAAGGGGGACTCTTAGGAAGGAGAAATGCTGAAGAAATTTATAAAGAAATTTTTGGATTTACATTATGTACAGGAAGGGTTTTTGAATCTGTACATTTTCAAAGAGATAATGAATTATGTATTTGATTTGTATGTATCAAATATATTTGTGAGTTATCATTATCAATTTCTCGTATGTTGAATTGATGATATCTTTATGTATTGATGCAATCCATTGGTTTCATTCAAAGATGTAAATGATGAAATACAATCATACTCTGGTATCTTGGTTTGAATGTGTTTAGGTAACATGTTTCTTCATATGTCAGAATGTGTTTTCCTTCTCTCATCACTGTTGCATATCAAATTCATTTTGTGCTAAGTCTCCTTAGTAATTGTTATCCATAGTGAAATCCTACTTGATATTCGTATGTCTATCATTGGGGTTTCTTTTATTCATCTCATTTTAGTTTTATGTTTTCTCCTTTATGTACTTTTAGAGGTTAAAAGTACATGAAAATCACAAATACCCATATCATACGAGGGAGTTGCCCCTCTCAAACGCAGAGGAAGATTGCAATATGGTCATGATTAGGTTGCAGTCTCTCCAACTGTTGACACAATTGTTACTGCTCATAAGGAAAACAGGGTCAATTTTGAAGAAGCACACACAGTGACAAATTTGTTTACCAACAATATGTATATAACAGTAAGACCCTAAGACATATAAACACACATATACAGAGTACAAAAAGTAGTACTCTGACTATAGTTTACTATATATATACACACACATATACTTCATCTAATATAACAGTAAGACCATAAGACATATATACATATTTGTATGTGTACACACACATCCTATGATATAATAGTAAGGTCCTAAGCCATATAGACACACAAGTATATGTATATACAAACATACATATATCTGCCAGCATATATATATAGTAATGAGACATGAAGAAGACATGCTTCCTACAAGTTGAAGTAGGATATAATTGGGGTATCTGTGAAATGAAACAATATAGTTACAATTTGGGGTCTATGAAATTGAAGTGGGATAGATAGGATAAAGGCGGAGTGAATGGCATTCTATGCAGTTGCGTGATCTTCATTCCTTTGCTTTAGAAAGGATTCCAGTATGGATATTTTCAAGCTTTCAGACTTTGTCAGAGCCACACACTGAAAAAGCTTTTGTTCGATGTAAAAGGAGAATCCTATGGAAAGAAGAATCCCTTGAAGATAAGTTCGAACGCATTATGCAAAGATCGAGATTCGCAGATAAAGCTGACAGCTCAGAGCAAGATGATGATAGCCCTGAAGTCGATTGGGAATCTTATTCTCCCAAGTCGCGCACTTACTAAGTGGGGTTGTCACTTAGCCGAGTTACTATCCTCTCGGAATAAAAGGACGCATGGATCCCACCATGGTAAAAAGAAGGATAAGGTTCTTCCTTTAAAGACCTACGTGTTACCCTTCACGTGTCAAAAAGATGCTTTGTTCTTATCTCGTATTACTGTTCATCTCATTCCCGGCGAGATTCTTGTTCGAGATAAGGTTGCTTTAATAAAGTAGATGCTCTGCTACGTGTCCAATTCTTGTGGACGGATTTGAAAACTTTGTATGATGCTTTGCACCCAAAAGTCGGTTCCTCTCCTATATAAGGAACGCAGACCTCACTTGCAAATCATAACTTCCTCGAATAACAATTCGAGAGCTCAAGAGTCAGTAGCAGAGATAGTTAGAGTGTCTAGTCTTACATTTCCTGCATAGTCTTTAGGTAAGAAAGACATAGAGAGTATGCTCTCTTCCTGAAGGAAGATCAGAAATCAGACTGTCGATCTTATAGCATGTCTGTAGAGTCAGAGTCTTGTAAATCAGCC
Organism: Chamaecyparis obtusa; assembly: GCA_027943335.1. Lineage (NCBI taxonomy): Eukaryota > Viridiplantae > Streptophyta > Pinopsida > Cupressales > Cupressaceae > Chamaecyparis > Chamaecyparis obtusa. Next base: position 645,919 of record BSBK01011987.1, read on the forward strand.
TGTTGTGGTTTGATAATAGTCCTGGTTATTATCATATGCATTATAATGAAGGGCAATGGTCAGGGTAGTGTATTTGGAAATCCTTCTAAGGCAATTGACTATAGAAACACAAATATAGTGAATTTGAACATATAATTTGGCACAATAAAATTTAGTAGTGTGACTATCGTATACTATTCAGGTGATGAATTATAATCGTGAGAGTTGGAGACATGTAAGAGAATTTTGGTATTTGTGATTATAATTTATATAAAATGGATGACATCCTTAATTGAGTCTCGGTATATAATTAATGTGACATAGGTGGATCATAGGAATTCATTTTAAATTTTAAAATTAAATGTCCACCTATGCATTAATGAGTAATGTCAAATATTGAGGAGGATTGGAATGTTTTTTTTGCTAATAGATGAACCACTTTCTATGTCGTGAGTTATCATTTCCTCTTTTGATTATTTTTCTTGCTCTGTCATGGATTCTCTCCAATTCGACTAGTGTCTGAGAAGGCACTGGTGGGTTTCCTTGGGGCAATTACGAAAAAGAGGCTCAAAGGAATAATGAGTTACAAGCAGAGGTACATTGTGCATGCAGTCAGACAGATACTTGCTGGGGACTATCTACATACAGACCATCGTTATCATCTGAATATCGATATTTGTGCTTTTTTTGCAACCATTCTAGTGTCAGGGAAGTGTAAGGTGACTGTGAAGCGGTTGTGTAGAGTGGTGTTTAAGGAGGACTATCTGGGAGATTTGGATGTGGCAGTAGCTAATGTCAACGAAGCCATGAAGATTCCAAGTAAGCTTGACTACTAGTCAATGTAAAACATCAATCTTTTATTTATATAAATACCGAGCTAACTATTATAATTGTGCACTGAAATATGTATTGAATGTTGGTGTAATTATTCAAGTATACCATTATCATTACAGTTTTCAATTCACTAAGTATATGTTTGACAACAAATAGTAGGGTTTAATATTCAATGTTACTATTTAAGGTAAATGGAAGAACAATTTGTTCACAACATTCCATTTACATTCAAATTCCTATAAATCATATTAGTAACAGTGAATTGGAAATGGCAATGATAGTTGTAAATGAAAAATAAATGTAAATCACTCTGATGATCATAAATAGAAGGGTTTTCATACGACTGTCAAATTTTCTAGTGAAAGAGTCACATGAAAACCCTAATAGTGGTAGGGAAAATTAAACCCTAACAATAGCACTCAATATTTAACCCTATCCATGTACCAAACGATGAATATTAACATTGATGCAAAATAGAAATTTTTTTACACCGCCATGAAAATAGTAACAAGGCTTGAACAAAAGAGTACATTTCCCTCACAGATTTCATTGTGTTTATGAATATAGATTGATGTGTTCATAATCACAAAAATCACCCACAAATATGAATCAAACAACACATTAGAGTTAGAGATAAACAAGAAATCAAACTCAAAAGAGAAATAATTGCCCAAAAATGGAAAATGGAGGCCTTAGTGAGGATTTCTCCTCACCTGGGTCAAAAACTTGGCATCAAAATGCCTTGCAATGTACTCTTTGTTATGGCCTTCGAACCCTCCTCTGTTCGCCTGCAAATTTATAAGAGTGAAGCACGAAATACAAATCAAGAAACGAAATCAAAAAAAATATCTTGAAACTGGATAAACATACCTGGAAACCACGAACTAAGAATGACATGGTAATGGTAGGAGCCATACTTTGGTTTACAAGAAAACTAGTAGTGGATTTGAAGAAAACACGTTCTAGTTCGTGATGTCACCAAGAGCGGAGATTACGCGGGAGAGTGGATTTGAAACAAACACGTTCTAGTTCGCAATGTTGCCAGGATCGAAGATAACGCGGGAAAGAAAGGGAGGAAGGTGAGCTCGAACGACGAAATGATAGGCACATTTAATACAATTGTGATCAAGAACTAGGAGACTTGTCGGGGAAGTAAGGTGATGACATGCAGTTAATGTCATTACAAGAAAGAGTGATGTGTGGCAGCAACCACTACTAGTACATTTGACCCACTTTTTAGACCAACATTTTTGACCAAGTTATAAAATGATTTTCCATGGTCGGTTTATAGAAGAAAAATTTGATTTTTTTTTACTTCTATTCCCGTGTTAGTTAGAATTACGACCCTAAATAGTGGTCGTAATTCCAACCATCACGAGAATAGAAGTAAAAAAAAGTCAAATTTTATACATATATCCCGCCTACCGGCACATTTCATTTTATTTCATTTTGGCATAGTCCGCGAGAAAAGGAGTGCTGAAGGAGGCAGTATAAGGAGGGAAGTTGTATGTCGACACCCCCTATATGCATCTAGCCTGTAAGTTATGGCATCTCCTTACTATTCTCAAACCCGAGCAAGCATCAAGAGGAATAGGCATTCGATTTCAACCATTTCATTGCAGCCTTGGTAAGAGATTCGATTGTTTTGGCATTTGCTTAATGAAGGGTACATTTATTTTTTTTTCAAATTGTTTTCATTTGTCACGGGTTTGAAACCCTAATCTCTGCACTTCTAATGGTGTTCACGCCACCATTAGAAGTGGCATGAACATCATTAAAAGTGGCCCGTGAATTTCCACTTCTAATGGTGTTCAATTTCCAGAGATACAAAGCAACCAGTCAACTAAGGGTGGGTTCTTTGTTTCCTCATCAACTGATTTCAAGGTAAAATTGATGTTACTTTTGGTTTCATTGTAAAAATGTTTCCCGGCATATCACGGAAGTGCGGAAAATAAAAGCTAAAACCCCACGTGTTAGACCTATGACTGTGAGTACTATCGGTATTCACAGGGTTTCGCATCTTTAAGACTTCAAAACAATAAAAGGACTGAAATTCTTTCATTTTAAGACTTCAAAACAATATAATCAATACATGGAATGATCAAAACTTATAATACCAATCAATGAATGCTTTTCCTATCAATGTTGCATTGAATAGAGAGTTTAATAATATAAACACCAGACTGTGTCTTCACGAGCAGAAAAGTGACTGTTTGTAAAGAATTAAATTGTTATTGCTTGGTAGTTCATTACATTGTCTTCTTCTACCATACACACCTCCACACAAGAAGGACTAAAACCAAACCATAGGATGGTCTAGGAATTTAGAAGACATACTTTATTACAAAGCAAAACAAAATATAGAACTCAAGTCCCAAAGCAAAATTGAATGGCCTAGGTTACCTGCACCAATACACCCCCCATGTAAGTCAATATTCTGAAGTCCTTGAATCCAAGCAAATGTAAGTCAATAACACCAAATATATCACTTAGAAGTCTTGTGAAGAGTCTTGGTGATTTTAAGCCTTTTGAAGCACTTTAGAAATATTGAATACATCATTTCTTGCCAACTATTTGACAGAGCCTAGGAAATCATTGGTTCTTCAAGACAAAGATTGTTTGCACGCCAAGCACTGTATAGGAACAGTCAATAAAAGGACTGAAATTCTTTGATTTTAAGACTTCAAAACAATATAATCAGTACATGGAATGATCAAAACTTATAATACCAATCAATGAATGCTTTTCCTATCAATGTTGCATTGAATAGAGAGTTTAATAATATAAACAATAGATTGTGTCTTCATGAGCAGATCACATTGACCAATACACCCCCCCCCATCCCACCATCCACACCCATCCACTCATGTCAAGATCTTGTGAATCCAAGCAAATGTAAGTCAATAACACCAAATATATCACTTAGAAGTCTTGTGAAGAGTCTAGGTGATTTTAAGTGATATATTTGGTGTTATTGACTTACATTTGCTTGGATTCAAGGATTCAAGGATTTTCTTTGTATTAATGTCATGATTGTAAATCGTAAGCATCTATTTTATGCAAGAATATGTGTTGGAGTGGCCCAGTCTATGGATCTCTCCTCTTATGTTGATCAGGTATCCATACTTGGGAAGTGTGTGCAATCTATTGAGTTCAAATCATTTCCCTTTGTATGCTATATTTGTAATAAGTCCAGACAATTGTCCAAGTGATGTCCTCTTAAAGATTTTATTCATATCCCTAAACCTAAGAAGAAGGAAACAAAATTTTGGAAGCCTAAATATTATAATGATGTCCTTCTTGGGGGTGATAATTAATGGTCTTCCAGATAATAGGAATATGGATAGTGTTGGGGCTTCTGAGAAAGTCAATTATGGAAACCCTGGGTGAAACAATGGATATCCTGAAGATAACTTGCCTTCTTCTAAAACTAATTCTGAGAATGAAGGATCCTCTAAGCCAGTTCGAGATGTAAATGCTGGAAAAGTTCCTAATGTTCACATCTCTAGTCTTGTGAAGAGTGCTAAGAAATTGGATTCCTCTAACTTGACTACTATGGGTGATAATGAATTGAAGGACAGTAGGCCTTTTGCATATACTGGTAATATTAGTGAGGAATAATGATGTCCTTTTAGAGGGTGATATTTAGGTCTTCCCAATTGCAAATTAACTTTGAGTGTTGCAGTTTCTCTTCTAGTGATATTTTAATGTTTAGTATAGTTATGTTTATAGAAATTTATATAGACTAAGAGTTATAAGGTGTTATATATCTGGAAATAAGTTATTAAATTTGTGCCCTATTTTCTCTTTGCATTTAAAAAGATGAATTGTGAAACATTTTCTTGTTCTCCCTTTATTTGTAAACCTACTATTCACATCAACATCATGTCTATGCTCAGGTATTAGTTTTTCCTTTACTATTTTTCGGTCAAAACAACATTCAAAAAACCATATTATATCATAAGAGGGAGTTGTACCTCACAAATTCAAAGGAGGATCACCTATTCAACAAATATATGTCCAATTATTTTTGGTTGTTTTGTTCTTAATCTGGACATAGTGAGTCATTTCTAAAGTTATCTTTCTCAACTCTTGTGGTATTAATGAGTATGTCACATATCCAAAGACTCTCAATTGTGTTATATAATGCATCATTTTTCTCCAAGCTTCTTCTGGAGTTTTATTTATCACTACTTTTGTTGGACATCTATTTACACTACTTTTTTTGGACATCTATTTAACATGTATACTGAACATGCAACTGATTCATCCCAATACTCATTTGGTAGATGTTTTTCTTTTATCTTAATTTGTGTCATTTCTATACTTGTTCTATTGTTTCTCTTAGATACTCTATTTTTTTTAGGAGTATACCTGTTGTAAATTGTTTCTTTATGCTATTTTCTTTGTAAAAGTTTAGAAAATCGTTTGATATGTATTCACTACCTAGATCAATTCTCAATGTTTTGATATAGTGGCCACTTTCTTATCAAATATATCACTTAGAAGTCTTGTGAAGAGTCTTGGTGAGTTTAAGTGATATATTTGGTGTTATTGACTTACATTTGCTTGGATTCAAGGACTCTAGAAAATACTCCAAAAGTGATTATGTAACAAAGGAAGTGAAAGGGAAGGATCTTGATTTAGGTCAATGGATATCTCAACATGATTTTGGACAAGATCTTGACATGAGTGGATGGGTGTGGATGGTGGGATGGGGGGTGTATTGGTGAAGAGTCTTGGTGAGTTTAAGCCTTTTGAAGCACTTTAGAAATATTGAATACATCATTGCTTGCCAACTATTTGGCAGAGCCTAGGAAATCATTGGTTCTTCAAGAAAAAGATTGTTTGCACACCAAGCACTGTACAGGAACAGTCAATAAAAGGACTAAAATTCTTTGATATTAAGACTTCAAAATAATATAATCAGTACATGGAATGATCAAAACTTATAATACCAATCAATGAATGCTTTTCCTATCAATGTTGCATTGAATAGAGAGTTTAATAATATAAACAACAGACTATGTCTTCACGAGCAGATCACATTGAACGTTTCAAGGGACCAGTAGTTCTACAATTAAATCATCATAAATTTCCCATTACTTAACCATCACATGTGGCACAGACTATCTTCAAACTGACAATACGTTGCATATGTAGTACAAAACTATTAGTAATTGGTAGATTAAATGCAGATAATTACTAATAGATTAAGCATATTATTTCTATGCTTAATGTTCCATTTAAATGCTAGTATATAAAGAAGACAATGAAGATTTGTCTGACCAATAGTCTATAGAATTAGACCTTTATTTTAAATGCATTTAACACACAAAAAAATTACAAAACTGAACCAATGGCATGTTTACAACAAAGAAATAGAATGATAATAATATGTTGAAAATTCTATTATGTTTAATACATGCCAAAGGACCAGTCCCAACAATTCTTAAACATACTTTATCTGATATGATGAATTCTTTAATAATTGTTTAAGAATTCATCATATCAGATAAAGTATGTTTAAGAATTGTTGGGAGTTCTATTAGACCTTTGTTGTAAACATGTCATTGGTTTAGTTTTGCAATTTTGTTTTTTGTGTTAAATGCATTAAAATGGAACATTAAGCATAGTAATAATATGCTTAATCTATTAGTTAAGATTTAAAATGAAGATTTTATTGCTCACCAGTTCGCACTTTCGTGATATTCAACCACTGGTTCGAACTTACTTGCATATAGACGTGCGATGTCGACCTAGTGCAACTTCCCACCTTATACTGCCTCCTTCAGCACTCCTTTGCTCACAGACTATGCCAAAATGAAATAAAATGAAATGTGTCGGTAGGCGGGATATATGTATAAAATTTGACCTTTTTTTTTAACTTCTATTCCCATGTTGGTCGGAATTACTTTATCCGATATGATGAATTCTTAATAAAGGTCTAATTTTGTAGACTGCTAACATGAAGGAAGATTTGACCTCGCCAAATCTTCCTTGTACCACACAAAAAATTGTGTGATAACTATGTCTACTCCAACCTTAATTGTTTAAGAATTCATCATATCAGATAAAGTATGTTTAAGAATTGTTGAGAGTTCTATTAGACCAAGACTATTTGACAAAGCAATGATGTATTCAATATTTCTAAAGTACTTCAAAAGGGCGCTTAAACTCACCAAGACTCTTCACAAGAATTCTAATGTTTGTAAGCTATACTTGAAAAAATTGCAGGTTTGTTGTAATATCTTGGTAGTGATGTTGTAGTTACTATTTTCCCTTGTTAACACCAAATTAAAAACTTGGAATGAAGGTTTCATATTCAACAACATTAGTAGTGCAATAGAAATTTAATTTAAAATTTGGAAGATAGTCATTGTTCCTTGCCTCCTTTCACCTTCCTTGCATAAACACTTATAGGCCTAGGTAATACAAGGCAATAAAAGGACTGAAATTCTTTGATTTTAAGATTTCAAAACAATATAATCAGTACATTGAATGATCAAAACTTATAATACCAATCAATGAACGTTTTTCCTATCAATGTTGCATTGAATTGAGAGTTTAATAATATAAACACCAGACCGTGTCTTCACGAGCAGAGAAGTGATTGTTTGTAAAGAATTAAAAGTTTATTGATTGGTAGTTCATTACATTGTCTTCTTCGACCATACACACCTCCCCACAACTTCTAAGACTCCTCTCCCATAAAACTCACGTACAAAACTAACCAAAATCTCCTTACAAACTGATTTTCAACTTCTTAACTTGCGCAGTCAGTTATAAAAATACAATTTTACATCTTTTTGGCATCTTTGCACTTTGAAGTGCAATTGATAATTATGGCATCAAAGTCCATATAAAAAACTTAGATATACCTATGGGTCCTTGACCCTTACATAAATGCTTGGTCATATTTGCATGTTTGTCAAATGTAAATGGAATACTTTGTACCTGACATACTTAAATGGAATACACCAAGAAGTACCAAATGATGAATGCTCAATTGTTGTAATGGCAAAGCATCAGAACCGTCCATTTCTAAAATTTGATTTTCTATAGTCTTAATTATTTTTCTATAGCCCTAATGATTTTGAACATTGTTGACAAAGAGTGTTTCTTTTTGTGATTATAGTCTTAATTATTTTTCTATAGTCCTAATGATTTTGAACATTGTTGACAAAGAGTGTTTCTTTTTGTGATTATAGTCTTAATGATTTTTCTATAGTCGTAATGATTTTTCTTATTTCTTTTCTTTTGTCCCTTTTTATTTCATATGTCTGTGCTTCGTGACAAGAATTTGTCACCTTCTTTTGATGGTATATTTCATTCACTCTATGTGGAATACTATTTTGTTCACTATTTTATTTCAGCTTGATATTTCTTTCATTTTTCATATACACAGAGACTACACATGCTGATAAAAAAATGAGCTATTTGATTTAGGTTTACTTTTCATGATTGTAAATGGTTAATATTTCTGATGGTACTCCTTGGTGTATTCCATATAAAAATAATTAGGTTTCTATGGTATGATAAATGTCTCTTTGCGTTGAGAAAATTAGAGTTGAGAAAATGGTTGTTCAGTGACGATTTGTATCTACAAGTTGCAAACAAATCATCCTTCATCCACCAACGAGTCATTCCATTCAAGAAAGACCATGTCTGACGATATCAACCCACAACAAAATAGGGAGACAATTGTTATATTGTGGTCTAACTTTAAAAGAAAAGGTGATGGAAAATGTTATTGTCCCTACAAAATTTGTAAGGGCTTAAAGACTCGAAGATACATAATCAAAACAACCGAAGAACATTGTAGGCAGCATGGTCACATTGAAGGGGGAAATGAATTTCGTCCATTGGTATGTATTTTAATAATTTCTAAAATACATAAGACATGATTTGATGATGACATCATGGTCATGGTTAATTTAAGGTCATCATTTTGATATAGGTCAACCACCCTGGGTTTCATGTTATGGACCATGACAATCCGGAGAATGTGGATTTCCAAATGAGGGAACATGGAGGTGTAAATATAGAAGTAGAAATTACTGATCCCATGGAAGAAGATCACGATGATCAAGATGATGATGATGATGATGATGATGATGATGATGATGATGATGATGATGTTGATGCAGATGACCTTGATGTACCTATACTTGAGAAGGCATACGAGCCCCTCAACCAAGGCTCCCAAACAATTCTTCTTGTCATTGTATTGTTGTTGGTGAACTTGAACATTATGAATGGTTTATCCAACGTAGCAATGACATGTATGTTAAGGTATGTCATCATTTTTCATTTTTTTAGTCATAATTTCCTTACAGTTAACAAAGGGTGAATCATGTAGCAATTAATATTTTTTAGATTAACAAATTATATTTTTGGTTGTAGGTTGATAGGTGAGTGTTTGTTACCACCATCAAACATTCTACCTCACTCATATCGAAAATTATCTGCCATTATGAAAGATATTGGAATGGAGTATCAAACAATACATGCATGTCCGAATGATCATATTATATATCATAAATAACATAAATTTGCAACAGAATGCCCTAATTTCTATATTAGTAGATATCGATCAAATCGAATAACAAAAAAGGTGTCTCACAAGGTTCTTCGGTATATTCCCATTATTCCATGTTTACAATGATTTTTCAGCTGCAATAGCTTGGCACAATTTATAGATTACCATGCACACAATAGAAGTCGAGATGACATTATGTGAATGCCTGTGGATGGTTCGGCATTTAAGGAAATAGAGGAAACTTGGCCACACTTTAAAGAAGAACCTCATAATCTCAAGCTTTCATTGCCAGCGGATGGTGTCAATCCGTTTGGAGAGATGAGATCTATTTACTCGGTGTGGCCTATTTTTGTTATCAACAATAACATTCCTCCTTGGATGTCCATAAAGAGGGAGCACATAATGTTGGCAATGATTGTTCCAGGTATTTTTTTATTTAATAGTCATCTAAATTAATTTATTATAAATAATCCATCAAAATGGTCATAATAATTATGTAATGTTTTTGTTCATTCAACTAGATAAGTACCAAGTTAAAGATATAAATGTATATATTGAGCCCCTTATCGAAGATTTGATGGTGTTATGGAATGGGGTCACTATGTATGACATCTCTAGACCAATAGGACAAAGACAATTTCATGCAATGCTTGTATGGACAATACATGACGCCCCTGGGCTAACACATTTTGTGGTATGTTCTCTTCTTAACACTTCTTTTTTGGTATGTTATAGTGCTAACACAAAATTAACATATTTAATCCAATTATACACGGTCTTGTAGGTCTTCAGACAAAGGGAAAAATTTGCATGTCCAATTTGTGGTCCAAAGATGAAATCTCGTCATTCAAAAAGTTTAGGAAAGCAGGTGTTCGATGAGTATAGACACTTTCTCCACAGAAATCATAAGTATCGAATTACTGAAAAATATCTTTTCAATGGGAAAGAAGAGACTACATCGAAGCCACGGAGAATGACACCTCGCCTATGGAAGTTGGAATACAATAAAATAAATCGTTGAGGTAATGCCATTCCATCTGATGGTGTTTGTTTGAAATTTATATTTTGATATTGTGTTTTGTTTACTGATGATGTAATTGATGCTCATGAAGGATGTCAAGATATTAATGACCAACTTCCAAAAGGACTAAAATGTTATCCTACGTAATTTAGTAGGTTGTCGTACTATGAAAAACTCTCAATTGTGCATGTGTTTGATGCTATGCATATTGGAAAGAATGTAACAAAGACATTAAGAAAAATATTGGATGGAAGGCGTGACAAAGACAAAATTGTCAAAATTTGTAGTGACATTGAAAAATCCAACCATGCAATGAAAAATGTCATTCAATCAAATAACAATGGAGACCAGATTGATACAAGTGCCCTTACATGGTTATTGTCAGACCAGCAGAGCAATGCTATAAAAGAAGTCATAAAAAAATACAATTTCCCACAAAATTTGTTGCGAACATAAATAATCTCATATCAAAGAAAAGTGAATTTGGATCAGAGATGAAAACACGTGATTAGCATACATTTATTAAGGTAATTCATGTTATTTTGTATTCACTATATATTTGTATACTGCATGTAGTTTTCATTGCATTCTGTTATAAAATATTGATAAGATCATTTTACAAATATTGCAGTACGTTCTACCTCTATCTCTCCCACACCACTTCGACAATAGTGTCAAACAAGTTATATATGATCTTGGAAAATATATGATGTGGTTGTCATCAAAAGAAATCAATAAAGAAGATATAAAATATTGGAAGAGAAAAATTCTTCATCTTATGTGTGAAATGCAAAAGTGTCTACCTTCAACTTTTTTCAATGCACAAGAACACTACCTCATACATCAAGTTGAGGAGATTGAATTGTGTGCACATGTACCAACTAGGTCAATGTGGATGGTTGAGAGCCACTTGAAATTTTTGAAAGGCTTGGTTCGACAAAGAGCACATCCTGAGGGTTCTATGGTGGAGGGATATATGGTATACCAAACCATGGTGTACATTTGTCAATATCTTCTTAAGTTTGCAGCAAAGATCCATGTAGATCGTATTTGGGATACCAACTCCATTAACAAATTTAAAGGGGAGTACTTGATGGGCAAAGGTAGATTGAGGAAAGTGAGAGGTAAATATAAGATGTTATTGTAGTTAATTAATTCTTATAAATCTTCAATATAAGTTATTTGTAATTGGTGTATTTTTTTATACAGTTGGTCGAGAGTGGGATGCAATACATTTGTATATTGCGAACAATCTTGATTGGATGATGGTATGAATTGAACGATGTCAACAAAATGGTTGTTCATTAACATATAAAGGTGTTGCTTCATTGGTTAGAGAAGCTCATCATAATGGAGATTCCAATGTTATGTCAGTGGTAATTGATTAGCATATGGTTTAAGAGGTAGAGAGGTACGTAAAAATTTATTAATGATCATGACCCATATGTTTCATATCAACTCATGATGCAAATAATTTTTACACACTTGAAAAATTGCAACTCAAGCACCACAAAGCTATGTACTATCATAGCCACAAATTTCACATAAAAAAGTTAGATGACACGAAGAAAACTTGTGATTCTGGGATAATTGCAATTTTTGAGGTCACTAATATATCATCTAGAAATGACATACATCCTCAACAATCTCAAAATCAATACTATGGCATCTTGTATGATATAATTGAGTGCGAGTTTAACTCCTTCAAATTAGTTATATTCTTCGTCAAATGGTACAGGCTACAACTGAATCAAAATGATCCTGATAGAACTGTTATTCAACATGATAATGGATTTACAATGATTAATACAAGGTTGTTTGAGCCAGTTGAAGATGAGCCCTATGTTCTTCCAAGCCAATGTGAGCAAGTGTTTTACTTAGAGGTTCCACATAAACAAGTTTGGTCATTTGTTGTTAGACATGATCCAAGAGGAAGGCCGATAAAGTATAATGTTATGGAAGAAGAAGATATTGAAGATGATGAAGAAGAAGATGATGAAGAAGATGATGGTGATGATGATGATGATGATGATGATGAGATGGATGATGATGATGATCAATGACATGATTGAAATGTACAAGGTATGTGATTTAATTATTTATATATTTAATATTGATTTATTGATTTGAATTCTAATGATCACATATTTATTGTGTTCAATTCTAATGATTACAACATATGTGATTTATAATTACCAATATTTTTCTTAATATGCTCAAATAATTGTTTTTGGTTAAGGAAAACAGGTTTTAATGGGGCCCTGAAACCCTTACAGCTAAAAGACTAGTATAGATAGTAACAGTTTAACACAAACCAAATGAAATAGCCAAAGCTAAGCAAAGGGCCAGGCACGGCCAGTCTTAAATAGCTAAACTACAGAAAGCCAGTGAAAAAGACCAGGGACTAAGAACAAAAAACCCGTGCAGAAAAAGGCCAAGAGAAAATCAGGCAAACTCGCTGAGAGTCTCTGCCGCCCGCATTTCCAGCTCAGTCGCCTTCTCAGCAACCTCCTTGAGAGCTTCCAAATCTTTGTCAGGCTCTTGGGTGTCCATCTTCCTCGTGCTAGCTCTCGTTCTCTTTCTCGGCCCCTCCTCCTGCAATTTTTTTTTACTATTGTTGGGAGAGTCCTCATTACGAGCTCTATTTTCCTTGATTTTGTTAATCAGTGCTTTGATATGGTCGTTGGAAGCCTTGAGGATGTTGTGGCTTTGTTCAGCAATTTTCTGAAGAGTGGCTTCCACCCCCTGCATCCTTTTCATAGCAGCTTCCATTTTGTTTTCCCTTTCAGCAATCTCCTCGTCGAGTCTGGCCTTACCACAATTGTTCTCCCTTTCGAGCCTGCCAACCCTAAATCTGAGATCTTGTATCTCATGATAGGTCCATTTGGTGGTCCTGTAGCTGTCAATGACACTGTTCTTAGCATTATTAAGGACATCCATCTGGGGGTTTTCCTTTGTGACATCACTAAGAATGACCAAGGCAGGGTCAATAAGATCTTCCATTTGTATTTTTCCCTCTTTATTTTCCTTAACCATGGTTTTCATCATCTCTTTTTTGAGACCCATTCTAACTGAGACATTGTGGAAGTTATGCCAGACCACAGTCTTCTCTGTGTCCTAAATTTTGCATGAGAAATGATCAGCCTCCTGATTCTCCTCGCCCTCTTTCCCCTGATTCTCCTCTCTCTCCTCACTGATACCCCTTCTTCATTACCTCTCTCCTCCATGGCATCAGGGGAATTCCCCCTTTTTCGCTTCTTGTCCCTAGTAGGCAAAATAGACTCCTCCTCTCTGTCCTTGGGAATTTTGATGGTGACTTTCCTCTTTCCCTCCGGACAAACATAGGTATCCTCCTCCTCCCCAAACAAATCTTCCTCCCTTTCAGCAATATCTTCCCCCGTTTCCATGCCCTCGGTGTCCTCATCATAATCCCTATTAGAAGAAACATCCACACATTGCTTGGACTCCTGAATTTCCTTCTTCTCAATTTTTGTTCTCTTGGGTTTCTTTTTCCCTTTGGTAGAGGTGGGGGAACCAACTGCCTCCTCATTAGAAAGCATATCAAAGCTCTCCTCTGTCTCAGAGGGGAAGTACTCTTCATCCCCTTTTTCAGTATCCTCATCGGAGGCACTTTTCCTACCTTTCCCCTATTTGATGGTTTTGCCTATAGTCCTAGCCTTCAGATAATCATAAATTAAAAGCAGAAGCCCTTCATGGAAGGTGGGGTTGCTGACAGGTCTCTCCCTATAAACATTGATATTCTCATTTATTGAAGAGTACAGATAGAAAGGGATAGAGATTTTCACATCAGACCTGAAGTGGTTGAGCAAGACGAAATGGTAGGAGTAGATGCAGTCGAAATGGGTGTCCAGCGAAATGTACTTAATGATAGCCCGAAGCACAAATCTCCACAGAGGCTTGATAGAGCACGATTGGTAGAAGGTGCCTTTTTTTACCAGAGTCATCTTTTCGTCACTTCCCTTAGTAAAATCCTGAATCGCCTGGGTAGAAATACTTATGTCCCTGTAAAACTTCTTCCCAACTATGGGAATACCCATCACGGCCGATATGACCTCCTCAGTCACGGTAAACTCAACCCCGTCAATTTTGACAGTGCCCTCGTTCCAACTTCTAGTCATGACATTGGTGACGGAAGGCTTCCATCCATGCAGTCTCAACTTTCAACTTACATTTTATATCTCCCACGTATAGACAAATAAGAACCATATGTATGGGTCACGACTTGATTATTATATATATATTATTTAATTATTATCAAAATTCTATTTGAAATGGGGACATGACAATATCTCATTTGATGGATTGCAAGACCTACCAAATAGGTACTTGTCAGATCTATCTACATCGAATGAGGGAAATGAGGGAATGGTAGATGAAAGTTCTACATGTAGTACGGCTAAAATAGGGAGATCAGCTAAAGGTCAAAAGATTAGAAAAAAATTCAATAAACGCATGCAATTTTTCCTTACTAAAGGGGGGTCGTGTTCTTATGATGATGAGACCAAAGGCGACATCAAGGTGCCCTTTCGGTACACACATCTTGAGAAAGAATGGGTACCCAATTAGCTACCTCCAATTAACACTGATTTTTATGTTAATGAGAAGATATATTGCATAGCTCCATCCTCATTACATGGTTTGGGCCTATTTTCTATGGATGGGATAAAGGTATATTACAACAAAGTTGTTGAATTGGTGGAGTATGTCGGTCCTTGTTACAATTACAATGATTGGATGCAGATTGTTCAATATAAAAAAAGTATGCGTAGGTATGCACTATCAGCAAATTATTTACAATGGAAAGAAAATAATCAAAGTAAAAGACTTGCTATGTACATTGATGGGATACCAAAAGCAACAGGGAATATTGCGGGTTTTATAAATAGTACGCGACCTTCCTCAACTAATAAGCAACTTAATTGCATATTTGAGGCGTGTGAGGGGAATCAAGTTTTTGTATGTGCGATAAAATCAATAAGTGCAGGGGAAGAACTGCTAATAGATTACCATTTAAATCGCATAGATACAAACAAAGTTACTAGCATGAGGGTGGTAAGTATTGTATACCATTTAAACTAACCTCAAGTTTATGACTCCAATATACCATTTTATTAATAAGTTTTTTTTGCTAAGTCTATTGTTTTTAGTTCACTGAAGTTTTTATATTTAATCTTTGTCACAGGACGATATGGATCCCCCACATGATAGAGGCCACGTGGATGCTCCTCCCACCCATTCTTCAGCAACGGTAAACCTTATTGAAATTGTACAAATTAGATAGTTGAAAAATGTTATATTATTATGTTATTTTATTTAAGGTTTTGGAGTTATTATGATAGTTTTACAAATATTCCTATCATAATTTAATGTTTAGGATAGGGGAAAAGCACCTGCAAAAACATAGGCAATAGTTGTAGAGACAGGTGAGGATATCCTAGAAATCCCTAATATAATAAATATGTTGAAGAAAAAACTTAAAAGAGTCAATACAGAAATTATTAGCATTTTGGAAGATGCAAATCCAATCGAGGAGATGTTGAAGAGGCTAGATGAATTAATGGCGCAAGCACGTCATTTTGAAGTAAGCAGTAATGAATCTTTAGTTATAACAAAATTTCAATAAAGGTTTATATTTTATACTCTTTTATGTCGTGAACTAAAATATGTATGTGTTCTTGTTACAGGATTTTTTGCTTGCTAAAGTACCTGGTAATGGACATCACGGTGAGGCCGGTACTAGCAGAGCTCTGGCCACCTCAGGTAAAATAATCCTTAAGTCGAAAAGTTACAAAGAATATGTTCTTTGGAACATTCAAAAACTTCTTAAGTTAACTCTTACTTTTATTATTTCAGAATGTCTTTGCTAACAATGTATTGTTCAGGTGATCAAGTGCAGGCGACTCCTCCTAGGAGGTCGACCGACGTCCATCAGAGATTGTCGAGTGCAATGTCGGCAACAAGGGGCATGCAAACATCGATGCCTTCACGATCTATGCTTGGTAAATCCTTGTTTTACTATATTTGGTTTTGTGTTAATTATGATTTGATAATTTGTACTTTAATCTTGGGTGCATCTCATAGTGGATCAATTTTGTGGAGTAGGAGATACACTAGCGCCGTCTACTATGCCAGATACAGATCAGAGTACCTGTATTGATGATAATTCACCATTGTTTCCTAGATCTACCCGTGTTTCTAGCACGGGAGTTATGCAGACATCATTGTTGATTGACGATAAAGAATTGATGCCTTTAAAATGTCCTAAGCTTCCAGGTACTTTAAAATTATTATTATTTATATTGTGATATGCATTTACCTATTCATAACAAGTTTTGGATTGATGATCCCATGACATTTTTGCAGGAAACGAATCTTTTTATAAGACGCTTTATGACTTCACATTGAAGATATTCGGGCCCACCATACGTATAAGGTGGAACATCATAAGTGAACTAACCTTATATCCCACTATTTTTATTTTATATCATTAATTGGTATAGTATTTTTCCTTTCATTTAGGCCTTTTCTTTTACTATATTCAAGGTACACAACTTTGGTTAATTTTTCTATCTAACAATTTTGTGTTTTTTCTTAAAAGGTGGAACTTGCAAGACAAAAAATTAAAAGATCAGCTCATTAAAGATTTAGAGCATGAGTTTGGTAGTAATATTTTTGAGGAGAAGAAAATTTTAGAAAAAGATGCCAAACATCTTAAGACTATGAGGGACTCATATAGAAAGAGTCTTTTCCAGAAACCCAAAGTACGAGCGTCATCCCTTTATTCCAGTGAGGGATTGGAATGAGTTCATTTTGGATGGAAAGGAGAAAGGGGATGCTCAAAGAGGAATTACACCAGCAAATGAGAGAATAAGGTATGCAATAGTATTAACTACTAGTAGAATGTAATAATGCACTAATTAGTGATCTTTATATCTATATCATGTAACATATTTCAAACTTTTCATAGGTTGCAGGACACATCAAAGGCAACAAAGGCCAGACTGCAAAAGATTGGGCAGCACAAACTTGGCTCTGGTAGATATTCAAAAATTAAAGCATGAATTGTAAGTAGCAGTGAATGAATTCCAGAGCAAAATTATTAATAAAATGCAAATAATTTTGTTTAATCAAAAAATGCAAGGCTCTGAATTTAATTTATACGCCATGATAGAACACAAAAAAATTGTCTTCAAGGAAGGCTATCAAGTCGTGGCTGAACACCTATGCCAAGCTTCCACTGGCCCAACCCAAGAGTCTCCTACATCATGTGAACAGGTAAATATGCCAAAAAAATATATATTTAAAATTGAATACTTGAGCAACAATCTATTTGATAATAATGCGCATGACATTGCAATGCAGCCTCCTAATCGTAACACAGATCCTACACCTCATGATGAAGCCCTTGATGTGCATCGTAGTGTCGATGGAGGTGTTCATTTTCTATTTAAAATTAATTATGTAATTATTAATACAATTTAACATCTTAAATTGAAATTGGTGTAACCTTTTTTGTGTATATTTTAGAGCATGCAGAATGTCATGTTGAACAAGTGGAGGATGTTCAGAGTGATCACCATGTAGATCATGTGGCACATTCAGGTAAAGAAAATCTATGTTTTGTTCTTTTAAATTTATTTTTTGATTTATATTTATTTTACTTAATTAAATACTTGTAACACTAATATAAAATGGTGTGAATTTAACCCATAACATAGTTGTTACTGCAACGGACCCCCCTTTGGCACAGCAACCTCCTGTTCCTAAACAGATGAGGAGGAGACATGTGTTGGCATTAGAATCAGTAGAGGAGGGGAATGACGAGGATATTGATGCTCCACTTAGCCGTTACCTTAGAAAAATGAGCAAGAAACCAAAAAAGAAATGATTGTAATTAACATTTTTTGGTAATGAAGGAACATTGTCTTAATGGATGTAATTTTGTACTAGTAAATGTTGATGAATGATGTGTTAATGAATTATTCATGAATGTTGTGTGTTAATGAATTTTATGTGTTAATGAATGTTATCATGTGATTATAATGATTGAATGTTATATTTCAAAAATGGATGAATGAATGTTATTAGATGTTAATGGGGAATTTAGAGTGATGTTAGGGGGGGAGGGGCCAAATGAGCTTCCACCTTCACGTGGTTGGCCTTGTTAAGTAGAGAATATTAAACTATTCTCGAAACCAAGTGAAGCTCAAACTAAACTAATGACTGCATGTATGACAACTTTGTCATATGACCATACCCATGACTGCCCCAATGTTCTAGTTTAACTTCATTTTTACCCTATAATAACACTTGAAATCAGATTATATGCACATGTATTGTAGTAAAATGGGCATTGATTCATGGTATTAATGATTGTTCATGTAGTATCCTTTGATACCTTGAATGAAAGTTTTGAAAACTTACCTTTATTTAGATACCACTATCTCATGTTCATGCTATAACACTTCTTTATGCATTTCATTTGTAGTTGTACCAAATGACTATGAACTAAAAACATGTGTCTAGTAACCTACTCACTCAATTAATATATGCAAATGTAACTTTTGATGTGCTATATCTATCAATGCATCATTGCTTTGTCCATATTTGAATCTTTTACCTTTCAGAAGTCTTTATTCTCACTTTACTTGGTCAGTTTGTTTACCATTGATTTTATCATTTGCCATGTTGGACCTCATGTCTTTGTAACACATCATAACTTCATATCTCTATATTGGTTGTCCTTGATTTCACTAGTTTTTATATATTGTGGTGATTATATTATCTTGTTGATTTCTCCTTAGGCTCTTTGACTATTCACTTATAGAATGATGTTTTGATGAGAAAAGACTCTGATTACTGTCATGATTGCTACAACATTAACCTTGCAAATATGTCTTTATGTGAATGATGACTCTTTTTTTTTTTAAATAATGCAACTTTGAATCTATATTTAGCATGAATAAGTTTGTCTTAAGCTGATACCTTTTAAAAGTTAAGGCTGGACCGAGTTCTACTGAAGAATGGTTTTAAAAATTAGAATTTTGACAAAGTTCCAATTATGTCATGTTGGGAACAAGTTTATCTTTATTCTACTACATTACTATTGAAGTGCCAGTTATAGCTAAGAAAGGAATCCGTTTCCTTTTATTCCTTTCAGGCTGAAAATAGGTTATCAAGTTTCCTTGAATAACTTATTTCCATTTCTGCCCATCCCGGGTCGGTTACTCTAAGTCTATGCATCTTGATCTATCTATTACATACTTTTGGAGAAATAGTTGCTTGATTAGTTAATAAGAACAACTTAATTGACTCAATTTCTATTAGAAATTTGTATCATTTTGCTTCACAGTCTCTGCATTTTCAAGGATTGGCAAGGATTAGAGGTTTTCTTTGTTTTCTCATATCCACCTTTATATCTAAAGATTCTGATCTGTTTTATGCTTCAAGCCTCTTTGCAAATATAAAGTTTCCTTTAGTGTATATGACAAACTGTCATTTGTGGCATTGTATTCACTATAGATGTGTAAATGAAAAAAACTATGCATTAGATGAGTATCATGATTGGATTGGACTTGAATATAAAAAATAAAGGCTATGAGCCCTAAATTGGTAGAAATTATCAGTTTTGACATAAAATTGAAATTGGTTGGAGACATCTGTGAGGCTTCCCACTTCATGGAAACTTCCCTTAAATTCAAAATCCATTCTCTCTCAACTTCAACTGAAACATACATTCCTAGTACAGACTTTAAAAATGAAGTTTTGGGACATCTTATTGTAAGAATGGTGTTGGGTAGAGAGCGTTATATGGTATGTCATGCATGCTTATTAGCTATCAGTGATCATTTAGAAGCCCATATTTTTGGTATTGTTGTCCCTTTTGAATGTATGAATTTATGCTTATGCTCAAACTCATAATTTAATGATCTTCTTTGATACAGATAAAGCTAGGTTCCATTAAGCTATCAAAGAGATACATGAGACAAATATCTATAGAGATGGAGTCAATGGGAAACTCAGAAAAGGAGCCTGCACATGGATTCTTGCTACTTCAGGGTGTGTGTTTTGCTTTCAGAGCTCATCAGGAAAATATTCACTTCATGTGACATGTGGATAAATAGCCTCAATTCATGTTATTATGTTTCTTTGAGTAATGTTTTCTTACACGGAAGTGTGGACTAGTGAGCAATAAACCACTACAAGGTTTCGCATCTTTAAGACTTCAAAACAATAAAAGGACTGAAATTCTTTCATTTTAAGACTTCAAAACAATATAATCAGTACATGGAATGATCAAAACTTATAATACCAATCAATGAATGCTTTTCCTATCAATGTTGCATTGAATAGAGAGTTTAATAATATAAACACCAGACTGTATCTTCACGAGTAGAAAAGTGACTATTTGTAAAGAATTAAAAGTTTATTGCTTGGTAGTTCATTACATTGTCTTCTTCTACCATACACACCTCTACACAAGAAGGACTAAAACCAAACCATAAGATGGTCTAGGAATTTAGAAGACATCCTTTATTACAAAGCAAAAACAAATATAGAAAAGTCCCAAAGCAAAATTGAATGGCCTAGGTGCCCTGCACCAATACACCCCCCATATAAGTCAATATTCTGAAGTCCTTGAATACAAGCAAATGTAAGTGAATTACACCAAATATATCACTTAGAAGTCTTGGTGAGTTTAAGCCTTTTGAAGCACTTTAGAAATATTGAATACAGCATTTCTTGCCAACTATTTAACAGAGCCTAGGAAATCATTGGTTCTTCAAGACAAAGATTATTTTCACGCCAAGCACTGTACAGGAACAGTCAATAAAAGGACTGAAATTCTTTGATTTTAAGACTTCAAAACAATATAATCAGTACACGGAATGATCAAAACTTATAATACCAATCAATGAATGCTTTTCCTATCAATGTTGCATTGAATAGAGAGTTTAATAATATAAACAACAAACTGTTTCTTCACGAGCAGATCACATTGACCAATACACCCCCCCCCCCCCCATCCCACCATCCACACCCATCCACTCATGTCAAGATTTTGTGAATCCAAGCAAATGTAAGTCAATAACACCAACTATATCACTTAGAAGTCTTGTGAAGAGTCTTGGTGAGTTTAAGTGATATATTTGGTGTTATTGACTTACATTTGCTTGGATTCAAGGACTTTAGAATATACTCCAAAAGTGATTATGTAACGAAGGAAGTGAGAGGGAAGGATCTTGATTTAGGTCAATGGATATTTCAACATGATTTTGGACAAGATCTTTACATGAGTGGATGGGTGTGGATGGGGGGATGGGGGGTGTATTGGTGAAGAGTCTTGGTGAGTTTAAGTCTTTTGAAGCACTTTAGAAATATTGTATGTTTCAAGGGACCAGTAGTTCTACAATTAAATCATCATAACTTTCTCATTACTTAACCATCACACATGGCATAGACTATCTTCAAATTGACAATACGTTGCATGTGTAGTACAAAACTATTAGTAATTGGCAGATTAAATGTAGATAATTACTAATAGATTAAGCATATTATTGTTATGCTTAATTTGATAATTTATTTTATTTTATTTAAAAAATTTAAATTGTCTGTCGCTTTTTTGACGTCAAAAGAATACACTTATCAATGAGAACGCTATATATTCGACGTCTATTCCGACCACCACTCATTGCAATTTCGACCAACATTGTTTTGTTATTTCGACGAGAATGCTATATACTCGACAACCATTTCGACCATAAGTCCTTGCAATTTCGACCAACATTGGTCGGATAAATGAAAGGAATGGCAGATAATTCTTCCAGGTTGAAGTGAACATTTTGACCGCGGGTCCGTCAAATATTCAACCTCCACAAACGTCACAATTTCGACAAAGGTATTAGGTGTCGACTAATCAACGAAAAAACTTCGACAACAGCTATGGTCATTTGGTCAACCAATTGGCATCTAAAAATCGACCAATCCTCATTGAAAAACAAGCTAAAATTTACTAGTGAACTCAAATATGTAAACTTATTCGTTTGAATTGTGGCTATGTGTTTCTATGCCACACAACAACCATCGTTACTTCACACACCACTGTGGGCAAGACAGTGAGGTGGGCCAACACACGTCTCGATCAATGCACCAAAATGGCCAAATTCCAACACCCTAGACGCCAACGTGTCAAACACGCAGCAAACAACATCCAAATGCATTTTTTTTCTTTTCTAAAAGAAAAGGTGGCAATGGTAGCATGGTTTTTTAGATTTTTGAGTCCACGTAGACCCTTGAAGATAGGGTGCGCACATAGTGGCATCCTACCCCTATATATTGTGTGTTTCATTATTTTTTAGATTAAATTTCATAATTTCACCTCAATTTTCATTGACTTGTCCCATAAGTAGTGGCTCCCAAAAATCCCTGCTTATAACAATAAATGGTCCACTTAGTACCATCTTCCCAATGCTTGCAAGGTCAAAAGACTTCTTAAGATATGTTATAAGATAAGATAAATTTATTAATGTCCAACAGAAGACCAAAAAGGGTCTATGGGACATGAATCATACAGCCAAAATAGCAAGAAACCAGTGAACCACCAAACAGTGGTCGAGGGAACATGCTAAAAGAACAAGGAACCAAACAAGAAGAAGCAGAGAACAAAGAACCAAGAACCACCAGGGAAAGGACTAGGGGTCCTTCCCGAGCGGAAAGAAATCCAACACAGAAGATAGTGAACCGGAAGAATATGGGTATGGACCCGTCGCTGTGATTTGCTGGTGGTTTGCCGCTGATGGGTAGAAGCACTGCGAGGTCTCACAGATCTGGAGTGACCAATGGCGAAGGCACATGAGGGTTGCTTCACACCCTGAGCCGGGGGTGAGGGCGAGAAGAAATCTATAATGAGTTGCTCGGTGACCTGCTTCTGGGGAAATAGAAGTTGTAGGGTATGGTCATGGAGCCGTACCATCTCCCGTAAATAGAGTGCCAGATATCTCTGGTCAGAGTAACAAAAGAAGGAAGTCAAGGAGCTACATTCTCTGAATAAGCAATAGAATCTCCCTCTGATCTCATAGTATATAGGGCAGCGGAAAATGAAATGTACCTCAATCTCATTCTCAGACAATGTGCATAAACTGCAAATGTGATCCTCTCTGTCAATGTGATGATTAGTTTGTGCTCGTAGGCGGTGAGAGCCAACTCTGAAAGATCCCAGCGCGATCCGAAGAGCATGGCACCAACGCTATGATAAATATCTGGGTCGAACGATGATCCCATCCTAAATGTGTAAGAAGTGCTCAGCATAAAAAGCCATCCTCGGACGTAAGCCCCCACTAGGGTTGGTCCAGGTCGAGATGATGTACTGCCCATAGATGTCAAGTCTGACATGCTCATACCATAGCACAAAAATACTTAATTTTTATACTTAATGTATAATAATTCTTTGGATGTGACCCATCCTAATACCATAGCACAAAAATACTTAATTTTGTAACACTTCTCCCACAATCCAACATATACATAGTTTGCCATCCATTTGTATTATTTAACAAGTGGTGTGCCTTATAGACTATTAGTTGTAGTTTTTAACAAATTATAATTGAAATATTTGTTTCTAATCAATCTTCATTGATCCATATTTTATGAGATATAGTTCCAAATAACTCATCTATTGTGACCAAAATCAATCCACCTAACATTCATTACATCTAGATGATGTTGCACTCCGCAAACTAGATGGGTTCTCAGGAATCACTATTACTGAAATCATCCCAATAAATCAACATTTTAAAAAAAATTCAAGATCAACATACTACGGGCCTTGTAGCTTACCCATCTCTAAACATCATTATGAGATATGCGGTCAACTCCAGTAGAAAGTTCATTTTGTTCTAATATCATTCTCAAACTTGATAGGGTGCATCAAACTCCCTTAAACTATAACCATGCAGAATCAAGACACACCACCAATGCAGTCATGGGTGCATCACAAAAAGATGCCCAAAGCGATGTATTTAGTAGCATAACCAATGGACTCCCAAAAGAACATCTCAACCTAGTACCCTTGCACAATTTTACCCCAAAAGGCACTATCCTATAACAGGACCTTGACATTTGCCAACTTCTAATTAGAACAAATGAGAACTTCAAAAAATATTTTACTTCTATCCTTGTTGTCATGAGTGCAAAACCTTACCGTCCAAGGTCTAAGCTTAAGAGCAAATGTTATACTTTTGGCAAATGGCACTGCTTTCCAATTCTAAGTTCTAAGAATTTTATCTTGCATTTTGTTTCTTCACCTACTTTTCATCTCTTGTCCACAACTTCCATGAGTGGAAACCTTACCATTCAAGGTCTAAGCTTAAGAACAACTTTTATACTTCAAGCAAATGGTATTGCTTTCCCAATCTAAGTTCTACGAATTTTATCTTGCATTTTGTTTCTTCACTAATTTTTCATCTCTACTCCCCCAACTTCCATGGATTTCGTGACAATCCTCTTCAAAGCATGTATCTATTGATGTGAGTTTTATTCCACTACAACATGCAGAATCAAACACTCAATGTTTCGGAGTGAGGCATCAAATATTCAATCCTCTCTTGATATAGGGTCATCTCTCATGCTAAGCTTGCAAAGTAAAATCATGAAATGACTTCAAGGTTCCTTTAATTGTGGATATTCGCTCAGTGAAATAATGTGATTTGTTGGTAATCACTTAGGGGACTTACGCTATTCATTCAATGGAGATCAGTTGTTTGCACTTCTAGAGATCTAGCTTCACTATGTGCAATGAAAATATAGTTTTGATCTTTAAACTTCCACTTCACCTTATACTTATACTTGCTAACTTCAACTACTTCTACTCCTAACTATGAATGTAAGGAATCATGGATGGGCTTGGACTTTACTAAATGCAATCTTGCCAGCGACTCCACCCATCGAGTGCAAGCTTATAAGGAACACTCAAATGGTTTTCAAATCAATATCTCCTCTTCAATCTCATCAAATGGATGCAAACTAAAGATAAGTGCTTTTAATCATCAGCTTACCACACAAGGCACACTTACAATCAAGTAAACATCCACAATTACTTCCATCCAACTAAACTACTTCTACTTAACATGAAATGAAATCCTAAGCCAAGTGAGAGATGCAAAGAACCATGCAATACTCTAAAATGATCATATATATCCACCATGAAGACCAACAATGAATAAAGAACAATCTTGATAGGATCAATGACACGTGGATCAATGAGACGAGAGCACTTTGTAGACAACACCACCTCATCACCTTGGGAAATGTGTTATTTATCCTCATCCTCTTTCACATTTAATGAATCTCGTCAAATCTCCTCCATGCAACACTTGGCATGTTTTTTAGGATATGGTTGCCATCGCATCATTTTTTAACCTACAAGGAAAACCACCACTTATAAATAATTGTGAAATTTTAAATGATAATTTCAATATGACTTAGAAAATTATCACAAACTCGCTATTTTTAATTTCCAATAACAAAATTTAATTGGGTAATGCAAATTGAAATCTCGTCTATTATCTTCAAATTGATTTGTGCAACCAATAATAATCGTCATTAAAAATGTGTTGTTTTCCTTGTTTAAAATCGATGCTAATCATTTAAATTAAAAGACTCCTTGAGTAAATCAATTTGAATAGCCCTTTACAACTTCAAGTTGATTGGAAAATATTTAATTTATTACCATTTATGATTTATTTTCCATTTATTTCAATTGCCCATTTATTAAAATGGATGTCATTTGGATAAAATCAATGCCACAATGGATGAATTAATTAATTCACTTTTAAAATCAATCCATATTTTGCAAAATTGAGGTAAATTTAATCTCACCTCAATTGAAAACCCATTTTCATTTTATTTTACATTTTTTACATTTTCTCTCTCCTCAATTTTTTTTTAGTACAATCAATGAAAAATAGGTCTTACCTTGATTTGAAATTACTTTCCATCCACTTAATACCATTAAAATTGATCCCCCTTGCTTAATATAGATAAATATTTCATCCAAAACCTATTAAATATTTAATCAAAAGCTCAATGCAAGGTTTCATTACATTAAATGACATGCTCATTGTTCAAGTTTGGGTTGAAGTCCCAAGGCTTAAGATGACACATAAATTTCATAGGTAGCAAAAGGAGGCTCAGCCCCAAGATGAGACACAAAATTAGAGGCAAGAAAAGAGGGCTCAGCTCTAAAGATGAGACCAAAATCACATGGGCAGAGAATCAAGTCCCAGCTCCAAGACGAGCCACAAATCACATGGGTAGAAAATCATGTCCCAGCTCAGAGATGAAGCCCAATTTTCATGGGTAGGAAAACAAGTCTCAACTCCAAAAAAATTATACTTAACCAAATTTTAGCCCTTCCTAGCCCAACTTCTATTTTTATTCCCACCTCCTAGACTTAGTGAAATTTAGCAAAATAACTCCCAGTTCAATACTTGGGCAATTTCTCAACTCTCAAGCTAGACATGGGCCCTGACTTAATGCCAAATCTTTGCAAATTTTCACTTTTACCGAAACACAACCTCCTGTACCCAGATTGTTGCTAAATTTATTCTAACACCTAAGCCTACCAGCAAAAAGAGGGGGTCCCATTTGCAATGGGGCGATGATCTGAAACCTCACAACAGTATCTTATTACCACTTTCATCACTATTACACAGCTTATGTGAATTCCACGATAATTATCCTCAGTACTAATGCCACAATTAATTACACAGTTTTATTAAGCATGATGCTCTAATGAGTATAATTTATATATGTTTTAGCAAACAGAGAATCAAATTTAAAATGCGAAGCACTCAAGTATGTTAGCGTTTCCTGGTATTCCTGTTGATGGTGATAAACCAATCAAGGGCTAAAAATTGAAGAACATAATAAGAACCACACAAACATTGCACTGATATGAGTAAGTCTCGAATCAGTCAGCTTTATCTTCAGATAAATCAACAAAATTTTCCTCTTTGATTACAGTTCTTTCTCTGCAGAAAGTTGCAATGGAGCAGCTACAGGGCACTTCACTCACAAACTTTTCAATCAATTTCCAATGAGGGGATAATAATGCTCGAGGTATAAATAAAAAGGCCAAAAAGCTGCAACAAATCTATATAACCTGCAATGAATCTAACCCTAGCTTCCAGGACAGTATGTTAGAGCAGTAAATCTAACTGTAGTTTTCCAGGACAGTACATTGCGCTGTGCACAACATATCTTATTAATAATCCATACCGCCCATGCCACCACCACCCATAGCTGGAACATCTTTCTCATCCTTAGGGATTTCAACAACTACTGCCTCTGTTGTCGTCAACAGTGAGGAAACACTGCAAATAACAGAAACCATGGAACCAAAGATACCCTTAGAATTGCCAATTTGTATGTAAGTTGTACATAACACTCCAGAATGCTGTCATAATATGATCACTAGGATGTTCAAACTCCAAAGACAACATTATAGAAAAGTATTCTTACCTTGCAGCATCAACCAATGCAGTTCTAATTACTTTCAAGGGATCGATAATTCCTGCCTTAACCATGTCAACATATTCACCTGGTCCAAAAGCAGATCAAGGGAATGTTATTCTAATTTTTTGGATAGCAAAAATAAATCAGCAGAAAAATCAAGTAAAGTTTTATATCTGCAGAAAAATTGTTGTCAATGAGCTCATAATGAACATCAGCTACACATAAACCCAAATGTTCACTTCAAAAATGAATTGAAATTTTGCAGAAAAATGAATATTTTTTCAGAACTTAATTAGAAGAATTTAAAAAAAAATAAAAAATTGAATATTCTATTCACCTTTGGCAGCGTCATAACCAAGATCCATATTATCTTGCTCCAGTAACTTCCCTACCACTACGGCACCCTCTACACCAGCATTTGCTGCAATTGTATATGCACAAGTCTGCGAGAATATAAAACATCCATAATCAAAATTCTAAAGGCAGATGCCAACCATCATAAGATTAGGAACTTCAGAAGGATGTCACATGTCACACCTTTACTGCATTCTGAATTATCTGCACTCCAATCTTCTGGTCAAAGTTAGCAGTTTGAAGTTTATCTAGTTCCTTAGATGCATAGAGAAGGGAAACACCACCACCTGCAAAAATGCTTGAAATAAGCAATCATCGCTCTATTCAAAAGCCATTTTCTATTCTAAGTGACCACGTCTGTATACCCTCATTGGCATAATGTTTACCTGGCAGAATACCCTCTTCTACTGCTGCCTTTGTGGCATTTAAAGCATCTGTAACTCTATCTTTTTTCTCCCCAACTTCTGTCTCACTGGCTCCACCAATCTACAAAACAAAATCAGCAATGATAAATAATATTAACTTCTTGTTATTCTTGTATTAAAAACTGCACTTGAACAGTAAATTAAAAGAAATTGAATTAACTGAAAACCTTAAGCGCTGGACATTTTAAGAATTCAAGTTAAAACCTTAAGAACAACAAATTTTTTAAAAAAATAAAGTTAATTCAAGACCTTAAGAACAGCAACCCCTCCCGACAATTTTGCCAACCTCTCCTGATATTTCTCTTTGTCATAATCTGATGTGCTTGTTTCAATAGCAGCCCGAATCTGCTTGTCATGATGATTAGCCAGTTAATAAAGGAAATGCATAAATTGGCCACTTTCAGATTTGCAAAAGAAAAAAAAATACGATACATTAAAAAGGTAATTTAATAGCATTTAGAGAGCAGCATACAAATTACACTCATGTCAACACAGACCTGCTCACATCTTTCCTCTATGCTCTTTTTGTCACCACCTCCATCAAGAATTATTGTATCATCCTTGGATACAGTTACCTGTCACCACAATAACCAGATGAAACTTAAACATAACAATGCTAGCAAAACCTTTCTTGCTGGGTCCACCCAGACTGTAATAATTGAAAAAGTTTTGATTCCATAACACATAACTTCTCAAAAATCCTACAATCAGTGGAAACACTCACTACCAACCTTCTTTGCTGTACCAAACATTTCATATTCAACCTTTTCAAGCTTCATACCAAGTTCTTCCGTAATCATCTGAAGAAAGAAACCCAATTAAAATTATCATTTTTGAACTAATTTCAATTAATCAAATGAATAAAATGCCTAAAACTAGGTTCATTTGATTCAACTGTCAAAATATAAAAATTGAAAGAGTATCCCCCTAATTTTTTTAATTTTTTTTAAACATCCCCCTAATTGTTAAAAGAAAGGTACTACTATTGTCCTTTGATTTCTAGAAAGATGATCTGATAACCATTTCAAGTTTATAACTAAATATCATTAAATATAAACCCCGACCCACTTTTTGCCTCTATCTATCCCTTCCCGAGCCCTCCAGCACATGATACTCTCTCCCAGGATGGGTCGATTCGACGACTCCTTCCCATTTCAAGTTTATAACTAAATATCATTAAATATAAACCCTGACTTATTTATTGTGAAATACACAAAGCTCAACATTAATACTAATTAGAGGGCTTTAGAAAAAGCGATAGGATGAAAGAACTAACTTGGCCACCAGTAAGTGTGGCAAGGTCCTGCAAGTTGGCTTTCCTGTTTTCTCCAAAGCCAGGAGCTTTAATTGTGCAAACCTATTCAGGATAACAGAAACAACACTAAGTAATTCTCCAAAGGTGATGTCTATTAAAGCATGGAAGATGGTACAAAAATGTAAGGCATACCTTTACCCCTGCACGAATCTTATTTAGAATTAGAGTTGCTAAAGCTTCACTCTCCACATCCTCAGACACAATCAAAAGTGATCTTTGCTTCTGAATAAAGAACATAAAATTCGGTTAGCATTCTAAAAGAGAAACATGGGAGAGATTTCATGAAGAGCACATACAAACAAACAATTCTCACCTTCAAAGCTAGTTCCATTGCACGGACAACCGCATTTAAGCTTGATATTTTTTTTTCATGTATTAAAATAAAAGGGTTCTCCAGCTCCTGTAAACATTAAAAATAAAGCGAATACATCTAGACAATAAGGAACTCTAAAATCATTCCAATGGAGCCACAACAGGGAAGTTGCCAGAGAATCAGAATACATGAGACTCCAACCATAATAAACACATTGCAACAAGGCACTGAACTAATGCAAATGCTCTCAAATATAACCAATGAGAAGTATTACTCCCATATTTCTACAATATATTATCAAGAATGAATGGCAAATTAATACTCACACATTTCTGAGTCTTCTCATTTGTGATAAAATATGGAGATATATAACCCCTGTCCAGCTTCATTCCTTCAACAACCTCTAATTCATTGTATAATGTCTTCCCATCCTGTGGAAAGGTGATTCCACTTTGAGTAACAAAAACAAGAGAGCTTCAACAAATTTTCTTATCAAATTTGACTGGACTGTCACATAGATGCATTTTTAGTTTTTTTCAGATTTTAGATTGCCATCATTGAGCAATAAAGATCATTTGATTTACCGCTATGGTTATGACTCCTTCCTTGCCAACTTTTTCCATTGCTTTGGCAATTAATTCGCCAATTTCTCTTTCCCCATTTGCTGAGATGGTACCCACCTGCTCTCAAACATGCAAGGCTTCATAAACATAAATTGGTTGGCATGTAATAATAGCCAAAATAAAACAATATATTGTAAAGAAACAAGTTAATGCAAAAATGGCTAGATTTTGATTAACAAACTTCAATAACAGTTAACAATCAGATAGTTTGCATACCTGTGCAATTTCCTCAGACGTGCTAATCATCCTTGCTCTGCTTCTCAAATGTGTCACAACAGCTTCAACAGCCATGCTGATACCGCGTCTCAAGTCCATAGCATTCATACCAGCAGCAACTGACTTACAACCCTCTGCAAATATTGCTCGAGTAAGAATGGTAGCACACGTTGTACCTGCACAAAACAGAATGAACTTAAGAACAAAAGAACTACAGATAACCCATACACTTATTAACTTTTCTAACATTTTCCAATATTTCATGTGTGTGTGCATTATTTTTGAAGCAACCCTGAGGAATTATTCAATCTGATCTAATTGAAAGGTAATTATCAGTCTTGTCAATATATTTCAGAATTTAGTTCTGGATTTGGAGATTTGGCAATGATTTTTTCAAATTGAAACTTTGTTCAGAGAGTTTCAAGGATAGAAAGAATGAAAAATTACACAGTTCACAGAAAGCACACGGCTTATTTTACTAGATGCTTCAATGAGGAATGGTTTTAGGACTGTGGTCACTACAAGATATGGCATAGAATGGTCACATAAACGTGATTTCTATACAATGACCAGAAATATGGGTTCTTGATAACCAAGATAGACATGTTTGTGTATGGTGGTGCACAAGGGCACACAACCTATGACCAGATTTTGACAATGGCGAGGTAGAATGACTAATAAATACAGTGTAATGCACAATTTGAAGATTTTAACATCCATGATGCCTTCATTGCAAATTTGAAACCCCCAAATAAAACTATTTCATTCCCACTCATATATGTTAACATGAAATATGTATATTAGGAATCAGACACGACAAAATATAACAATCATTGTAACTGTAATAAGAGTCGTAGGTCTCAAAATATACCAAAATAAAACATCATATCCAAAAGATGTAAAAATATAAAGCATGGGGCACAAAGCTCCATCATTATACAGCTCATTATCAGATCCCCCAGTCACTTTTGTCTTTCGACTTTGGTTTTCTATGTTTTTAAACCCTTGCTCCAGTGATCAAGAGTTTCTATGGTTAATTCCTTGGATGTTCCAGGCACTTGTAGGAGTCCCCTACTGAGAATTAAAATGAAGGAAGCATCTGAAAACCTAAGGGGAGCCAAACATCTCCAAGATAGCTAGAGAACACTCCCTGGTCATTGGAGACAGCAGAGGAACCTCTCACCCCTATCCACAGACCCCCAAAATGGCAGGGCACTCCAAAATAGATATTTGGAAGAAAGGGACATGTTCTTTTGTGTTTACAAGTTGAAAGTCCTTGGAGCTTTCTAGGCTATGGCTAAATACTGGAATGCATTAGCATTTTCAGCCAGTTGCACCTCACTTTCATTTATTGTTTATAAATACAAGGACTAAAAATACCTCTGACTCAAAAATAATAGTCATATATGACATCAACATGTTTACAAATCACAAGATATTCTTTACTAAATAAAAAAAGATCCCAAAACACAAATTTACCATCTCCTGCAGCATCATTTGTTGCACTAGCAACTTGCTTCACGAGACTTGCACCAACATTCTTTAATCTGTCACTGAACTCAATACTTTTTGCCACAGTAACACCATCCTTTGTCACCTTTGGAGCTCCATAGCTTTGTTCAATAACCACAGTCCGGCCCTTCATAAATTAACAAAATACATAAGAAATACTAAACACAATACCTAGCATGGATACTTCTAATCCAACGCTGCTAAACAACACCACTAGCATGAAATCACTAAAACTTTCAACCACAGATTACCTTAGGTCCCATTGTCACTTTCACAGCATCTGCAAGAAGCTCCACTCCCTGCAACATTGCAGACCGGGCTTCAACCCCAAATCTGATCTCTTTTGCAGCATAATTTCTGCTCCAGCTGAGCCTACTGGCACCCTAATCATGAAGATCATAAATACAATTAGAATGAGAACTGAAATTTGAAGCGCACATTACAAAATGTTAAAGGCTTTGAGAATCATTCACTTATTCAGTTATTCCTTTTCTACACTCTAGATATTGATAGCTGAAGTCCAAATATAGAGACTACATTGCAATCTGCTTAATTTTTCTTCAAAATGCTTTGACTAAAACTAAGGATCACTAACCTGTTTGTAGCTGCTCCTCCTGGAAAACATGAAAGAAAATTAAAACGTAAGTGAATAAAGACAATAAATGCATATGATTGTGAAAAGAATAATTGAGTAAAAATAGTTTGCATCCAGAAGTTCCTTCATTGACAACTTATGCTAGAAATACAAAACAATCTATGAGCAAGTTTCCTTAAAATAGCTCTTGTAGACACCTACAATTGACACTAGCCTAATTACCAGACCATGTCCTCTTAAAATTGATTGAATAAAAATTCCCATTTATTTGATTAACTATCCCAATTTCATCCTCCTTCTGTGGTCCAGCCTAGGTAAATAAATCTAAATATATTTATATATTTAAATTTCTATCCCCTTTCCAAAAATTAATTAAGTATATCTATTTATTTATATCCCTTTGTTCATCCAATTTTCATTAGTGAATTGAAATTATTGAACCCATTAAGCCCCCAACTTGCACATTCCTCATCCGAGTCAAGGCCCTCAAATCATGCACAATCCCCAAATGCACACATAGACAAGGCCTTTGTACACAAGGCCTGATAAATTTGCAATTGTGACATGGCCTTCATACCATCTCACATGGGGCAAAGGACTTGCCCATCCCTCAAGGATACTCCAAGAGTCCCAAGTACCTCTTTCATACTCACCATCAATCTTCCCAAGGAGATTCTCCACCATAGAGTCTCCTTCAATCTTGGACCTCTCTCCATCCACCAACCATGTGATGATACTCGTCTTACTCTCGTCCATCCAAGGGTTTCAACCAATTTGAGTCCCTGATCTCTACTTTTGATCATATGGATTGTTATGCTCCTGGTGAAGGCACTCGCATACAACCAAATCCATCATCCTTGACCACAGCCACCATAGCTTGGTGCAACAAGGTTTTCTTTTGATGAGATAATTTTATGTTTTCATCGTAGTTTACTAATCCATACACTTAATCTGAGTGTTGCACTAGATTGTGGAAGAACAGATTAATGTAGTTTTAGCTTGTTCTGTATGCTAAGATTTTCATGTGCACAGCCCTCACGTATTCAGTACATCAGAAAACTCAATCTTTCCCAAGGTAGTGATTGGTAACCTAAATTGACTTTCAATGTTTCAAATTGTCTAAATTACATTATGAAACCGTGACATTAAAATATACTTTATCACCAGTATGCAACCTAGGAGACGATTAACACAATACATTACATTTTCAAACCGTATAACTGATTTTTCTTAACCAAGCGAAGAAGAATGCCACTTATAAGGCAATTCATCTCTTGCATTTCAAACTAAGATAATATTTAAGAACCACTAAATGCAGGCACATTATAAGGAGAAGCAATTCATCAATTAGCTTAAGCCAAAATGCAGAGACAGACGGGAAAAGAATGCCACGAAGTTCGATTTAAAACTGGGCAACTGATGAGGTAAATTTGCCTGACTAATCAATAGTCATCTAAAAATCAGACGTTGAGCAAGATGCTTACAGCACCCACCATGATGATTTACAAAGCTTGTTTTACCATATGTTAGCCTACACTAAAATGACTTTTGTCGAGATACATTATCATTATGCTTTTGAACACAGTGCCCTCATAAACTGCCACTTTTGTCTACTTTCCCTACTAAATGCCCCTCCTTGAAAGTCTCTCCTAATCGTTGATATAAGGTTTAAGGTCGGTGTTCCCCTAATGTATGCAGAGTCTAAAGGTTTATGCTCCCCTGGCGTCTATCATCAAAGCAAAATGCGTTATGCATTGAAACCATAGAATACGATGCATTTCCTAATTTACTCAAGCAATTCAATACAGAAGATTCGTATTAATCAAAATCAATTTCATAACTACAGATAAAGCAAGTTTAAAACTTCGTTCAAATGCCTAAGCCTCGTTGTATTTATGTATGTGAATCCAAGCCTGAAATGCCTACTGATATATCATCTATGATAGGCATAAAAAATCGGCTCCACAAGTGTAAGTCACGAACATACCAACCACAAACCTCGTTAAACCCTAAACCCTACGGGAAAGGTGCAGAGACAGTATACAACTAAAAAGATGTCAAAAGCTAAAACCTAATGAAACCACTAACCAGTGAAAGGAAAAAATATGTTTTTTGAAGGCTACTGCTACTTACCCAACTTTTGAAGCGAACGCAGCTGCTGCCCTATACATTATGATATGTAGCAATAATACTGCAGAGAAATAAAAGACTTCAATATGAAATCGGCTAATCGTCTATGCACACAGAGAACAGCATATACAGATTTTCTTGCGCAGCCTAGGCGAAGATTACCTAGACTTTTGATCTTGTATAATTAAGCAGACAAAGCGTCTAGAAGTCTCCATTAGGGCTTTGGTGAGGTTTTATGTTTTCCTTTAGAAGTTCAAGATTAATGATTTTTCTGATTAATAGGAAGTTTTAACTCGACAAGTGCCACGTAGTGGCTAAGTACTTGCTTTTAGTAATTAATTTTAAGTTTAATTTTTAATATAAAATAAAATAATTAAGTATTATATTTTAAATATAGTTTATATAAAATATGTCAAGAGTTGTCATTTTTTATATTATAATAATTAATTTTAAATTTAATAATTGTATTAATTTTAATTTTAGTAAATGTATTAATTTTAAATTTAATAAATGTATTAATCTTAATTTTAATAAATGTATTAATCTTAAATTTAATTAATCTTAATTTTAATAAATGTATTATAATATATAAGATATTTTAATTAATTATAAAATTATATAATTATAATATTTTATATAATAATAATTGTAGTAATAAATGATTTTTTTAATTATAATTATATAGATAATTATTGATTGCAAATTATAATTAATTTAAACCTTAATCTTAATTTTATTTGTAAATATAACAATAGTGCTAATTTTATTTTATTGATATATATTTTTTATTACATATGATTAATATTATTATATATATTGTCAATTGTGAATTGGTCGACTGGTGAAGTTCAATGGTTCTCATTGAGCCCACCAGGGTTCAAATCTCGTAAAGACATTTGATAAGGGATGAGGCCGGGATCGTGCCCCGGGCGAATTTGGCGGAATGGAAACCCCTCAGTCCTTGGCTCTCAGCCAAAGAGAACAAACTATTCTCAAAAAAAAAAATATATATTATTATATATATAATAAGAGCAATAGTATCAAATAGTTTTAATAGTTTTAATAGATCAATATGATACATTATGAACTTTTAATAATGTCAAAATGATATAAAAAAGCTAACCAATTATAAGTAACTAGTCATGAGAATTACAAAATAAACATATTTACTGGAAAGATATTTATGCTATGAGGAAATAATAATTCTAAAGCTGAAATTATATTAAAAAGCTTGCATTTTTGTAAAAAAAAAAAATTTTAAGTTCTTGATCAAGTGGTGAAACCAAATATTCAATCTCAGAAAAGGAATAAATGACTTTGTTGAAACAAAGATTTCATCATCCACTTGCAAAATTCAGAGTTGTATATGAGGACTATCACAGTAAGTGTAATTGATAGTGCTCTAACTCTAACTGTCATTCCTTATGTTGGCATACAAGATGCATTTTTTTGTAAACAAAAAACATTCAGAATTGTCTCATAAATTTGCAATGTTTGTAAAACAGAGTATAGTATAAAAGTTGTAACTTTGTTATATGTACAATGCTTTATGTAGTTGTCTTAAACTGTGACTACGTAGTGAAGCAAGAAAGAAACCAAAAAGTTGTAACTTTGTGATATGTACAATGTTGTGTTGCATCCCCTTTGAATTTGATCTAAATCATCTGCAAAGTTAATGAAATATTATTAGTATTATTTGACAAAAGAGTGAATTAGAAATTGTTGATAAATAAGTAAAGAATAGTTTCCATACCTGGTTTGAAGATTCAATACGAGGCATACTATTATCTTCCAACTTAATGATGACGTTGTCTTGATTGAGTGTGTACTTTGCCTCTTTTTGTAACCTACGCACTGCAAATATTATCTTTGTTTTGTGTTGTATATATTGTTCATAGGTAGTTTCTTGCAGTTGAGGAAACATAGTAACAAACATTTCCTTATGTAGAGTACATTCTACTTGCTTTTTGCTTTCAGTGGTGAGAATAAAATGTAGGCAATGTGTGTAGGTGTACTCTGTTTCTTCATTGCACTTGATGCAATGAGCCATATTATTTTTTACTGTGGCAAAGTATATGCTGTTGTAGTTGCATTTAGAGCATGTTGGTCGAAATGGTACAGAGAAGGCATTTGCAACTCGAAGTACTTTGTGCACCTGTGTGAGAAGTTTAAAAGGCAGTTAATTTATAAGGTAGTCATGCTTGATTAGTGAATTACAAATCTCTTTTAATGAAATGCATAGTTAGGAATATGTTTTGAGTGAATTTTAAGAAGCACACCTCATATGTTGTGTTCAGCAATTTGAGAAGAGTTTCTTTTGTTTCTTTATGCGTGAGCTCTCCAATAAATGTAGACTGGCCAATGTAAAACATTTGTTCCTTTGTATTACTTCTCCTGACTATATTTTTGAAAAGGATAAGTGGGTAGTCTTTGCTTTGGACAAGGTGTTCAATGTGTAGATATTGTTGTAGCATATTTGGATGAAAAGCTACCTAGAAAAACAATATATTCATTATGCATTGTTAGTGATTAGCCAAAGAAAATTTGTATTGTATTGAAGGTGGATGGTTAGAGGATTTTACTTGTGCATGGTCAAATTCTGTGTCTCCATCTTTTATATCCACTATATTCATGTATGGTTTTCTCTTTGCAGCTACAACAATGGCACCCAATGTTCCTACTGTGTACTGGTCTGTGCTTTCAAGAAGAAGCTGAATTGTGGTGCTTGGAATGAACAAATTTTGTTGACAGACTTGAGATATATTTTCAATTGTACTTGTTTCAGTCAAGAGCAAAATGCAATCACAGTCTCCGTGGTCATAACTAGTTTTAGGGGAGATTTCAAATTTTTTGACACGGATGCTTGCACCAGGGTAAATTTTATTTTCAAACATTTGAATGAAATGTTTTGTAAGATTAAGAGTGACTGTCATTTCTCCTTTGTTGTCAGTGAGGTCTGCCCGGAATACTTCTATTGCATTTTTGGCCTTGTCAAGATGAGTCTTGTAGGTAACAATTACATCACCTTCAAAGATTTCTGCACTTTTGTGTGAGTTGAGTTCATCAATTGAAACTATATTTGTGCTTTCTTTTTTAGGTCTGTAAGTAAAATGCAATGTTTTAGTTACAAGTTCTATACATTTAGTATAACTATACAATGTAATAAAAGGACTATTTAAAAATAAGAAAGGAAGGAAAATAATTTAGTTCGATCTTATACAATATATGAGCTTGCACTTGCAACATTAGGTGCATAATAGTTTTTTGTCTACAACAGTGAAGAATGCATATTAATAGTAGCATTTCTTATGATAGTGATGATATGTCTGTTAACAAATGTTTGTATATGAAAATTGTATGAACTAAAAAATACTTACATCTTTACTTGTTGTCCCTCATTTTTTTTTTTAGTGTCTTCGATCCTTTTGTTAGCCTTCATTCCTGTAGCATAGCAAGAGTAAGTAGTAGTTTGTAAATAGTTTAAAAAATGGAAAAATTAATAATTATGGATGCATCAATTATAAAGTTAAAGTAAAGGTACGTACATTGTGTGCTTTTTTATATAAGTCGAGAATTAGACATATGCAATTATGATCACTCCAATATGCATCTGTTTTGTAGATTTTGTAATATGTTTTATTAATGTTTGACCAGGCATGGTCAATTAGTGATTCTTGTAAGAAACTATTTTTGTCTAGCAAAAATGTAATATTCATTGTCTCGAAAAATGCTTGTAGTTTATTTGTTTCCTTATTATTTTCATGCATGTTGATATTGAAGTCACCAACAATTATATTATTTGAATTTGGTTTAGTATTTTTCATTGCGTTCTGCAGAATGCTTATAATTGATGAGACTCTTGTCTTTGGTGTCGAGTACAAGTTGAATAATGAAATAGGAATGTTAAATATTAGTAGTTATGTTTGTAGGATTTCGATTGTATTTGAATAGTATTGTTGTGAATGTGTAATTTGTATATGTTTTTTAGTTGAAGTCAAAATTCCATGATGACGGTACATTGTAATTGATTGAAATTGATTGAGTTTTTGCAAAGCAGGGAGTTGCAGATTATGTGTCTCTTGTAGGCATATTATATCGGCATCTAATAGATCATAGTCGTTGGTAATATCATCGATATGTGAGTTTAATGTTCTTGTATTTAGCGAGATAATAGTTGTTAAATTTGTGTCATTTATATGTTTTGGTATTGTGAATTCCCATTTTGCTTCTGTTTGTAGCCGATGCATTTCGTTAGTAATTTTAGTGTGTATTGTGAAATTTTTGTGTTAGTGGAGTAAGTAAATATAGGGATTGTATATCTCGAACGCGTGACAATGCAGTGTATACTAGTCCATGACCATTGACTCGAAAAGGATTAAATGCAAGTTTGTCTAATGTAAGTCCTTGTGATCTGTGAATTGTTCGTGCACATGCTAGTTGTATGGGGAATTGTTTTCGAATTGTTATCCTTGTCATATTTTTTTTAATGGATAGGGGCTTTGCAATTCGTAGTATTGGTACCCATTGTTTTGAAATGTTATCAGTGAACAAATGTCCTAATTTTGATGCTTGACTTAGACCAATATTTTTGTCATTGAATTCAACCCAAATTACTTCAGTTTTGTTTATAGTTGTATATGCTTTAAAAATTCCATCAACTCAATTTACGAGTCCATCATTTATGTCATAGTTTCCTGCATATAATTCGACAAGCATGTTGATTTTAAGTGTTATTTGTTGTGGTAGACTTTTTTTTGTATGCATTGTTATGTTGCCATAATTATCGTCTTCCTCATCAATTGCATTTATAATGATTGGTTCACTATTTACAATTGATAACATTTTGTTATTGTGTTGTTGTACAGATTTGTTTGTGTAGAAAAGATATGGAAATCTTGGATCATTAGGCAGGTTGTGATAGCAAGTATTATTGATGTATTCTATATCAGTATCACTTTGTGAATTAGTTCGTATTTTGTTTAGAATTGAAATGAACT
Source organism: Chamaecyparis obtusa (assembly GCA_027943335.1). Classification (NCBI taxonomy): domain Eukaryota; kingdom Viridiplantae; phylum Streptophyta; class Pinopsida; order Cupressales; family Cupressaceae; genus Chamaecyparis; species Chamaecyparis obtusa. The sequence continues at coordinate 686,310 of BSBK01011987.1, forward strand.
TTTCATTTTTTTGGCACATTGTTGTTTTTAATTCATAGCATGTTATCATATATGTCCAAAAAGTGTATGGTAGTTTTTCATTGTTCACTATAGGAGATTCAAACATGTAACTGTCTTGTATTGGTTGTGCTTGGTAAAAGTCTCCGCTAAATATGACGTCAACGCCACCAAAAAATTTTGTTGGGCTATGTTTTATTTCTCTCATTCTTTTGTCAATTGAATATAAAAAATGATTGTCTATTAAGGATGCTTCATCTATAAGCAATACTTGTAATTCTTCATAATGTTTTTGCAAAGAGTCTATTGTTTCATTGCAAAGCAGAGTAAATGTGGATTTGTTAAAGGGCATTAGCAATGCAGAGTGGATTGTTGTTCCTCCTATGTTGAATGTTGCTTTTCCTATGTAAACCATGATAAGACCTTTTTGTTTTAGTGGATCCGAAAATGGGTTGGAGTTGTATACTCGCAATAGCATTTGGAAAATTGCTTTTGCAGTGAAAGTTTTTCCAGTTCCTGCACCACCTGTGAGAAAAAGGTACAATGGTTTTTGTTTGTCATTTTGTTTTTTAATTGCAATGTCTTTTATAATAGCTTGTTGTTCTTGATTTAGGTTTTGTCTTAGCTTATAATATATATTGTTGTCAACAAGGTTTGGATTTTTTACAATTTGAAAGCCGATATCAAATCTATTCATATGATGTTTTTTTTGTAAGTATGATAAGTCTAAAGCAAGGTCATATTGTTCTATATTAGTATTATTTTTTGTTTGTTTGTTGGAATGATTTTCATTTTCAAGCTCATCTGCTTGAACTTGTTCAATTGCATTGTCTATATCTCCCCATATTGAATTGAAGTCGTATGTATAATTCTTTTTGTTTTCTTTAATTTCATTTTCATAGTGATTATATGCTTCTTCAAATGTTGTGAACTCATTTGTTATTGTATTTTCATCATTTTGAAAAGGTACATACAATAATAATTTCTCTCTATAATAATTTTCGTAATCGAGGTGCTTGTTATACTTAACAAATCTAATTATAGTAAATTTGTTTCGCTTTACTATTTTTCTTTTAATAATTCTATATTGTGATGCAAATTGGGCTAGGCAAATGTGTTTCAATTCAATTGGTTGAGTTATGTAGTGTTCTATAAGTAGCAATTTTGATTTTAGAATGAAAGTACGGTCTTGTTGTGGAGATGTGTTTATAAATACACATGGTCGAGAGCTTGGATTTAGGGGTAGTGATAAGATTATGTGCACTGCAAGTTGGGTAGACATTTGTTGAAGGTTAAGAAAAGTATTTCCTAGATGACGAATCATTTGTATGGCATCAATTTTTGTTGTTTCGTGGTCTTTCCTTATTTTTCTAAATGTTCTTGTCATAGATTTGTCTACTTTTGTCATGTATGATGAGCAGTACATTGCAGCTGCATATGCATAGAGCACAAATTGTGCATTAGTGTTGGCTTCCCATAATGGGGGCATTTTCTTTGCAAAACTATTATTCCAAATATTTGTTGGATTTCTTTTCAAGAATATTGTTGGTTTTGTCAGTGTTGATTGTATTGCTTTTATGTAATCGTTTTCAGATATGTTTATTAGGGCTAAGAAATTTTCAAATGTAATTGTTTCGTCATACTCTTGTTCTTGTATACTTTTAAAAATTGTATTTGCATTACTTATGATTTTCTCGTCGATTGTTTCTATTGGTTCAAGTATTATTGTGGTTCACATTAGTGGGAGAGGGTAATTATATCTACAATGTGATCTTTTGTTTTTTTCGCAACTTCTCGTATGATAGTGTCGATGTAGTTTTGCAAGTTGTGGATTTAGTATTTTTGTGTTGCATGTGATATACTTGTCTACAAATTGTTGAATTTCTAATTTGTCTGATATACCATATATTGGAGCATCTGCAATCCATATCAATGCATGATCATGTTCATTTCCCCTATTTTGGAACTCAGTAATGAAAAAGAAATCTTTCACATGACCTAAAATTGTATCATCTGTAGTAAGTAGTTTTTTTAGGCAACTTATTTTATGTCTATAATAACGGCTACAAATGACAGGACTTTTTCGAATGAGGTAGTCAATGTCATGTTCCATTTGTTGTTTAGTGTGTCTATTGATTGGGTGATTTTGTTATAATTTAGTGATTGCCGATGTCAATGGTTTCCATATGTGCTCTGCACTTGAAAATGTCAAAAAGAATGTTGGAGGTCCAAGTTGTCTAATCATTGCGAAAATGTATTTTTTGTTTGATGTAGATAATCTGGAGATATACGGATATGTTTGAAATCCATGTATCCAATGTTTGATTTTAGAATTTTGTCTAAGTTTGGCTTATTTTTAAAATCTTTTGCAAGAAGAGTGTGTCCTTTTAGTTGACCCTTACAAATTTGTATTGATATACTCGACATAATTTTGTCAATGATAATCTTTATTGCTTTAAAAAAAATATTAGTGGTGTGTGATGCAAAGTCACCACTAGAGTGTAGAACCTCCCATTGTGCAATTTTTTGGTATTTTTATTTCTTTGTTATGTCTTTGTCTCGTGGATCACCGAAGAATAGAGTAGGAAAGTTCATTTCCTCTGCATATCTATCCTTAAAAATACCAAGTGGCTGATTTCCTTTAGCAGGTGCTATTTCAATAATTTTATCATTCATGTCATAAATAGATTGAGATTCTGTAAATCCATGTACAAGTGTATCAGTTTCAATTTCTATTTCATTGCTAGATTCTACATCTTCAATATCTGACTGAGTGTCAGTATATATGTGTTCCATTTTGGAAATAGTGTCATCTTGTTCTAATTTGGTTTGCCAAGTTTTGTCTATTATAATGTTTTCTTCTTTGTACAATTTCTTTTCGAATAAGAGTTTTAATGATTTCATTATTAGTTAGGTCGAATAATTCCAACTTGATATGGTGTCTTGTATTCTAGTTTTCGTTTTAGTGCAATAGCAATTATGGTTGTCTCATTTACTGGTCGTAGTAGCAATCTTTGCATTATGGTTATATTTGTGGGAACATTAATAACTGGTCCTCTTAGTCCAAATTGTGATCGTTTGTGTCCCCATTGTCTTATCTGTGCAAAAGCAAGTCGTGGTGATATTAGTCTTTCTTCAAGTGCAGATAAAGATGACAAGAAAGGAATACACTTATTTCGTCTTATAAATGATGGAGTGGCAAAGGATGGTAACTTACCATTGTGCAACATTACTTTACAATAATTGCATACATTTACAATGTCATCTATATGATCAGTATTTGTGAATTTCAGGTACATCTATTGTTCTTTTTTATTTAGCTTTTTTAATTTATGAGAGAAGTCTAATCATTTGCAAATGTAGCATTCATGCTGAGGTGTATCTTTAATTGCTGCTAAATATGTTGTTGTCAAATTCTTAGTTTTATTTTTTGCCATTCTAGGGAGAGATTTCTCTATTTTTGGGTTTTGGGTACGTATTATTTGTTTCAGGCAATGTAGTTTTATTTTACTTATTGGTTTACTTGTCATCTTATCAATGATGTCACTAATTATTGATGGAGATGTTTCTAGTGTTTGTTTTGTAAGTCCATTATTAATTGATTTCACGTCATATAATTTTGATTTTTGATGGTTCAATTTCGTTGCTTCTATTTTTGTTATTGGAACTAGTGGTTTGTAATGTACATGTGTAGTATTTGTTTCAAATGATATAATGTTTAATATGGTTCCTGTATTTTCTTCAGTTTTGAAAATGTGTACAATTTGTTTAGTTATTGGCGACCATAAATTGATTGTGATTTTTAGTATTTTTGACAACCAATGTAAGCAAAAGTCTTGTCCCTCAACTTTGCTATGACAATATGGCATTGCCAATTTGATAATGTAGTCCTTCCAATCTGCATTGGATATATTTGATTGCGTAATATGTGTTTGTAAGTAACGATTCAAATAATACTTTAAGTTTGATGAATTTTGTTTCATTGAATTGCAAAAAGATTGTGCAATGTATAGGCGTAAACATTGAGTTTCAAATTCTTTATTCATCAAGTACTGTATACTGTTGAAGAGACTTTCCCCATAATTTGTTGTTGCAATAGTCTTCATTTGAAGACCTTTTTTTGCTATGTCAGGTGCAATGTTTTCCTAATAGGTTTGTAACGATGTACAAAAATCTGTTAAGTATTTTGATGACACTTGACTTGGTACACCACTTTTTTCACAAATCAAAGGCTCATAATGACCACAAATTGGGTTTTCATCATGAAATAGAATAGAATATGTATGTGTGTGTTTCTTATAATTGAAATGTAGATATTTTTTCTTTGTAGTAGTTGACCACAATGCAATCGATATGTTTAACCATTTGGAAAGCCATTTGATACAAAACATATCACCCCTTAGTCCTCTTTTTGTATATGGAATTGTTGGTGATGCTGACAATCTCATTCTACCTAAATAAGTAGTAACATCATGTATACCATGCAAATCATTTAAGATATCTGGATGCAATTCCTATGAAAATGCTTGCAATGCATCGATATCGTGTTTTTCCACACATGAAGAAAAGTAATCTATAACCGCTTTTCTCAAGTCGTTTGAACTATAACGGAAATGAAGTAATACTTCAAGAGTATCGAATAGGCAATCTCCTACAATGTAAGAGAATGATTGTAACCTGAATAAATTTTCATTTTTCAAAGCAATATCAATGGTTGGTAAGTGTTCTTGTTTATGTTTCATGTGATCTTGAAAATTGAGATTATCAATTACTTTTTTTTTCCATTATTTCTTAATGTTTTTTTTTAACTCATGCAATGATTTTTTTGTATATTTCTTTATATTGTTTTCATAGACTAATTGATTAGTTTCACAAGAGATTGCGAGCAATTTTCTCTTGTTAACAATTGGTGTCATAACATGTGTTGGATGAAGTGGTTCATAGTGTGTGTGCGAGTTTTCTGTTTCAAATGATATAATGTTGAATGATTTGTTGATGTCATTTTCGATTCCAAAGACATGTTTGACTTGTCCACTAGTTGAGCACCATAAAACTATCTTCGTACTGAAAATTCTTGCTAGCCATTGTAGACAAAAGGTGTCACCTTCTATTTTGCCTTCTTCATAAGGCATTGGCAATCGCATAATATAATTTTTCCAATTACTAATGGATGAGACTTCTAGGAGTAAGTCTTGTGTTAAGTAATTATCTATGTTGCTTGTATTCTTATGATTGTGTTTTGTTACATTGCAAAATGATTGTGCAATGTACAATCTTAAAGATTGAGTGTCAAATTCTCCACCCAATAATTTACATATTGCATTAAACATACTTTCACCACAATCTATTATTGGCAGTTCTTTATTTTGTAGACCTTGAATCATTATTTTTTGTTCAATATTTGGCCAACATACTTGTAATGTTTTGCAAAATTTTGAAAGGTATTTTGGCACTATATTGGTGTAACTTGTACTAGTTTTCTTGCAAATTAATGGTTCATAGTGACCGCATAGAGGATTTTTGTCATGAAATAAAATAGAATACGTTTGTGTATTTGATTTGTTGAAGTGTAAATATTTATTTTTCTTAGTTGTTGACCATAGCGCAATCAATATGTTTAGCCATTTACATAGCCATCATATACAGAATGTATCTCCCCAAAGTCCTTGTTGTTTCTTTGGTAGAGAAGGCGAAGCAGATAACCTCATTTTACAAAGATAGTTTGTTACATCTTGTAAGCCATGTAATTATTGCAATATAGCTGGATTTAATTCAAATTGAAATGCTTGCAAGGCATCTATGTCATTTTGAGATACTAACAAAATGAAATAGTCAATAAAACCATTTCGGAGTTCAGTTGAGGTATAACGGAAATGAAGCAAAACTTCAATACTATCAAACAAGCAATCTCTGACAATATAATGAAATGGTTCTAGTCTAAACAAGTTTTCATTTTCCAAAACAGTATCAATATCAACTATATTTTCCTTTTTTATTTTTGTATAAGTTTCAACATCAATAAAATTGGTCATCTCAACCATATTGAACAACTGTAGTAAAGGTAAATGGAATTGCACTTACTTGGAATGTGTAAAGTCAACTGAACAACTTCTGTTGTATGAGTCTGACTGTGGTGCAATGTTGTTCCAATTTATCCAAATACACTAGATTAATCATGATCTTTCAAATACAAAGGAATTAACATGTTGCAAACTTGAATAACTAAACCAAATGAGTAGAGGATTATTTTAGTCTAATTGTACGAATTAAAAAGTGTATAAATACAATTTAGTATTGAAAAATAAAAAGATATTTTTAAAAAATAAAGAATAAAATCTACTTTTAAAAAATAAAGAAATAAAATCTACTTTTAAAAAATAAAGAAGTAAAATATATTTAGCTCAATTTTTAATCAATAGTCCATTTTTCCTCACCTACTTGGGACATGGTGAATGCACATGATTTAACATAGAAAGTAGATAGGAAGCAAATAGATGATTTAACAATATCTAATATAGGTTATGTGGGCCACCCCTAATTTCAACATCAGATTATATGTTTGTTGGTAGTAAAAATATGTAAAATTTGAAGGGTAAAAGAGCGCAGAAGAAAACAACAAGAATGTTTTGAAAGAAAAGTGAATTACGGACAAAAAGATTAATCGATGTGTTTACATTTTCAAACAAAATTCCAACTACAAGTTCAAGTAATGCAAAAGAGAAAAATGTTTATAAGGGTGAGAAAATCATATTGATATAAAAAATTTAAATACCAATCAGGTCCAGATATATAGAAACATTTGAGCCCTATCAGCAACTTACCTAAAAGCAATGCAATACACAGAAGCTCTACTGTGTTAGTCTATTGCAAGAACTGCATCTTATAAAGAAGGTAAATCTATATTGTTTCAAATTAAACTTCTCTAAATCTTAGTGTGTTTTTTTAAAAAATATATATCATATTATTTATTATAAAATTCTACTCATTTCATATCTATAAATAAATTTTTCTTGTTTTTAAAACACATATATTTTTATTCTTAATATTGTTTCTCTATATGCTCCAAGAGAGATATTTCTGCCAAAGCCCTAAATAAAGTATGAGCCAATTAATAAATACTACTAATTTATAACTATAATGTCAAATATTTATTGTATTATTATTATTTATATATAATATAATATTATGATATTATATATACAATAAGATCAATCATATATAATTAAAAAATATTAAGAAAATAAAATTAATATTATTCTTATATTTTATAAAATAATTATAAATAAAATTAAGATTGGACGCAAGAAATGGCAGAATGTTGGTTTTGTACGCAAGTGTGCAGGGGGTATCTCGCACCCGTGCGGTGTTTTGCTATTTCATCCATTCAGTGGTGCTAAACAATGGGGAATCGAGAAAAGAAGCATGGGAGGTTAGGCTTAGGTTTTATTCGTCAAAGTTGCTCAAGGACATGGGAGCTCCTAAACGGAGAATGAACACCTTCGAAGGGCACAGAAGTAGTTGAAATGCCCCATTCAATATCGTCTCAAGGAATGTAGCCGTGATAGCAAATTTTTTCCATAAAATGTTTTGGATCAAGGATTTCTGAGCAAATTTGTATACAAAATGACGGGAGTGTATGCTGATCTGAAAACCTTGGAACAGGGTATGGACAACTTCTCGAGTTTGCAAATTGCAGAAGGTGGGTTTGGTGAGAATATTTTAGAAATTTTAAACAAATATAGCAAGTATAAGGCAACTTTTAAAATTTGTTCCATCTACCAGCGCCGTGAAGAGAGCTTCTGGGAAAAGTATACTATCTATCAAAAAATAATGGGGAATTCACTTTAGCGAAGTAGCAATATTTTCATGTGAGTAGTAAGAGTGAAAGGATGGAACTCTTAAAAATTATCTTTAAATCTTGTGAAGATAAAAAGTGAATCATGAAATGTCATAAAGTTATTTCACGAGAAAAGAACATTACTTCAGAAGGAGATGTGTAGTCACAAAACATTTTCATTGTCAAGATATAAAATGGACAGAAATATAATGGACAAAGTGAATATGGTAAAAGGGGTGAAATTATGTTACAGAATATTATTTCACTATGTCCACTGATTGTTTTTGGAAATAACAAAAGGAGGGTGAAATGCAATGATGAGATAATGTATTTCAGTAATAGGTGAAATGATTCTACCTAAATATGTCAGGTGGGTGAATATGAAAATAAAAGGTAAGTGAAAATATTTCACATAGATGTGAAAGGCAATTTTAATTTCAAGTGTCAAAAAGAGGAGTATTTTCATTTAGAGCTGCAGATTAAATACTTTGAAGAGGAAATGAAATATGTGGCCAAAGATGAAATATTTTACTCATAGGTACAGACAGAGGGTGCACATTTGAAATGAGAAAAGGTATAAAAGAAGGAAATATGTTAATTAAATGAAATGATTCCAGATTATGTATATGCAAGTGAAATATGCATTTACATAGAAGATAAAAGTGGCTGGAAAAGAAAAGAAAAGACAAAAGGTAGAGTGAAACAACAGAGGGGAATGTCATTTTTAGTTACACCTTACATGTGTGAACAAAATGTTCTAGATGAAAGATAAAAGGGTGTAGACAGAGGTACTAGGGCAGACTTTTCTGAGCTATATTCTAAACAATATATTTGAACTAGACAATAAATTATTAAACTGCATAAGTCCAAATTAAGCCTGCTGGGTCCAAATCTGATAACTGTGCACCAAACCCTTATGTCATTTCAAGAAACCAATAACCATGTATATGTTTCTAAAACTTCAGTAGTGGTAATTATTTCCAAATTATTATTTAATGATATAGTTCGAAAATAGTCTAATTTCAACTATGAAAAAATCTTTTTAAAAAAATCAATTCAATCATGAAAACAACTCTTAAAAAGTTAAAACAGAAATTTCAGTCACAAAGATAGCTTTAGAAAAAAAAATTAATTCCAGCCAACAAAAGGGTAAGGATGTCGCCTATTTTGCTATTTCAATGGATTTCAAAGAAAGAATGCAATGTCTTCTAATGTAAGGAAACTTGGCAAAGAGTCTCACATATTGTTTATGAACTCCAGATGAGCCAAATGAGCTTTAGTGCTACAGTAACTTTGTGTAACATTGGGTGTTGTGAATCTTAAGATGATCAGTGAATCCACAACACAATTAGGCAACACCCAAATCAGAAGAATCCTGAAACAGATTGTAATGGTATAGGTGGGTTTTATTTTTGAAGACATTGAGTTGACTGACTAAAGCTATAGTTATAGAAGTATAACCAACTTCAAACACACAAACTGTTGATTTTAGAGCAAGTACATGATAGATAAACTCAACTCAAAAGGAGCATGCACATGATACCTTTATCTGGGTATTTCGTACACATTGTTGTAATTGACAGAAATTGCAAACCCTACATTGTGGGGCCCTCTATATGTCATGTTTGCATCAATTAAAAATATAAAGTAAAACGGTTTCCATTAGGACTTAGAACTACGAAATATGGTAAGTCCTTAAGCTAGGGAAAATATAAAGTTGCTATACTTAGAGAAGACCATTTGTGATTTTATTGCACCCAATTTCAAACACACAAACTGTTGATTTCAGAGCAAGTACATGATAGATAAACTCATCTCAAAAGCAACATGCACAAGATACCTTTATCTGGGTATTTCGTACACATTGTTCTAATTGACAGAAATTGCAAACCCTACATTGCGGGGCCCTTTGTATGTCATGTTTCCATCAATTAAAAATATAAAAGTAAAACGATTTCCATTAGGACTTAAAACTATGAAATATGGTAAGCCCTTAATCCAGGGCAAATATTAAACAACCTTTTCTCACCACTGAAGGATTGTTCCTCTATATTTTCTCATCTCCATAAGCTTCGATTGCACATTTATTCCGTCAACTAATACCTCATTTTCCTGCTTGTAGAAAAGAATCTAGAGTTTCAAAAAATGGTAGGGTGTGAAAAAAAAGAGCAGCTATGATTTTCAATGGGTCTTTGATTTCTTCTAAGGACATCTTTTTCAATGTTGGTAATAAGGTTCTTATGTCAACCTTAGCACTTACAAATTTCCATATCTTTTATGGGAAATTCCTCTCTCTCCTATAACTGAGTTGCGAGATGAAGATCTGCTTTAAAGGCTTTTAAAGCTCTGAAATTGTTGTAATTAAACTCTGCATTCAATCTTTGTATTTAAAGATAAGTAATACCTACCAATTACATAATGCTCTAATTTTTTTTTCCAATGTTGCGTTCTACTCCTACATGGTTCAGTTATAGAACTTTCGTTCTCAGTACGATGTTGTTCCACTATGAATTTTTCATGAATAATCATTGTCAATCCTCAGCCTAATGACTTGACATATAAAATACTATGCTCTAATAGACATTAGATTCATTTGTAATAGTAGTTTGACTTTGCTGATAAACATTTTGTGGATTCTTTATGCCCATTTATCTACACAAGCTGCATCAATAATCGTTAGTTACACACTCCAAGAATAAGCATTTGTTGCACTGAGGGAGGTATTCTTCTTTACAGGAAAGCAAAGTGAGGAAGATTTGTAAATTGCATATTTTAATCCTTAAAACTATCCTGAATTGCATGACTTTATGATTCTTGCCAAGACGGTGTGCTCTAAACTAATTGCAAGTGAAAATTGGCTCAATAAGTTCAGGAATATTTTCTAAAGCATTTAAGATAAAAGAGCTCAAGGCATACCTTGATCACAGTCAGCGAATAACAGTGGCAGCTTAGATGCTTGATATCAAACTGAGCATAAGAAGAGACAAAAAATAGTTGCGGTAAGATATCAAAGAACTGAAATACACGAAAGAAGAAACTGTTCAAGAAACAGATTTCAAAATCAAAGCAAAAATTCAAGACAGGCTAAAAAACCATTTGGCGTACCTGATTAATCAAGATGTGATGAGGACCACAAGCCATCAAAAAGAAACATTGGATTAAATAAAGAAAATACCGATAAAATGGCAGCAATAGTAAAATATGGGAAAATGGCTGAACAAGTGTGCAACAGAGCAAGCAACAATTGCTGAAAAAAAATGATTTGGTTGCCAATAAAAATGAATTGGTTGCGTATAAGAGCTCAAATGCAATCACCCAATGAAATGCTAAATAAATAATTTATAGATATTATAAAGCTAAAAATTTTGCATCTATATATGCATAAATATAAAATTCATAATGAAATGTAAAATAGAGTTTATTTTCATTGGTCTAGCAGAGTTCATTTAATCACTCGTTAACTTAAAAACTCAAAAAGTGATACAATAGTAATTAGCCTACCGACAAGTACTAATAAAGCAATCGCACCTTGGTAATATATATATAATAGCCAGTTTTCTTTTGAAAAGGGTTATGCTTGTTTAGATGTTGTATAGATAATTAAATAAATTTTATTAAAATATAATGGCAATCTTTTATTATAATAAATATTTGAATTATTAATTTGTGTTAGAAATTAATGTTTTCAACTAGCTATTTATCAATTAATTTTTTGTTTATGTGATTATTATTTTTAAATTAGTTTTGTTTCTATCTTTGTAAATAAAAATATTGTAAATATATGATATAATATAATATATAGGTAAACAAATGTGTGATATATTTTGCCCTTACAAAATATTATAATTTAAATTAAACATAGTAAATAAATATTTTATTTTATAATTAATTAGAAATGTTAAATAAAAATAATATATATTTCTATTATATAATCTTCTAAGATAAATTATTATATATTATTATTATAATATAGATTTTAATATAAATTAAAATTATAACATTATATTTATAATTATTATACATTCTCAATATATTATATTATAATTATAATTTATGTATAATATAATAATACAATATTATATATACAATAATATTAATCATATGTAATAAAAAATATATATCAATAAAATAAAATTAGCACTATTGTTATATTTACAAATAAAATTAAAAGTAAGGTTTAAATTAATTATAATTTGCAATCAATAATTGTTTATATAATTATAATTTTAAAAATTATTTATTAGTGCAATTATCATTATATAAAAAATTATAATTATATAACTATATAATTAATTAAAATATCTTATATATTATAATAAATTTATTAAAATTCTCTTTACTAATTACTAGTAAGCTTTCATGTAAGTTGTAATTCACTATAAATCAGTAATAAGCTAGACACCTTACAACAACATTTTAGTAGAACTCGTATGATATAGAAATCAAGAAGGATTATTTGATTAGGCAAGACTACGTGGACTTAAGATTAGTATAAACAAGTGCCACATAGTGGCTAAGTACTTGCCTTTAATTATAGTAGAAACTATAATAGTATATTAATTTTTTAATTACTATGTTTTATATAGTAATAGTAGAAATAATAAATTTTTATAAAAGAATTTTTATTAAAACTATTATAAATAAATAAATTGATCTTTTAAACTAAATTTTAATAAGTTTTTCAAAATAAAACTATTATAATAATATTAAATATTAATTTAATATAGTTTAATTTAAATATTAATATTTTGTAAAGAAAAAATAAAAATTATAACCAAATAAAATCACATAATTTTTTACATAAATAGTTGTTAATGTATAATTAGTATATAATTAAAATTAAAATTAAAAAACTTTAAAAATATGAATAAAAATAAATATATATTATAATATCATAGGTTGTTATTTAAATTATAATATATTGTAAAAATTAATAGTATAAACATGATTGCCAGAATGGAACAAAATTTATGGATGAGAATAAATATATATTATCCGACAATAAATAAAAAATGTGGTAACCTGGGGTGGTTGGAATATATGGACATTTCAGTATGTGTGGGTCTGAAAGAACTTCCAGAAGAAATAGATATATAATTGAGTTATCACTCATCACAAAAATCCACGGTATTGTTTACTGCATCAAGTATCACTGCAGCTGATCACAAAATCAGATTTTCATCAAAAATCCATTAGGGTTCTATTTCTTTCCATTTGATAGACACCAATTTATCCTGTGACAATTCAAATTGCCATTTGTTTATCAAGTGCATTCAGTTGGCTATATCTACGGCCAGGAACTCAAAATAATGGGCTATTTTGCTTTTATACTAGTCATAATGTGACATTGTGTTGTTTCATCAAATCAACCAAGGACAACGGTAACTATTAATTGCTTGCATCTATGTACATGCTGGAAAGGAACTACTTCAACAGTGGACATTCCTTGGCCTTTGCTACATTCAAAAGGCTGTAAGGCCTAAGCAGAGTATTACAAAAAGCCTTGTATCATTCTTGGCCACATGCCAAAAGTATTTGTCCTCAATACAAGTGTGCATATGTTGAGCCCACACAAAGATTTTTTATTTGGGGTTTAAGTATCTCTGGACAAAATATTCCCAAAAGAAGCAGAACAAAGAACAAGTTTCCAGATCTCCCATTCATCTATTTTCCATTGCTTATTACTATTGTATAAATAAGAAATTCAAATTTGATGATACTAAAAAGGAAACAATAAAATCTGCAAACTAGGTTATAAACTAATAACAAAAAAATCCTCTGCAACTAGGGCATAAATCTGGAAATGAACTTGCATCTGATTATTCTAATTACATCACAGATTTCATAACAGATTTGGGACCATAAACAAAAATTTCTGTTTGTTATTGTGATAAAAAATAATTGAAAAATAACCCAGAATTTTCAGAAATAAGCATGACTTGATTTTTTTCCTTTTTTTTTGAGAGTTGAAGACACGAAAATAGGCAGTATCAGGTATAGATTTACCTTAGAATTATTTCTAGGTCCCAAAAAATTAGAGGTATTTCAAAAGAACTTCGCAATTAACCTTGTTACAAAGTCAGCTGAGGATGTCAAACTGAGCATAAGAAGAGACAAAAATTAGTTGCGGTAAGATATTCAAAGAACTCAAATACAAAGGGTCATCTAAAAATGGCCTGACATAGCAATAAATTCAAACCATAAATTATAATAATTTATTACAAAAAATTAACGAAAGAAGAAACTGTTCAAGAAACAGATTTCAAAATCAACAACAAAAATTCAAGATGGGCTAAAAAAACCATTTGGCATACCTGATTAATCAAGATGTGATGAGAACCACAAGCCATCAAAAAGAAACATTGGATTAAATAAAGAAAATATCGATAAAATGGCAGCAATAGTAGAATATGGGAAAATGGCTAAACAAGTGTGCAACAGAGGAAGCAGCAGTTGCCGGAAAAAAATGAATTGGTTGCAGATAAAAAGGAATCCGATAATATAGGTTCACAAAATATTATATTTTACAATGCTATTGTGATAAATCGCGTATAAGAGCTCAAATGCAATCACCCAATGAAATGCTAAATAAATAATTTGTAGATATTATAAAGCTAAAAATTTTGCATCTATATACGCATAAATATAAAATTCATAATGAAATGTAAAATAGAGTTTATTTTCATTGGTCTAGCAGAGTTCATTTAATCACTCGTTAACTTAAAAACTCAAAAAGTGATACAATAGTACTTAGCCTACTGGCAAGTACTAATAATAGAGAGAGATGGTTTCTTCTTTTTTATATATAAAGGTTCATGGAACTCATGGTCAAGCATATTCTCCTTACTCTTTAGCACTCAATAACTTAAGGAATTTATTAGATTTAATTATCCTAGTTAAGTAAGACTGATTTTCTAACCATATGGAAAGCTTTTTATAGATGTTGCGTCTAGTATTTTTGTGTAGTGATTTTGTATACAAGACAGCTGAGACAGGGAAATGAGAGGCTTCGAGTACTTCACACTAGCTTTCCAGAGATATACCAATCTAACCGGCTATCACAAGAATCGAATATCAAGAATATCAAATTTTTAATATAAGATTGCCTTCAACAATCAATGTAAATGAGGGTATGCCCTCATAATATTGTATGTAATATTATTTCCGGACTTAGGTCTCGAGCTAGACTCGAGGTTTTCTTCTCCATTCTTTCCTACCAGTGCCCGCACAGAATGGAGCTCTGTATTATATCTCTTCTATGTTAATAAAATTCTTTGGCCTAGGTCTTTTACCGATCAAATTTTTTTTTTATTAAAATTAAGATTAAATTTATATTAAAAATTAAAATTAAAATTAATTACTAAAGGCAAGTACTTGGCCACTATGTGGCACTTGTTTTTTTTATTGATTGTTCATAATTTTAGTTTTGGTATTTTTATCTTCTAATTAAAATTAATCTTGTAACAAATTAGACATAAACAAGAGAAAAAAATTAAGTTTTTAATGTTTTCTAGATTGCCAATGTTGAACCTGATTGAGAATTAGAATTGATTTTTTAATTTTTTTCTAAAGATGAACTGCACTATTGATTTTTTAAATTATTGAACTAAAGATGTAAAGAACAATTGAAAAATAGTATGCACATTTTTTTATTTTTTTAAAATAATTTTTTATTTTTAAAATCATTTCATTTTTAATTTTATAATATTTTAATAAAAAAAATATTTTTATTTTTATTACATATTATAATTAAAATTCTATATATTTATATTTATAAAAAATATAAATTATATATAATAATTTTACTATTTTTTTATGAAAATTATGTATATAATTTTCTCATGCCTTTTATTTTCTTATATTTTATTTTTTTTTAAATTATTTATATATATGTGAATTTTTTTTAATTTTTTTTTTGTTTTGATCTATAACAGTAATATATTAATAAGAAAAGAGTACATAGAGAGAGATATGCCAAAAGGCTTACATAAGGGCCTTCACGTGACCAAGCTATAACCAGGGAAGAAGAAGAAGAAAAGAAGAGAAGAGCATCCCTGAGGAGCCAAAACAAGGGCCAAAAAGAAGAAAGGCAAAAAGAAAAATATGTGAATTTTTGTTATTATTATTAAAATTATATATATAATTTTCTCATGCTTTTTCTTTTCTTATATTTTATATTTTTTCAAATTAGTTATATATATGTGAATGATTTTTTTTTAATTTTTATATTTATTTACGTATGTAAAATAGTTTATATTTGGCGTGTGTGTATGTGTGTGTCATATACGCAGCCTTTAGATATTAAATTTCTTCTCACGTTGTCATTGTTGTTGTAATTTTCATTTCTTGTTTTAAGTAACATAGATTTGCAATGAGTTGAAGTGATGAGCACATAAGGAGGTAGATGTCTTGCTATAGACATGTTATTATTTGAATGTAGTACTTTAGAAAAAGTTAATGTGGGTTGCTTGTGCTTCCATAGTTTCCATGCATTTTGGAGGTGGCTTATGCAAGGCTCGTGATTTTAAGAGCTTCTTTCTAGAATTCCATCCATGATCATGCAAAGAAATCATGATTGGTAAACAAATCATATATCATATCCATCCCTTATTATTCCTTCATGCACCTACTTGTCATGTTTAAAAGTTGTCAAGTTGGAAAATGAGGAAGAACATTAGCAAATGTAATTGAGTTTAGCTTCAAACCAACTAGTTACATTTGTCTTAAAAAGCTTCACTTAGTCTTTGAATTTACCATTTTGTGCATATCCTACAATCATTGCTTTCCAAAACCGTATCTCTCTCATTTTTTGAAACAACTCCATTGCCTCATCAACATACCCATTTTGTGCATAACCAGGAACCATGGTGCTCTAGGAAATAGTGTTTCGTTGAAGAATCTCCTCAAAGAACTTTCAAGCCTCTTTCAAGACTCCATTATGTACATATCCTCTCATGACTGTGTCCATGAGATAAGATTTAAATCTAGAATTTTGTCAAACACCTTGCATGCATCATCAAAGAACTGAAGATTGTTGAACAAGATTGTTCTCTAGTAAAAAATCTAAACCTCATCTAAGAACAAGCCAGAGATTCAAATCAATTTTGCAATAATACATATAATGTTGATTAGTTTATTACCCCTAAACTAATTCAAGGTGTACATTATTTCCCTTAAATAAGTAGCTGGATAAGAAGCTAATGTTGATAGATAATGAAGTTGTACTAGTTTATAATTGTCAATTGGCTATGGATTAATTGGTGTGCATGCTATTATTATGACATTATGAAACCACCCATCAAAATTCAAATTTGTTTAATGTACATTATAAAGTAGAATTCAAATAAAAATATTAACCTTGATTATCCCTCAAAATAATTAAACAGCTTTCTACTTAAGCATCTAATGTTTATATATATATATATATATATATATATATATATATATATATATATATATATATATATATATATATATATATATATATATAAACCTACCCATAATTTTTTAGGGTTTTCATATAAACAAATTAAGACATATCCATCAATTCAAGCTTCAACACACTTTTAATCTGACCAAACCTATTGCCCACCACTGGTATCAAAGCTAGACTCATCAATCAATTGCTAATATCCACCTATATTAATAACAAACTTTAACTATAATGATTGACATGCCATTGAATAAGTCATTCATTTCAAATTAACGATGGTTGTGCAATTTGTAGATGTCATATAGATGCATGGTTCAGATAACAAGAATGAAACAATAGTACTTTGTAGATGTCATATTGTATACAAATTATATATTTTTAATTTCGAAGTAGATTGAAAGGCTCTAGCCAATTTTCTTTTGAAAACGGTTATGCTTGTTTAGATGTTGTATAGATAAATAAATAAAATTTATTAGAATACAATGGTAATCTTTTTATTAAAATAAATATTTAAATTCTTAATTCTTGTCATAAACCAACATTTTCAACTATCTATTTTGCTATTAATAATTCCTTTTTTATGTAGTTATTATTTTTAAATTAATTTTTTTATTTTTAATTGATGGTTCATAATTTTAGTCTTGGTATTTTTATTTTCTAGTTAAAATTAATCTTGCAACCAAATTGAAATAAGCAGGAGAAAAAATATTAAGTTTTTAATGTTTTGTGGGTTGTCATTGTTTTTTATATTAGCAACAGCCAAAACAAGGGGGTTGACCCATACAAATCCACAGTCATAGGGTTGTCAACAAAGTAGCAGCACAAACTAATGTGCAAGAATAAATAAAATACGACCAGTGACAACACAGAGTCAGCAGAGAGACCTTATAAAGAGATTAAAAATTAAGTACAAGACCTCAAAAGGTCGAACAACACATGTCCTAAACCCCCCATAGAATTCAACCAAAACTCTATCAGTTGAATCATTGCAAATCCCCTTAGAAAAAATAAGGTTGTCATGGGTCATCTTGTGAAGAGCAATAACACCTTGACTGTAGATCCATCCACCAACTACAATCTCCCTTTCCACCTCAATAGAAAACGGGTTCACCTCAATAGGAGCAGTAAGGAGAAAGATAAAAAAACCAAAGCAAAAACTATTAAACCACCATTCAACAACATGACCACAGAAGAGAGCACAAAACTTCTCCACCTCAATAGGAGACTTATTCACCTCCAAATTCACAAGAATAATCCTGACCTCAATAGGAGACTGATCCACCTCTATAGGAGCTATGAAAGAAGAAGCAGACAGAAAGTACCAAGCCTACCTCTTGAATAAAAACACCCTTCTCACTACCACAAGGTTGGGAAAAGCCCCCAAACTAGGTGCAAACTTCAAAAAAAAAAAAAACCCCAGAGTGAACCCTTGAAAACTTTCAACATTCACCTAGCCACAACAGAAAGAGAAACCATTTTATAGCCCAAACAAAAGGGACAGTCCAACACAAAGTAGAAAGCCACACCCATCACAACAAGGATAAAAAATCAGGATGCAAGTAGCATGTCCATTGAACCAACTCTCCAAGGTGAAGATCCAACATCATACCTCATAACCCTGGAGAGCCTTCACTAAACATAATCTCTTCCTCTGAATACCAAGAATGGTAGACACCATCCATCACCACATCATCTCCAATCATCACACAACAAACTTCATCATCCACGAGGTAGGCCTCTACCATCACAAGAAACACCCTCCCCACCAAAAGAACCATGGGAGAAGGAGAAAAACAACCAAACCAGGCCCACCTCCTGGTGAGCTGAACACCTCCCTTCCCAACCGAATCATGAAAAGCCTCCAAGCTATAAGCAATCATCAACCACAAGAAGAAAACTAGATCCACCACCAAATGAAATGTTGAAGAAGAAAAAGTGAACCAACTAAACCAAGTCCCCCTCCTAGAAAGTTGGTTTCCCTCCTTCACCACTTGAAGATTGTCAGCAGATCACTAGCTACCACAAAAAGCAAAACCAATGTCCATGTAGCAAGGAATGGACAATCCAACAGCAAAGGCTAACATCATCCAAAGAACAATACAAGAAGAAGAGAAAATCCAACAAAACAAACCCCCATCCTAGCAAGATGAACACCCCCCTTCTCCAACAGCTCAGGAAAAGCCCCCAAACCAAAAACACAAGTCAATCCAAACAAACAAGCCCCTTCCTGCATCAGAAACATGATAGAAAAAGAAGCAAACCAAAAGTGTCGGGACCCACCTGGACAAGAAGGTCATTCCACTTGACCACCAACTCTAGATTAGCCTACAAACCATTTGTTGCCAGAGGAGATCGAACCAATGTCCATGCATGTGGGAATGGTTAGATCAAACAATATGGCCAACACCACCAAAAGAACCATGGGGGATGAAGAGGCAAACAAAAAGAACCAAGTCCCCCTCCTAGCATGTTGATCACATCCCTCCTCCAAAGAAACTAGAGTAGCCTACCTACCATTCACCTCACTTCATATAACTTAAGAGGGCCCATGTTCCCTCCCAGTGATCATACCATTGCTTTTGGCATCTTAATGTAGGAGCATCCTGGGTGTAAGAGCAATCTTGCATCACCCAAAAATATTTCTATTTTTGTATTCAATAAGGGCTATCTTGTGCAGAGCTGCTATTTATGGAAACTTTCTATTTTTAGTAAGTTGGTCATACGATCTTGGAATGTTCTGATTTTACATGTGGAGGTTCATCTCAGTCATATCAGCCTGCCAGTAAAGTTGCATGGCTAGATCAGGTCTAGTTTTGAAGATATTGAAGATTTTTGGTATTGGCAACAGGGTACAGAAACTTTGAACTCTGTTTTGAAGGCTTTAGAGGCCTTGGATGAGGTCAAAAATTTGGGTGACAAGTGCTTGCGCAAAATAGGCCTATAGAGCGCTTCGTGGCCTTTCCGAAATGGGGTTATAATAGTCAATCAGGTCAACTGGTGATGACTTATGGTCTCTAGAAGTCGGGCCACCTGAAATGGCGAAAAATAATTTTCCTTCAAAATTTATGTTTGGGTTTCAAAAGTTATTTTGAGCCGGCTTTGATGTAATAAATTAAAAAATAAAATAATTCTAAGTTTGGTCGGCCCTAAGGGCTAAATTTTTGGAACCTTCTCAGGCGGTGGAAAATGCCTATATAAAGAAGGCCCGTAGTGTTGTCTAGGGTAGTTCTGGGTAGTAGATCAGGGTAATAATTAGAGGTTTTATCCTACAAAATATTGTAAGGGAATGCCCATGTGGCTTTGCATGTTGTAATTCTGAAAGTTTGTAATTCCACATTTGTGGAGATAATAAGAAGCCCATTTTCTATTCTTGCATATTATTGTTGTTTCTATGTTTCTGTTATGTGTTTGTGGTATTAAGGGGAGCACCCTTCATCAAGTGGTATCAAAGCAGGAGTTCCTGAGTGTGTAAACAGATCACCGACTGTGAGGTAGTTTGCACCAGGACCGTGGTTAGGGTTTCAGCGATACACATGAAAATGCCTCCACGAAGGGAACGTGGCGGAAGAGCTGGTGTTGTAACACCTGAGGTTAGAGTGCTCCAGAGAAAAGTGTGAGTATTACAAGAAGAGATTTGCAGAGGAATGAATTTAAATGTCAGAGATGAAAGCGAGGATGAAGCCGAAGAAGAAGATCAAGGAGAAGTTGAAATTGTGAACCAGGAGGAAGAAAGACTTTTTCGGGCCATTTCCAAGATCAGGAAAAGACCTAAGATTGAGGTTCCTACATTTTCAGGAAATCTTAACCCAGAGGAGTTGATCGACTGGATCAATGAATGTGAAGAATATTTTGAGTATGAAGATATTGAGGATCCTGATAGGGTCAAATTTGTGAAGGCCAGACTGAAAGGTCATGCGAAGATCTAGTGGCAAGAGATTCAATTGGAGAAAAATAGAAGAGGGAAAGATAAAATCACAAGATGGGATCGAATGGTGGATAAATTGAAGCGACAGTTCATCCCTGTTGATTATGAGCTTGACCTACTGAAGAAAATGCAAAGTTTGAAGCAAGCGGGATGATCTGTTCAGGAATATACAAAGGAGTTCTATCGAATCCTCATCAGAACAGGCCATGCGGAAGATGATAAGGAGAAAGTTGCCCGTTACCTTAATGGGTTGAGGCCAAGCATTCAGGAGGAGTTGAATCTGGTTCGAATGAATAGTATTGAAGAGGCATACCAATTTGCCCTAAAAGTAGAGGAAAAACTGAACAAGAAGTTCGAGAGCAGACAAAATGGAAGAGTTCATAGTGGACGATCTGGTGGACGGTCATATGGAGGCCAAAATGAAAATCTGAAAAAGAAGGATGAAGCTAGTAGCAGTCAAAATCAGAGAGGAAACAATTCCAATCGTTTCCAAGATCATAATAATAGAGATCAGAGAGGAAGAGGAAGAGGACAAGGTTCAGGAAGAGGAGGTTTCCGTGGAACATGTTTTCACTATGGAGAAGAAGGTCATAGGGTATTTGAATGTCCTCAATGCCAAGGAAGGGCGAATAGGAGGAATGAAGGACAGGCCAGAGTGGTACATGTAGATGAAGATGCCAGATCCTCAAATTCTGAAGATGCTGAAAGAGGAGAAACGTTGATTAACAGAAGAGTCCTGTTGAGTGGTGAGAATGAACCTGAGAAAAGGAGGAGCCTGTTTCGCACTAGATGCAAGTCTGAGGGTAAATGTTGTGATGTGATTATTGACAGTGAAAGCACTAATAATTTAGTGTCAAAAGAGATGGTGACAAAGTTGAAGCTCAAGAGACAGAAACACCCACATCCATATTAGATTGCCTAGGTGCAGGATGACCACAGGGTCATGGTTAGTGAACAGTGCCTAGTAAAGTTCAAGATTGGTAGGTACCATGATGAGGTACTATGTGATATCATACCTATGGATGCATGTCACATGTTGTTGGGTAGGCTGTGGCAGTTTGATAGATGTGTTGAACACGATGGTCATGCAAATACCTATTCCCTGACAAAGGATGGAGTGCAACATAAGCTAAAGCCATTGAAGGAGACTGAAGAAAAGGTATGTGGTAATGCAAGAATAACTTTTGTTGATGAAAGAAAATTCCTAGATGGTATGAGGCATGAGCATGTGTGTTTTTCTTTAATTCCAAAAGTTGGTAAAGAGGAAGTAGAGGATGTACCTGTAGAGGTTGCAGATTTTTTGAATGAGTTTCAGGATATTGTATCTGATAATGTACCTAATGGATTACCACCGGTAAGGAAGATTAGTCATTAGATGGATTTGATTCCAGGAGCCAGTTTGCCAAACAAGGTAGCACACAGAATGACACCAACAGAAAGTGAAGAGTTGAACAAACAAGTACATGAGTTATTATAGAAGGGGTTGATTTGGGAGAGTTTGAGTCTTTGCGATGTACCAACGGTATTAGCACTGAAGAAGAATGGAGAATGGAGGATGTGTACAGATTCTAGAGCAATAAACAAGATCACAATCAAGTATAGGTTTTCATTGCCATGAATGGATGATATTATGGATTGTTTGAGTGGAGCTGTGTATTTCTCAAAGATAGACTTGAAGAGTGGATATCACCAGATTTGGATCAGAGAAGGAGATGAATGGAAGACTTCCTTCAAGACAAAGGAAGGATTGTATGAGTGGTTAGTCATGCCTTTTGGGCTAACCAATGCACCAAGCACTTTCATGCGGCTCATGAACGAGGTTCTAAAAGAGTTTTTGGGTAAGTTTGTCATTGTTTACCTAGATGATATTTTGATCTTTAGTAAGACATTGGAGGAGCATATGACACATATTCGTAAGGTGTTTGAGAAGCTGAGAGAAGAGAAATTGTTGATAAATTTGAAGAAGTGCAGTTTTGTGAAGAAAGAGTTAGTGTATTTGAGATTTGTAGTTTCAGCAGAAAGCCTAAAAATGGACCCAGAGAAAGTACAGGCTATCCTTGAATGGCCTACTCCAAGGAGTGCTACTGAGGTAAGGTCTTTTCATGGTTTAGCTAGCTTTTACAGAAAGTTTATCAAAAATTTTAGCAGTATTTGTGGACCCTTGACTGAAACAATGAGAGGGGATAGAAAAGAGTTCAAGTGGACTAATGAGGCAAATAAGAGTTTTAAACTGTTGAAACAAAAAGTTATAGAACCTATTTTAGCACGTCCAGATTTTAATAAGGTGTTTCAAGTAAATTGTGATGCTAGTGGTACTACAATAGGAGTTGTTATGAGCCAAGAAGGTAAACCTATTGCTTATTTCAATGAGAAGTTAAATGATGCCAAGAGGAAATATTTTGTTTATGATCAGGAATTTTATGCTATAGTTCAGGCATTGAAGAAGTGGAGACACTATTTGCTTCCTAAGGAGTTTATTTTGTATACTAATCATCAAGCTTTGCAATATTTGAATAGTCAAGGAAAGTTGAATCAAAGGCATTTAAAATGGGTTGAGTTTTTGCAGAGTTATACATTTGTTTTGAAACACAAGAGTGGAAAGTCTAACAGACTTGCAGATGCGCTTAGCAGAAGGAAACTATTGCTGACAGAGAGGCAGATTGAGGTGGTTGGGTTCAAGGAACTCAAGAATTTGTATCTAGAGGACCCTGATTTTGGTGAAGGTTGGAAAGCTTGTAAAGAACCTGTTACTCTAGACAGAATGAAGTGGTTGGATTTCATCATTCAGGATGATACGTTGTTCAGAGGGAGTCAGTTGTGCATTCCAAGAAGCTCTATGAGGGAGAATCTCATCAAGGAGAAGCATAGTGGAGGATTGGCTGGACATTTTGGTCGTGATAAAAATCTTGCTTTGGTTGGTGAGAATTATTATTGGCCACAGTTGCAGCAAGATGTCAACAAGTTTGTACAGAGTTGTAGAGTATGTCAGATGGCGAAAGGAGTGAAGCAAAACATAGGGTTGTATCAGCCATTACCTATACCAGAGAAGCCTTGGGAGGATATCAGTATGGACTTTGTTATTGGCTTACCAAGGACACAGCGGGGACATGATTCAATTTTTGTGGTAGTTGACAAGTTTTCAAAGATGGCACATTTTATTCCCTGCAAGAAGACTAATGATGTTGTTCATGTAGTAGAATTATTTTTCAAAGTAGTGAGACTACATGGTTTGCCAAAGAGTATAGTTTCAGATAGGGACACTAAGTTCGTTGGATATTTCTGGCGTACATTGTGGAAGAAGTTGAAGATAGATTTGAAGTTCAGTTCATCACATCATCCACAGGCTGATGGACAGACAGAGGTGGTGAATAGAAGTTTGGGAAATTTGTTGAGATGTTTGGTTGGAGATAAGCCGACAAGATGGGATTTGATTTTACCACGGGTAGAATTTGCATACAATAATTCTGTCAACAGGAGCACTAGTAAATCACCATTCTAGATGGTATATGGGAGTAGTCTCAGAAATACATCTGAGTTGAGAAAGATAGATAAAGGAGAAATAAGTAGTGTTGAAGCTGAGGATTTTGCAGAACATTTGAAGAACATCCATGAGGAGGTGAGGAAGCACATTACCAAGATGAATGCACAGTATAAGGCTAAGGCAGATGAGAAAAGGAGGCATAAGAAATTTCAGGTTGGAGATGAAGTCATGGTTCATTTGCGGAAGGAGAGATTTCCAGTTGGTACATATAACAAGTTGAAAATGAAAAAGTTTGAGCCATGTAAGATATTGAAGAAGCATGATTCAGGAAATTCATATGAGGTCGAGTTGCCTATTGAGCTGAATATTTCACCAGTGTTTAACATTTCAAATCTAACAGAGTATCATGAGGGAGGTGTTGAAGATGAGATCACAATAGCACAATGGAGTATTCTAGCAACTAGTTCAGATATCAAGGAGATTGAAGACATACTGGATAGTCATGTTGGAAAAAGCACAAGGAATAGGACATATGAAGAGTATTTGGTCAAATGGAAAGGATGACCTATTGAAGATTCATCATGGCTAATAAAGGAGGAGGTTAACCATCTTGGTTTTCCTCTACACACTTGAGACGTGACAGGGTCACTTCTCAAATTACCCCGAGTATCTGATGCAAGAGCATCTTGGGTGTAAGAGCAATCTTGCATCACCCAAAAATATTTTTATTTTTGTATTCAATAAGGGTTATCTTGTCTAGAGATGCTATTTATGAAAACTTTCTATTTTTAGTAAGTTGGTCATACGATCTCGGAATGTTCTGATTTTACATGCGGAGGTTCATCTCAGTCATATCAGCCTACCAGTAAAGTTTCATGGCTAGATCAAGTCTAGTTTTGAAGATATTGAAGATTTTCGGTATTGGTAGCAGGGTACAGAAACTTTGAACTCAGTTTTGAAGTCTTTAGAGGCCCCGGATGAGGTCAAAAATTTGGGTGACAGGCGCTTGCGTGAGTCAAGCTTGTAGAGCGCTTCGTGACCTTTCTAAAATGGGGTTATAATAGTCAATTGGGTCAACTAGTGATGACTTATGGTCTCCAGAAGTCGGGCCACTTGAAATGGCGAAAAATAATTTTCATTCAAAATTTCTATTCAGGTTTCAAAAGTTATTTTGAGCCAACTTTGATGTAATAAATTGAAAAATAAAATAATTCTATGTTTGGTTGGCCCTAAGGGCTAAATTTCTGGAACCTTCTCGAGCGGTGGAAAATTTCTATATAAAGAAGGCCCATAGTGTTGTCTAGGGCAGTTCTGGGTAGTAGATCTAGGTAATAATTCGAGGCTTTGTCCTACAAAATATTGTAAGGGAATTCCCATGTGGCTTTGCATGTTGTAATTCTGAAAGTTTGTAATTCCATATTTGTGGAGATAATAAGAAGCCCATTTTATGTTCTTGCATATTGTTGTTGTTTCTTTATTTCTGTTATGTGTTTGTGGTATTAAGGGGAGCACCCTTCATCACATCTCTAAACATTTTTGGGGCAACATGAAAACTAACAGAGTCACCCCACACAAGAAAGGAATAACCCCTATTATCAGCCTAATCATGCCAAGTTTATCTAAGTAAAGAGAACAAAGTGCCAAGGAAATCACCCACTATATTCCCAACACTTCTTCTCTTACAACAAGACAATAAGAAGCCAACCTATTAGGAATAAAAGTCCACCAATACAACTGAGAGGGGGGTGAAACAGTTGTATGAGAGGTTATTAAACTTTAAACTTTGAATAGCAGCAATACCAAATCAAATGAACACAATGAATGCCAACACAATAACACAATATTTGTTGTCAAGTAAACCATGTTAAAGGTAAAACCCTGATGGGAATTAACACCCACTAATGATGTACTGAGAGTATAGTATCCCTATTGAAAGATCTAGCCCTGTGAGGAGCTGATTAAACCATTACAGCACATAGTCCTTGTTAGAGGACATACCATGTTAGGAGTCAAAGAAAAGAGTAGGCTCACTGCCCAAAGAAGGTTATGACCACCTTCAAAACTCATTGTTAGCAACACAAGTGTATATAAGGGGAATACACAATCCTTGTGAACTGCCTGATAGCAATTGTCTTTACTTGATCAGTTTTGATGAAGTATATGTCAATCTCTGCTCTACATCCAATAGATACAATCTCGCAGCTTCCACAATCCTCTTTCACATTCCATCCATGCTCTATTTATCTTTTCAAAAGAAAAGATCTTACATGTATACCCTATTACAAATAAATGATCAGGTCGGCCAGTTACACTTTCCTATTACACAAATAATCATATAACCCCTTGCTAAGATACACCCAGTATCTAAAACAAATATACAATAATTACAATTCAATAATTACGATACTGTATGCACCCAAAAATGGTCGCCTAGACTTTGGGCCCCATTTATTTGATTTATCAATCCTGAATCATTTTTATCAATAATCAATATTTTCAACAATATCAATTTCTTGATCAAATCTTAATTTCGATCATATATTGGATTTTTATCCTTGGGCTAACCATTTATCCTAAGTCTTTATTTAATTAAAAGGAATATTTCCTCCCCTTTCAATTAAATAAAAAAGCCCCACTTTCCTCTTATTCTAAGTTGCACAAATAAAGTATTATTCCTATTTTATAAAAAGGGAAAAAGCACTTTTGTCTCACATGAGGCTCAAAAGTCAACACTTCACTCTCATTGGAGGATGTTTGTGCACATGGATTGCTCCTCTTTCAACCTCCACCGCTGATTAAGACTTTTTGCCTCTTAATCTCCATGGTCCATTTCTCCTCATTTCCTATAAAAGGAGAGCTCTCTCCTTCATTTGGATAGATAGATATCCTTGTTTTATGCTATTGTTATGCTGCAGGTTTTGGAGCTCTCTTTGAAGACACTCAAGCTTTGAAGCCTTGACATTCTTAGTTGCATTTCATAATAGTTTTGCTTTCATAGTTTCATTCATGGCATTCTTAGTGTAGATTTCCTTTTATGCAATCTCACATAGTCTAAATAGGAGGCATTGTAATCCATTGCTATTTCCTTTCATAGATTAGTTGCATTGTACTTTCCTTTCATAGTTTAGATTTGCATTCTCATATAGTTTGCATTGCATTCCATTTAGATTCTTGGAGATATTGGCATTGTTGCCCTTGTCTTCATTGTGAATCTCTCATTGTATGGTTGACTAGCAAGGTCACTTTCTTGTAGCTCTAGCTGAGAGCAAAACTCATAGTCCCTTGCAACTCCATGCATAGAGAGCTATGAGCCACTTTGTGAGGCCTCATTCTTGAGTAACCTTGCATGTAATGGTTCATAGAAGTGCATATTTTAGTGTGTACATTTCCGGCGCCCACCGTGGGGCAAAATAGATTAGCTTTGTCCCTTTTAATTCTGCATTTTTCGTCATTTTCGGATTAATTTTCGAAAAAATCTGCGTCTCTGGTTTTCTGTCTCAGATTATCGCGCGATACTTCTCAGAAATATCGCGCGATATACTTCCTGTCTTGGTGCGATAGTTCGCTCAGGAAAAGTATCGCACGCCTATATTGAAGTCTATCGCCTGGAATAGGGCGAAGTATCGCCTGGCATCGTGCGAAGTATCGCCCGACTGGGGAAGTATCGCCTGGCTATAGGAAGAAGTATCGTGCGATACTGGTGAAGTCTGAGGTATATCGCCTGATCTAACAGTGAACTATTTTCTATCTTGCAAGTTTCGGGTTCTTAGCTATCTTTTTGAAATTTTCTAAAATTTCCAGCGTTTTCAAATCCGTGCCACTCTGGAAAATGGGTGCCCATTTTTTTTTGAAATTTTGCAAATGGTATCAAAAGTTTAAGTGTGATATATCGTTGGAAAGGTCTTTCCGAGCCTAATCCAACCATGATGGTTTCATTTTTAGATTTTATCATTTGATCAGTTATTTTTGCAAATTATCTAATTTTTCATGTACTAATCATTGGTAGATTTTGGATTTTGATTCTCCTAACTCTTGTTGGTCTAACAAGTTGTGGTTGTAGGTGCTCTCATTACTTGAAATTTGTCAAAAGAACGCATGTCAAAGAGGGCTACTAATGGTTTTTGTAGGGCTGCCCAAGCATAAAAATAAAAAAAAAGTTCTTGCTTATTTATTTGCTTTCCTTTCAAGTGTGGCATTCACTAATTGTATTAGGCATCTTAATACCTTGTTGTAGGAATTTTGAGGTGGTAGGAGAGTATGCTCTTCACCCTTGTGGTGAA
Source organism: Chamaecyparis obtusa (assembly GCA_027943335.1). Classification (NCBI taxonomy): domain Eukaryota; kingdom Viridiplantae; phylum Streptophyta; class Pinopsida; order Cupressales; family Cupressaceae; genus Chamaecyparis; species Chamaecyparis obtusa. The sequence continues at coordinate 715,263 of BSBK01011987.1, forward strand.
ACAGAAATCTTGACCCATCTTGGAATTTTGAAAGCAAGGGGGTAATTGAATATTTGTTTGGTGTGTTTGGGAGAGATTCTTGAGATAGGGGAGTATGCTCTTCACCCTTGTGGTGAATCAAAAACCTTGAACCTCAAGAGTTAATCCACTTTTTGTTTAGTATAGAAATCCTTTAGCGGGCCTGCTCTTGAGCAATCAAGAGGAACGACCCAAGTGGGGACAACCTTGTCATCATTCTCCTTGGTGGCAAGTGATTCCAACTCACTATAATCTCAAGGCTATCAAGGACACCAAAAACCTTGATAGACATAACACTTGTCTTCGTTTGATGTGAGTAGCTCATGGGATTGCGACCATGAGGAAAACATTGAACAAGAATGCTTAAGGTACTCTTGAGGCCGCGAGGTCCTAGTCCTTTATGAGGAGCAAGAGGGGTGTTGTGAACGGAAATCCTTATTAAGAACCATTAGATAGAAGCCACCCTCTTTTAGCCACTTATCTTCTTAGTGCAAGGATTGATCCAAGTGGTTTACCCGGATCACCTTAAGATACTCACCATATGTGTCCCTTTGGTTGTGTTATTTGACACTTCCATGACAAAGCCAATATCTCTTGTGGGCAACCACTTGGTGTGAGGCAAGGGGGCATCAAGTTGTGGGCTAAGTTGGTAAGTATTGAGCCTTGTCTTGTAGGTAGATTTGCTTGAAGTGTCTTCGATTGTGTGATACCAGTGTAAATGTTCTTGACATACAAACAATCGGTAGCATTCATAGGGTGCTTTTTCAATTTTGATATCACAAGTGCTTGTCTTGGCAAGGTTGCTTTTGCCCTTGTTTCAAGTGTTTGGAGACATGTTTGATCCCCTACTGTTTGCAAACCTGTCCAAATACTATTAAAATTGTGATTGAAATCAGACATTTTCACCCTTAAACTCAAAATTTTGCACAAATTGGTCAAGATCGACATCAGTATCACATTAGCCAAAGAAAACTATCACATTAGAAGGTTGTTCTTGGTGAGAAAGTTTATCTCTAGAATTGTTAGTCACATTCTTGGAGAATTCTCGTACTCTTATTGTCCAAATAATTTTTATTTAATCTCAATTTCAATTATATTTTGGCCTAGCTCAACCTCCTGGTTCAAAAGTGCAAGGGTAGTCACCCTTTGATTTGAAGCACCTCTTTGACAGTGTTGGTAAAGCCCCTTTTATTTCTATCTTTTCATTTCTCTTTGGACAATAGAGAACTTTGATTATCCTAGTTTGGTGTTGACATTTTGTGAGGTCATCCTATTACCAGTCTTCCTTGGTTAGTCTAGATCTTAGATCCTAGGTGATGTCAGGTTGCTCAACATCTCAATGAACATTATGGTATCAATTGCACAAGATGGCTCTTAGTCTTCTTCTTTCTTCTCCATTTCCCATGTTCTTCTGAAGTCTTCTATTCCCATGGGAAATTCTTCTTCTTCTTCTTGATTCTTTTCCTCTTATTATCTAGTCTACATTCCTTTATTCATCTCTTCTATTCATTTCTTCCATGCTTGATTCCTCCTCTTCTAGAACCATGAATTTCAACTATCTTGTTAAGGAACCTCTCTTGAGAATAGATGATCTTGAACTCATTGCTCAATTTGAAGAGTATCTTTATTCCTCCAATAGTTCTTCTAAATATCTCATGGGTGACAAACTTATAGCAAAAATAAAAGAAAAGATGATTAAATCAGATGCCTTTGCTAGAATCATAGACATGATCATATCACAATCTTCTTCTTCCAAACATTCTTCATCATCTAAATCTTCTCATTCTTCATCTTCTAAGTCTTATCATGATTCTTCTAAACACTATTCACATTCTTCATCTTCCAAATCTTATCATGACTCTTCTAAACATCATTCGAATTCCTCATTATCCAAGTATTCTTCTTCCACTAGGTCTTCATTTTCCTCTTCTTCAAGATCTCATTCTTCTTCTACTTCTCCCAAGAGTCTTACTTCTTTTCAGAAGACATACCATAAAAAGCAACATGATAGTCCTTGTGATGTCTCTTCCACAAAGAGTGACACACCTACCTTTGATGACTATGATGACTATGATGATGGACAATGTAGCAATACTTATGGCAACTCTATTCCTAAGAGTCCTCCTCGTCGTGTGCTTAGGCTTACTAAAGGGTCATCTTATTGGGTAGATTGTGATGGGGATCCATATGATTCTGATTTTGAGAGAAATTATGATATTTGTTGTGAACAATATGATACATCTACTTCTATTGAGGAAGAGAAAGCTTTTCGTGCTGATTATAAACGAAGATACTATGAGCATGTCTTGTCTAAAAACTCTCATGCTGAAAATAAAGATTACACTCTCCAACAAGATCATGTTAATGCTAAACCTTTGTCTTGTGATGGTCCCCTTCCATCCACCACTTCCTCCAATACCCACACACTTCCTAAAGCTTCTGAGTCATCCAAATCTTTCACAAATCCTTCATCCAACAAAGATCATAATGCTTTCCATGCGGTTCCGTATAGTTATCCTCAAGGGCCACCTCTTAAAGATACTCAAGATAACCTTCACTTGGCTGCAAATACTTTCAATAATGTCGAACCTAAAGAGCCTAAGCCTTCATCCGCTATAATGCCTATTTCAGCTAGTCCTTCACCACCTCTTCCAAAGTCTTCCATACAATCCCAACCTGCTTCCTTGTCCTTAGAAGTGGCTCCATGTCAAGAGGACTCTAAAAATGATAAAGAAGAGAATATAAAGAAAGATCAAGATCAAGAACCCTCCATGTCATCCAATTCTTTTCATGATGTCTCTTATCCGTTTCATGGTTCTTTTGATCCTTTACACCCTTCCCCATTCATTCCACCATGTCTTAATTCTTCCTCTAAGCAAGATCAAGCTACTACTTACACCATTGAGCTTATTGATAATCAAAATAACCTTACTACACTTGCGCTTTCCAAAGATGAGACTTCCATTAAGGTTATTAAAAATGGTGTTGTTACTTCTAATGTTAAGCCTATTGAAAATCCAAAGAAAGTTGATACGCTTACGCTATCCAAAGATCCTTGTCAAGATCAAAGTCTTCCATCTTCTTGTTCTACCATTCCATGTTCACTTCCACTTTCTTCTTTTCCTAAATCTTTGCAAGCTATGAATGATCCTATCAAAGAAGGTGCTCCTATTCGAGATGTGTATGATCCTGTTGACAATCCTAATGCTCATTCTAAAGATGCTGATATCCTTGGTTGTGATATAGACGCTGATGAACTTATTGATTATCCTTTTGCATCTTCCACATCCATCCTTGGACCTCCTCCACCAATACTAAGGGCTTCACATCTTCCTTCCATCTTGGGCCCTTATGTCCCTTCACTTTCCCCTCCTAATTCTCCTAATTCGTCATCCATCTTGGGTCCTTACATCCCTCCATCTCCTATCTTTCCTCAAGATCAACATAGATGCATACCCTTGAATCCCTTTCATCCACCCACCCATCTAAACCGGTCATATCCTCCTTCTTCTTCCACAAGTCCCAAGTCTTTTGGAAGTAACTTGAATGTTCAATACAAGAAAAAGAAGCAATACAAGAATCCATCAAAAAAAGAAGATCACCATGTCCCCTCTAATCGACATGGGGGCATAAAGTCAAAAGAGATATCCAAGAAGAAAACTACAAGACAAGTATGGGTTCCAAAATCCATCATTCAAGATATTCTCTCTAAGACATCAAAAGAAAATGAAAAGCCTAAGGCTATATGGATTCCAAAGTCTCTCTTGAAAGAGTCTAATATTGAACAAAAAGTGAAGTTGACATTCAAGCTTCCAAAGGCTTCCACTTCATCTTCTTCCAAAAATGATCTTTCATTCCATGTGCCTAAACCACAACCTCTGCTAAACATTCATCATATTCCTTCTCGTATTCCTTCATTCACATTTGAGAATTATAACAAGTACACCAATCCACTCTTTGAGGAGTCAAATAGCAATAATGAACCAGAATGTGGTTCACATTTGGACTAGAATATAGTTTACGTTTCCTCCATTTTTCCCGTCACCCTTCAAGGTGTGTGTGTCGATGTTGATCTTGCCTTCTTTCCAGCTATCCTTTTCACATTCCTTCCATTCATCATCCTTCTACCTTCTCTCATTTTTTTTTCCTCATTTGCCTATTCCTCATGCGTCTTCCTTTCCCCCTCAGCATCTTTGAGCATATCATTTTGAATCATTGACATATCATGGTTTATCCTTTCAAGGAGCATTATCCTAAAAGCTTGCTTTCTTCCAAAAAATTATAAAATTCAAAAAAATGGAAAAATTTAAAAAAATAGCAAAACAATTAAAAAAAAAATTAAAAATGTGCCATGGTGAAAACCTGGAAACAGGCACCTTGGTAGCAAAAGTAAAGAGAAATAAATTCATCCTATGGTGAAAACCACTCCCTTGTGGCACCTTGGATAAGTACCATGATAAAAACCTGGCAATCAGGCATCATGCGTAGTTCTTCTACATATTTCATCCATTTCATCTTCTCTCTTTGATCTTGACAATGTTGATCTATACATGAACATTTGGCTATTTTGTGAGCTATCTTATGATGATCTTGCTTTCATTCCATTCATGTTTAGCCTTCATATTCATTTTCCTTCATTCATTCTAGCCTTTCGCTATCCTTTTCCCCTTTGGTCCTGATCTAATAAAAAAAAAAAAGAAGTAAAACATGATGCTATGAAACCTCTTGACATGTCTACTCCTTTGGACTGCATCCTTCCTTCTTTTGCAGTGTGCTTTTGAGGCTTATCCTATGCTATCCTTTCATTGCTTGTCCAAATGCGCTTTACATGACAATTTTTTCCTAGTTTGGGTACTCTTGAGGAGTTTGTCTTTGAAGATTTCTTCCCTTCACTCTCCTTCATTCTCATGTCTTCCATCTCTTTCACCAGCTTGCTCATCCATCTTGTCTTCCACATTTCTAGATATTGGGACTACACGATGTGATCTTGCTTCAGAGTTTGATGTCCATTCTGTCTGGGGGCATCATTTGTACATATTTATTGGTCCTGAAAAAATTCCAAAAAAATTGATATATGATGCTGAAAAAAATCCTAAAAAGCATAAAAAGTCCTGAAAAAAATACAAAAAAATCAAAATATTAAAAAAAAAAAGCAAAAAAATAGAAAAAAGTGCCTTGGTGAAAACCTAGCAATAGGCGCCTTGGTAGCAAAAATACAAAAAAAAAAATCAAAAAAAAAAAAATAAAAATAAAAAAAAAAAAAAAAAAATCAAAAAAAAAGAAAAAAAAAGATTTCAAGTGGTGAAAACCTGGAAACAGGCGCTACTTGAGGCCTTTGCACCCCTATTTGTTAGCATGCGTCCTTGACACTTAACCACTTTCCATCCTTTGGCCTAGTCTGGGATTGGTCTTTGTCTTTGTCTAGGGGGCATAACTATTAGCATTGGTCTTTTGGGTGCGTTTGTCTCTTGGGGCATTTCACAACAGGTGTTTTTCAACACCACCCCAAACAGTGTTTTTCAACACTACCCTTGCGTCGAGTGTTTCTTAACACTTATCAGATGTCTTACCCAACAGTCTCGCATGCTGCGATATTTCCCATTAGCAGATATGATACTCAGAATTTGACTCTATGACCAACACACACGCACTTAAACAATCAACTCGCTGGCGATATGATGACTTTATTTTTCTTTGTGTGCTGTCTATAAGGATTTCTTTGATGAGTGATCTCTCCCTGAGAAGTTTTCGATGATGCATAGCTAGAAGACTGAGGGAATGAGAACATGTTCTCTTTCTTTATCTGCTTGTGGGTATATTTTGTTGATCCTAACTATCATGAGCATTTATGCTGGTCCTACTTGACACTATGGATTGACAAGGTATTATCCTTGACTGTTTTGCGAGTGCATGCTTTTAGCTATCCTGACTTTCATGTGTCTTGATACAAGCATAATCTCGCCATATCAAATTTAGGTGATCTCACTGCATTAGTCATCTTGACCTATATGTCTTTGATGCCTAGGTGAGATTTCTACATTTCTATCTGATAAAGATCATATTCATATCCACATAGTTACGCTAGTGTGCATTGTATGATCTTATGACGCTACCAATAACGCTCGATGATGATAATTAGATGTCTATAAGCGTTGTGACCTTGCAAGTCAACCACTTTCATAGTAGCTTGCATTTTTAGGTTCATGTTAGTCTAGTGTTGCATTTTGCATATGGAAAGAGCTCTCCTTTTTTCATCTTACGTGGACTAGTTGGTCAACTGTGCTCATTTTTTCTGATTCTTCTTGATCATATCTTTCATTTCTGGTCTTTCATATCCATTTTCGGACTCGAAATCGAAATCCGAGTCGCATTTCAAAAAAAAATTTCCTTCTTCTGAGCAGTTGACTGACCTTTTGAGGCATAATTTGATTTTCGGTGGAATTTCTTCCTTTTCATGTCTCTCAATTTTCTAGTCTTTCATTCGCCCTATTTCTATTCTTCTACTTCCTCACTGGGGCATGTTTCATTGCCTAATGGTTAACCTATTTGACCCTTACATTCGATTATGATTTGATCAACCTTATCAATTTTCTATCTCTCCTCTACTTGATTTCGATTTCGATTCCGAGGGGGCAGTATTTATGGGATTCTCATCCCTAATTTCCTTGATTCTCTTGATTCAGACATCTTTTGTGAGCTTTTGCTCAAAATTTGAGATTCTTATCTCCCATTTTTAGACTTGATTATTGCCTAGCAGCGACGGTGATAGTTTTGTCTAAAGCTTGATTTGCACCTAGCAGCGACGGTGTTGGTCTAAGCTTTTGTTTATGTTTGTCCAGATGTGATCCCGAATCGACCTCATATCTGAGTTGTTTTGTGATCCCAAATCGATCTCACATTTCAACTTCATTCTTTGACTACATGTGTTCCCAAATCGATCACACATTAGTCAAAGAGGGGCAAATGTATGCACCCAAAAATGGTCGCCTAGACTTTGGGCCCCATTTATTTGATTTATCAATCCTGAATCATTTTTATCAATAATCAATATTTTCAACAATATCAATTTCTTGATCAAATCTTAATTTCGATCATATATTGGATTTTTATCCTTGGGCTAACCATTTATCCTAAGTCTTTATTTAATTAAAAGGAATATTTCCTCCCCTTTCAATTAAATAAAAAAGCCCCACTTTCCTCTTATTCTAAGTTGCACAAATAAAGTATTATTCCTATTTTATAAAAAGGGAAAAAGCACTTTTGTCTCACATGAGGCTCAAAAGTCAACACTTCACTCTCATTGGAGGATGTTTGTGCACATGGATTGCTCCTCTTTCAACCTCCACCGCTGATTAAGACTTTTTGCCTCTTAATCTCCATGGTCCATTTCTCCTCATTTCCTATAAAAGGAGAGCTCTCTCCTTCATTTGGATAGATAGATATCCTTGTTTTATGCTATTGTTATGCTGCAGGTTTTGGAGCTCTCTTTGAAGACACTCAAGCTTTGAAGCCTTGACATTCTTAGTTGCATTTCATAATAGTTTTGCTTTCATAATTTCATTCATGGCATTCTTAGTGTAGATTTCCTTTTATGCAATCTCACATAGTCTAAATAGGAGGCATTGTAATCCATTGCTATTTCCTTTCATAGATTAGTTGCATTGTACTTTCCTTTCATAGTTTAGATTTGCATTCTCATATAGTTTGCATTGCATTCCATTTAGATTCTTGGAGATATTGGCATTGTTGCCCTTGTCTTCATTGTGAATCTCTCATTGTATGGTTGACTAGCAAGGTCACTTTCTTGTAGCTCTAGCTGAGAGCAAAACTCATAGTCCCTTGCAACTCCATGCATAGAGAGCTATGAGCCACTTTGTGAGGCCTCATTCTTGAGTAACCTTGCATGTAATGGTTCATAGAAGTGCATATTTTAGTGTGTACAGATACAATATCCGTAATTCATGCTCACAATCCATAATACATGCTTCAATTCTAAAGTTGGCCCCAAATAGGTCTCCTCTAGAACATACACCACAGCTGACATCATCATGCATCCCATGAATTGCTAAGATCAACGAACATTCCTCAGTGTGTTATGTGACATCCCTTAAACTCACATATACTGGATCCAGATCGCTTGTGAGATATACTCAAAACTCAGAGACTTACTCTGTCAACTTCCACTGTCATAGTCATGTAACCAGTTTTCACCAAATCTTCTATAACTCAACCAATATGCAATATTACATCATGTGATCTTAGATATAAGATCACAATACCTTCCTGTATACACATCTGTGTTCACACATTTTGAATCATCTGTACAACATCTGTACACTGTAATAACCAGTCTGTTTTCTTCATAGAAATATATGTTGACATCAGTGACAAAACACGAATGACAACAACATTGAAAATGTAGTGATTAAACATATTAAATGCATTAAAAATATCTAACAATCTCCCCCTTTAGCATTGATGGCAACATATGGAAAAATCCATCAACCCAAGAATACTCTCTTAGTATAACTTTCTCAATAAACTCTTCCACATAGTATCTCTCTCCATACAGTAGGGATTTTCTCATAGTATCTTTTCCCCTTTGACAACAATGGCAAAGGGTTCCATGAGTCATCAACTGTCTCCCATTTAATCTTTATCAACTAGGTGTTGAATCACCCAAATGTATTTGTAATCTTCCAACGATCACTCCCCCTGAGGATTATATCCATACATCAAGTCCAGAAAGTGATATAGCTCTGAATTCCTTTGGACTGATGCATTCCTACATCATTTAATTCTCATAAGGAGGGGCTTGCACCCCAAGCTTACCTTTGAGATACTCAAAGGCATCTTTTGGCAATGGCTTTGTAAAGATGTCTTCTATCTGTTCTTTTGTGCTAATGTATTCCAACCTTATTTCTTTCTCTGCAACCTTGTCTCTCAAAAAGTGATACTTAATAGAAATATGCTTAGTTTTAGAATGCATCATAGGATTCTTTGACATATTTACTGTATTGGTGTTATCACAATGGATAACCACTGGTTCAACAAAAGATATTGCAATATCTTTCAACATTTGTTTCATCTAGACAATTTGAGTGTAGTTAATAGCAGCAGCAACATATTCAGATTCGGCAATAGATTGAGCTATACAATCTTTCTTTTTACTTAACCATGAAACCAACTTTTTCCCAAGAAAAAATGCACCTCCACTAGTACTCTTCATGTCATCAATATTCTCTGCCTAATCGACATCAGTATAAGCATGTAATTCAAAGTCATCCTTTTTATCATACCATAAGCCATATTCTATTGTTCCTTTTAGATATCTAAATATCCTTTTTACAGCAGCCATGTGTATCTCTTTAGGATCTTCCTGATATCTAGCCACAATTCTTATAGCATTAGCAATATCTGGTCTAGAATGAGTCAGATATTGTAATCCTCCAATCATTGATCTATACTTGGTCTAGAAAAAAATCTTGGTCTCATTAGTATTTATCATTTTATGGCCAGTTACCATGGGTGTACCAATAGGTTTACAATCTTCCATTCCAAACTTTTTCAACATTTCTTTAAGATACTTAGTTTGAGAAATGAAAATGCCATTCTTGTTCTAATTTATTTGCAGTCCAAGAAAGAATTTCATTTCCCCTAGCATGGACATCTCAAATTCATTCTCCATTTCTTTAGAAAACTTCTTACACATCTCATCATTGCCTCCAAAAATAATATCATCAACAAAAACTTCTATTATCAAAACTCCATCTTGACTAGTTCTCAAATACAAGTTACTGTCAGCATTACCTTTTCTGAATCCAAGGTGAAGTAAGTACTTGTCTAACCTTGCATACCAATCCCTTAGTGCTTTCTTTAGTCCATATAGTGCCTTCTTCAATTTTCATACCATGTCTTCATCTTTTGATAGAGGAAATCCATCAGGTTGTTCTATATATACTTCTTCAAGATCCACATTCAAAAATGTAAATTTTACATACATCTTATATACCTTGAAGTCCTTATGTGCAACATAAGCTAGAAATAATCTCACAACTTCTATCCTAGAAATAGGAGAAAATGTCTCTTCAAAATCTATGTCTTCTTGTTTTGAATAGCCTTTGCATACCAATCTTACTTTGTTTCTTACAACAATTCCTTCTTCATTCATTTTGTTTCTGAAAACCCACTTAGTTCCTATCACATTTTTGTCTTTAGGTCTAGGAACCAGTTCTCAAGTGTTATTTTTCTTTATCTTATCTAATTCTTTCTGCATAGCTTTGATCCAAGATTCATCTCTACAAGCTTCATTAGTAGTCTTTGGTTCAACTTGAGAAATCAAACAAATTTCTTCCCTTGTCTTTGATCTAGTCATTATTCCTTAACTTGCATTACCAATAATTTGATTTTCAGGATGATCTTCCTTAACATACCTCAAAGTCTTAGGAATCTCAGTAGCCTCATTTGTGTCATCATCACAAATCTCATTTTCACATTCAGTTTCAATATGTTCTTCTTCTGTAGTAGCAACCTCCTTGATCTTTGTATTCTGATTACAATCATACATTCTCTCTTGTATCTAAAACTTTTCATCTATCTTCACATTGTTACTTTCAACCATCTTTCTTAATCTCAAGTTAAAGCATTTGTAAGCCTTTGTTTTAGTAGAATAAGCAAGAAAAATTCCTTCATCACTTCTAGCATCAAATTTCCCTATTTCATCATCTCTTTTGATATAGCATTTACTATCAAATATTCTGAAATATTTTACAATAGGAGTATGATTAAACCATAATTCATAAGGGGTCTTACTTGTACCTTCTTTGATTTGAATTCTATTCAATGTGTATACTGTTGTCCCAACAACTTCTCTCTAATGTACATGAGATACATTTCCTTCTAGCAGCATTGTCCTAGTAGCATCCAATATTGTTTTGTTTATTCGCTCTCCTATCCCATTTTTCTATGGAGTCCTAGGAGCAGATGTCTACCTTTGTATTCCATGTTCTTCACAATATGAATTGAGTAGATCTAAAGTAAACTCTCCACCTCTGTCTGACCTCAAACATTTTATCTTTAAGCCTGATTCATTCTCTACTTTTGCTTTGAATATTTTGAATTTTTCAAATGCTTCTGATTTCTCTTTCAAGTAGGTGATCCACATCATTCTAGAAAAGTCATCAACAAAAAGCATAAAGTACCTCTCACCATGGTATGATCTTGTCCTTTTAGGTCCACATAGGTCTGTATGTACTAGATCCAACTTTCCTTTTGTTTCATATGATTTACTTTCATAACTACTTCTAGTCTACTTTCCCATAACACATTCTCTGCACATGGTGTTAGATGGTTTTACAATTTTTGGTAGGTCTCTTACTGCATTAGTCAAGATTTCCTTCACAATATTATCAAAATTCACATGACAAAACCTTTTGTGTCATAACGAGAAGTCATCTATCTTCGCAACAAAATAAGAATCTCCAGATGTATTTAACTAAAATACATTACCTCTAGATTTAGTACCAGTTGCAATCAAGTTTCATGTCTTACTTCTGATAAAAGATTTTCCATCAATGAACTTTAATCGATACCCTTTGTCCATCAGTTGTCCAACACTCAACAAGTTATGCTTAATTCCATCTAAATCTTACAACACCACCATCATACTTCATTAGTTTAACAAACTTGTTTTTGTCTCCAATCATATGATGTGAGAAACCACTGTCTATAACCCATTCAGATTTATTATCAACATGTGATACTAAAGTTTTTTCCTCATGTACTAGTTTTTCATCTTTAATAGCAATAAATACAATCTCCTTATAATCACAATCATCATCATCGGAAATACATTCACTAGCATAATACCATTCCTTTTCTTTTGAATACTTAGGCTTGAAAAGCTTAGGTTTGTGCTTAGGAACTCTTGTAGGACATCTAGATGCAAAGTGACCTATCTTATTGCATGAAAAATGTTTCAAAGGTAACTTTCCTTCAAATTTACCCTTACCTCTCTTTTCTCTTCTAGCGATCAGTGAAACAAGTTCATCTAGCTTTCTTTATTCTTCTTGTATATGTTCCCATTCATCAGCATACTCACCAAGATCTTCCTTTATATTACCATTTCTGGAGCTTGCAATTCCAGATAGTGTCTTCTTGTGTGTAGATTCCTTAAATGTTGATTCAACTTTAGGTAAAGAAGCTCCCATCTATGGATTTTCAAAGGTAGTTAACTTTGCAATCAATATTTCTCTACTAAAGTTTGGAGTCAAAGATATAATTTCATCTATAGCCCAAACTTTGGTCTTGTAAATAGGTGTCAATGATCTAAGGATCTTTGCAATGACTTCTTCCTCTTCATAAGTGCCTCTGTAATTTCTGATTCCAATCACAACCTCTGTGACTCTTTGTACATAAGCCCTAATGTTTTCATCATCTTTCATTTGTAGTTTTTCCATCCTTGTTTTCCAGTTCTATAATTTCTCTTTCTTAGTAAACTTATCTCCTTCATACAATGTTTCTAATCTTATCCAAATTTTGTGTGTTGAATCTAGATCTTTCACCTCAGTAAATTCTCCTTCAGAGAGTGCGTTGATTAGTGCTTCCCTTGCGACCATGTTATATGAGAATGTCTTCTTTTCATCATCAGTAGCTTTATCCAATTCGTCCTCAGCCTTCATGGTTACCTCATTCTTTGTGATCATCCAGTAGTCAATACCCAAACATAGCAAATGAGTTCGCATCTTGTTCCTCCAACTGTCAAAGTTTTCAAGATCAAATTTTGGACTATCCTTCCTATAGAATGCCATCTCCAAGATCACCTCAAGTTGTTAAGCTTTCTCTCTAAGGACCAGTAGCTCTGATACCAATTGTTAGGAATAACAGTCCACTAATACAACTGAGAGGGGGGGTGAATCAATTGTATGAGAGATTATTAAACTTTAAATTTTGAATAGCAGCAATACCAAATCAAATGAACACAATGAATGCCAACACAATAACACAATATTTGTTGTTGAGGAAACCTTGTTCAAGGTAAAACCCCGATGGGAATTAACACCCACTAATGATGTACTAAGAGTATAGTATCCCTGTTAAAAGATTTAGCCATGTTAGGAGTTGATTAAAACATTATAGTACATAGTCCTAGTTAGAGGACATACCCTGTTAGGAGTCAAAGAAAAGAGTAGGCTCACTGCCTAAGCTCACTACCCAAAGAAGGTTATGGCCACCTTCAGAACTCACTATTCACAACACAAGTGTATATAAGGGTAATACACAATCCATGTGAACTGTCTGATAGCAATTATCTTTGCTTGATCAATTCTGATGAAGTATATGTCAATCTCTTCTCTACATCCAGTAGATACAAGCTCGTAGCTTCCACAATCCTCTTTCACATTCCATCAATGCTCTATCTATCTTTTCAAAAGAAAAGATCTTACATATATACTCTATTACAAATAAATGATTAGTTGGCCAGTTAGGCTTTCATATTACACAAATAATCATATAACCCCTTGCTAAGATACACACAATATCTAAAACAAGTATACATTAATTACAATTCAATAATTACGATCCAATATTTGTAATCCATGCTTGCAATCCATAATACATGCTTCAATTTTGAAGTCGGCCCCAGACTGGTCTCCTCCAAAACATACACAATAGCTGGTGTCATCATGCATCCCATGACTTTCTAAGATCAATGGACATTCCTCAGTGTGTTATCTGACATCCCTTAAACTCGCATCCACTGGATCCACATCACTTATGAGATATACTCAAAACTCAAAGACTTACTCTGTCAACTTCCACTGTCACAGTCCAGTAACTAGTCTTCACCAAATCTTCTATAATTCAACCAATATGCAATATTACATCATGAAATCTTAGATATAAGATCACAACACCTTCCTGTATACACATCTGTGTTCGTACATTTTGAATCATCCGTACACTATGATAACCAGTATGTTTTCTTCATAGAAATATATGTTGACATCAGTGACAAAACATGAATGACAACAACATTGATAATGTAGTGATTAAACATATTAAATGCATTAGTAATATCCAACACAACCAACATGGGAGAGGTCCATCTCCACATAGACCGAATAGAGGCACCAATGGGAATACCAAAGCCAAGGCAAAGAAAGGAATCCAACCATTTCCACATAAGAGGAATAAGAACCTTAATTCTATTGAGAAGCAGAGAACAACCTCTGCTTGGCACATCATCTGGCCAAACAAATCATTTCTGAGAAATAACCAACAAGTTCTTACCCTCCCATAGAGCACACAACAAGAGGGAAGACATTGTGTAGGAAAACACATCCCCTTTAGGGTCATCAAATATGGTATGGAATAGGTCTGGCAACCTAACATCGTGATCCATCCTCGAGAAACTCCCGAACAAGGCATTTAAGAAAAGAGTGGTGCCCCACACCAACACCGAGTGGTAGTAGTAATAACCAAAATACACAGAATCACATGAGTCAAGGCACACCACAACCAATGCAGAAGAAGTGGATAAATCCATGACATCAGCATGGACCAGTCATTGAGCATAAAGTATGCAAAAAATAGGAACTTCACCAAGAAAAGGTTATAGTGGAATAAGGACCATCGCAACATCTGATCCCACTAAAGGGGACGCAAAACACATTGTAAACCCTCATCCTAAATAGAGGCCATAGTGGCCATAGAACCCCAACATACAAGGAGAGCCACAACCATAGGAACAAAATGCCTCCCAAAATATCCATGTCACTCACAAACCCCCAATAACTATCTCTCGAAATCAACCACCACAGACTAGCTAAACCCAAAAGGGTAAAATCCAGAGAAACAAGGCTAGAGCCCATAGCAAGAGGGCCCAAAAAAAAGAGCCGCAAACTTATGACCAACCCCAGAAGCACCTAGGCATAGGAAAATCATCTGAACTTCCTCAAATCCACCCAGATCATTGTGTTCATCTTAATCTTCCGCATCTGCATCACCATAATTTGAAATTCCTTTCAGCCCGCCTAAACACTCCATCCACCATGACACAAGCTTAACACTAGGTTGTGTTAGTTGTTTGTGAGTTGCCAATGTTGAGCATGATTGAGAAGCCTTCTATGAAGAGGAAATAAAGCCCGATTCATTCTACATATCTTTTCTCCTAAATGAACACAAACTAAGTAATTGTATCATAAAATCCGGTGCTTCAAACAATATTATGCCTTCATCAGTTGCTAAAGCCCTAGGCCTAACCCTTACCAAAACCTTTGGAAGATGTTACTCTATGGATGGAAAATAGGTCCCCCTGGTTTGACAGGTGAAAGATGCATAGGTTGTCCTAGCTACACACCCAGCCAAAAGGTTAAAACTAATAATTCTAGTGGCTGACATACCTGCGAGCTATGGTATGTTACTAAGTCAAACTTTTTGCAAGGACACGAGTGGAGAAATCAAGATGGATTGGTTTGAAGCCATCATCCCCGTGGGAAAAAGGAAGGTTAGGCTAGAGCCTAAGGCGAAGAACAAGTATACAGTCTTTCCATCAGATGACCCCAAAGCTCAAATATTGTTTGAAGAATGCAAATTCAGGAACCACTTGATTCTTTCTGATGAGTCCTCTCCTAGTTCACCTGTTCCACTCGAGGAGAAAACTTAGATTTGGAATATAGAATTTGATGAAAGATGTTCACATTCAAGATCAGGAGTTGGAGTGGTATTAAGAGATCCAGAGGGGAAATACTTTCCCTTATCTTTCAAATTGGATTTCAAGACCATAAATAACATTGTTGAGTATGAAGCCCTATTGCTGGGACTTCAAGAGGCCAAGACCAATGGAATCAAGATACTTGTTGTTAAGGGTGATGTTGAACTGATTTTTAAATAGGTCAAAGGCCAATATATAGTCAAGAATGATCACTTAAGACACTATGGGAATCTGGTTTGGAATGAGATTGAAGCTTTTGATGCATTTTCCATAGAAGTCATCCCAAGGAGTATGAATTCCAGAGCGGATTCATTGGCAGTCTCAGCATCTTTGTTACTCCCACACCCAGATTTTAAACCTGACACTTATAGAGTAGAGATGATAAACAGATCATTGGTGCTAGATAATGTGGAGCATTGGGAGGTGTTTGAAGATGATGCACATATCAAAGAGTTCATGGCCTATGTCGAGGTTTTCGTTGCTACCTATTTTGAGGGATCAAATAGAGAAGATGGGAAACCCTCCCAAGAGGCACAAGCTATAGATGAAGTGATTCAATTAAAAGGGAATAAGATACCCAAGGGTTTTGTCTCTCTTGAACATCTATTCTCAAGAAAAGATTACAACCCAATCTTAAAGAAAAGTCTTCATCTTGAGACTCTAAAGGAGTACAACAAGATTAAAATTGGGACCTCAATAGAACCAATATGGATTTCTATGGGAAAAACTTTGTCATCCCATGAGAAACAAAATCTACAATGTCTTCTGATGAGTTACCAGGATGTTTTTTTCTTGGAACTATGATGACTTAAAGGATTTCAGAAAAGGGGGCTTCTGTCATCACATCCCCCCAAAACCAGGTACACAACTATAACCCCAAGGTATCGGAAGATATTTTCAGAGAGGTTGAAAAAATGCTAAAGGAAAAGATCATTTACCCCATTCATCACTCTACAAGGGTTTTGAACATCATCTCGATCAGGAAGAAAAATGGAGAAATAAGGATGGGTGTGGACTTTCACAACTTGAACCAAGCTAGTTTGAAAGATAATTGTGCATTGCCAAATATGGAGCATGTTCTACAGATTATGGTCGGTTCTGAGATGATGTCTATGTTGGATGGATTCTCCAGATACAACCAGGTCATCGTAGCAAAAGAAGATAGGCAGAAGATGACTTTCACTACACTTTGGGGAACATTCACCTATAATAGAATGTCATTCGGACTGATAAATGTTGGAGCTACTTTCTAAAGAACAATGGACTCATCATTTTCTGATCTGAAGAATAGAATCATAGTGATCTACCTCGAATGCCTAACAGTTTATTCAAAGAGAAGGAAACACCACCTATGGGATCTTGAGAAAGTATTGAGGAGTTGCAGGGAGCACGATATCTTACTTAATCCTAAAAATCCACATTTTGCGTGACACAAGGTAAACTCCTTGATCATATAGTTTCCAAGGAAGGCATCAGGATTGATTCCAAAAGGGTAAAGGCGATTCAACAACTCAGTCTCCCATCAACCAAGACTGGTGTAAAATCTTCCTTCAAACAGATTAATTTCTTGAGGGATTTTGTACCAGACTTTTCAAAAATAACGAGGCACATTGTAGGGTTGATGAGTGAGAAGCATATCTTCAAGTGGATTGAGGAAGGAAAAAGAGCATTCGAGGAGATTAAGGCAGTAGTGGCATCCGCTCCCACCTTAAACTACCCAGACTACAAAAAAGGTTTCATCATTTACTGTTATGCTTCAAAGCACACTTTATCTGGTATTTTAACTTAGAAAATTGAGGTTGGTGGTGAAGCACCCATCACTTTCATGAGTACACCACTAAAGAAGAACAAAATTAAATACACATTGGTAGAGAAATAGGCTTTTGCAGTAGTCAAAGAAGTCAAGCATTTCAGGTTCTATACTTTACACTCACATTCCATAGTGTACGTCCCTGAGACTGTGGTTAAGAGTCTACTCACTCAACAAGAAGTGGAGATGAATAAGAGGACTACCTGGGTGACTAAGATCCAAGAGTATGACCTTACCATTAAACTGATAAAGCTTGTTCGAGGAAGAGGGCTATGCAAACTCATAGCAAAGGACACACAAATGACAGAAGAACACATAGATGAATCACCTCACACATTCTTAGTAAGTCTAACCGATCCTTGGTTCTATGATATAACATATGACCTTACATGTGGAGAATGTCCTGAACACTTATATCCCAAAGAAAGACATAACTTGAGGTTGAAGGCAGCAAAGTATGTTATCATTGAGGGTACCCTGTTAAGGCGAGGAATAGATGACACGTTCCTCAAATGTGTTGATAAGCACCAACAGAAGCAATTGATGATAGCTTTCCATGAAGAAGCCTATGGTGGAAACTTGTCTTCCACAGTCACAGCTTTCAAAATTCTCAGAAACTACTTTTATAGCTGTCCAAGTATGTTCAAGGATGCTTACATCTATGTTAAGAATTGTGAAAAATGCTAGTTGTTCACAGGGAAACCCCAACTCGTAGCCCTTATGTTGAGGTTGGTCGTTGTGGATGAGCCTTTTAAGCAATGAGGAATAGACTTTATAGGACCGGTGAACCCTCATTCTAGCATTGGGCATATGTATATTTTGATAGTGACATATTATTTCACAAAATGGGTAGAGGTCATCCCAACCAAGAAAGCCAACTCTCAGGTGGTGTGTGATTTCCTAAAGGAGAACATCTTGGTGTGTTTTGGGGTACCCCAAAAGATCATTGTTGATAACACCACCTATTTTTCATCATAGGAACTAACCTTGTTTTGTTATGACCACAACATTACTCTAGCTTACTCTTTTGATTATTTCCCTGAAGGAAATGGACAAGCAGAGTCAAGCAATAAGAATATGATCTCTATTATGAAGAAGATGGTCGATGAGAATGGTAAAAACTAGCATAGGAAGTTGTATGAGGCACTATGGGCCGACCCGATCACACCAAAGAGAGTAATAGGTATGGCCCCCTTTGAAATAGTATATGGAATAGGTGTACAAGTGTCGTTACCTTTGGAAATAGCAGAAACAAAGTTACAAACTATCATCAAAGATCAAGTTTTCAGAGATTCCCTAGAGAAAAGGACCATGTATCTACATAAACTAGAAGAGGAAAGATAAGGAATGGTGGATCGAATTACGGAACATCAAGTCAAAGTGAAAAATATCTTTGACAAAAAGGCAAGACCCCGTAGGTTCATGACAGGAGATGACGTCTTACTATGAGATACAAGAAAAGAGCCCAAGGGCTCTCATGGAAAGTTTGAGTCTCTATGGCAAGGCCCTTTTAGCATCATAGAGGAGATGGGACCGAATGCTTTCAGGCTGGCATATACGGATGGTGCATTCTTACCATTTTCTTACAATGAGCAAGACTTGAAATTATTCAAATTTTAAGGCTCTAAAGGTTAGTCTTTTGTATATAGTGTACACACTAAAATATGCACTTCTATGAACCATTACATGCAAGGTTGCTCAAGAATGAGGCCTCACAAAGCGGCTCATAGCTCTCTATGCATGGAGTTGCAAGGGACTATGAGTTTTGCTCTCAGCTAGAGCTACAAGGAAGTGACCTTGCTAGTCAACCATACAATGAGAGATTCAAGTGAAGACAAGGGCAACAATGCCAATATCTCCAAGAATCTAAATGGAAATGCAATGCAAACTATATGAGAATGCAAATCTAAGCTAAATGATAACAATGCAATGCTTGAAAAGAAATCTAATCTATGAAAGGAAAGTGCAAACTAATCTATGAATTAGCAATGGATTACAAATCCTTCCTATTTAGACTATGTGAGATTGCATAAAAGGAAATCTACACTAAGAATGCCATGAATGCAACTATGAAAGCAAAACTATTATGAAAGGCAACTAAGAATGATGAAAGCAACAAGTCTTCAATGTCTTCAAAAAGCTCCAAATGTACCTAGAAAACCTGCAGCATAACAATAGCATAAAACAAGGATATGCAAATGAAGGAGAGAGCTCTCCTTTTATAAGAAATGAGGTGAAATGGACCATGGAGATTAAGAGGCAAAAGGTCTTAATCAGCGGTGGAGCTTGAAAGAGGAGTAATCCATGTGCACAAACATCCTCCAATGAGAGTGAAGTGTTGACTTTTGAGCCTCATGTGAGACAAAAAGTGCTTTTTTCCTTTTTATAAAATAGGAATAATACTTTATTTGTGCAACATAGGATAAGAGGAAAAGTGGGGGCTTTTTTATTTAATTGAAAGGGGAGGAAATATTCCTTTTAATTAAATAAAGACTTAGGATAAATGGTTAGCCCAAGGATAAAAATCCAATATATGATCGAAATTAAGATTTGATCAAGAGATTGATAATGTTGAAAATATTGATTAATGATCAAAATGATTCAGGATTGATAAATTGAATAAATGGGGCCCAAAGTCTAGGCGACCATTTTTGGGTGCATACATATAGTAGGTCTCTATGTTTTTCCTAGGGTAGTTGGTTTTGTTTTTGTTGTGTTTTGTCTCTACCCCCTTTTTCCATTTTGCGAAACTAGAGATTATGAGTTCTCTGTGTTTTGGTAAAAATGCAGTCTCCAATCGGAGCCGATGTTAGCCCCTATTCTCAATTGGGTCTTCCTATATTATTTTGGAGTCACCTTTTGTTCATTTGTGCACTTCCCGTGTCACAACTATCTGCCAAATTCGATGTTTTTTTAAGGTCACCCCTTTTTTATGTCTTCCCCTTGTCAAAATCAAGCTTAAAATTGCAACCTTGACCTTGGTTTAGCTTATATGTTCTGTCCAGTGTCAATCTTCGTATTTTCATGTTTTGTCTGAACACCCATGATTCTAGTTCAAGGTAGTTCAAAGTGATTCAAGGAAGTTCAACACAACTAAGGAGGAAGGCAGTTTGATGTGAATTACAAGTGACAGCTGACATGCAGTTGTTTGGCATACCCAAAGAGTTTAAGGAAAGTGAGTTGTTCCATTTTTTATATCTTTTTTGAGTTGGCAAGTGGTGAGATCAGATTTTGGGTATGAACTATTCGAAACACCCTTGAACCCATTTAAAACACATTCTCCCCCATTCATCAAGGTTCAAGGTGGGTAAGAAATCCAAGAGAAAGAAGGAATATCATGGTATATCTCAACGGTGGGTCCCGATAAGACGTGCATTAAATGGTGATCGTGGTAGGATGAGGTGGCAAAAATTGAGGTGATTAAGTAATGATGGCAAGATATGGTATCGTAAATCATGCTAAGGTAAAATCATTAAGTGAAGTGTGCGAATGTCTAATCAAATCTAAGGTGAAGCCACACTGTATCATTTGCATTAAATGAGTAAAAGCCTTTCCTTTTTTCTTTCTAAACTCAAGTTGCCTTAGGTATTTTCCATATTCTGCAACGTTTAAAAGCTGGAGACGGGGGTAACACCATAGGAAGCTAAGGAATTGGCAAAGGTTTTTCACAGGCAAGAAGGTGAGTTAGGTTGCTCTCTCCTCTAGGAATTTTTAGGATTTGATTACAGAATTTAGGATTGCAGAGCTTTCTTTTTGTGAATTCTTTGTAAATGAATTCTTTGTAAATACCATGAAGTCGGCCCTTCATTTCTTCAGAAATATTTTTAGCTTAGCATTAGATGGCCCTATGATTTCTGATATGAATTTAAAAGGGTATGATTTAGAGGGTTTAAAAGCTCATATAATTGATCATGTTGCGAAACCCTTCATATAAGAGATTTTGGGTAGTGGTATTTTTGAAGCGTCTACTTTCCCTGTTGTCGCGAACTGCCCTGAGTTTATTATTGAATGCATTAAGAATTATGACAGTCGAACAAAGAGTATCCTAAAGAGGGACATAAGTGTACTATTAAAATTTGACAGAGATATTGTGGCTTTCACCCTTAAATTACCAGAGAAAACTTTCTCTGAGTTCCCACTCGCCCAATCTATCATTAAATTTAACAAGAGAGAAAAATAGCACCTCCATTGCAAATATTGGATGTTAGTTCCTCAATGAGGTGGTTCACGCCTACCCAAGAAGTTGAATAGAGATCATGTTCATTCCTACATATAATACCTCTTGGTTATGGTACATAGAGTCAAAGGATCCCCTGAAGCTTTTATGTTCTATGAATGGATGTACTTCTATGTCCAAATTATATTAGAGGGTGAACAGTTCCTGGATTGGGAAGAGCTAATTGCAAGTTCGTTGAAGGAGCAATTCAACATGTCATAGATGACTAGCAGAAATTTCTTCATTTCTTCATACCTAATGTATTGTCTAGCTTGCATCTCAGATTTGAGCGGAATTCTGTGAGAACCATGGTTTGAAGATATGTGTATCTACAAGTATTGCCCTATATTGTAAAGGAAGAACGTGCTAAATAATTACAAGATTTTTCATGATGTCTTTGGTGGGAAAATGTGTTTAGAGTTAGCAGGTCACCCACCAAGATGCTTGTCTTTGGTAGCTCAGAGTGCACTAAAGAAATATGGGAGTTTCTACATTCAATTCCCTCGTTTTACTTACATTAGAATTGGAGGTTTCAAGGATGAACCTCTCCAACTTCTAAGATACACATTTGATTGTTTTGTCCTTGCTGAAATATGCATACAGATCGTGATGGTATTGAAGAGATTCCTCCCTAAAATGAAATGGGAGATACCTTTCACCATTAAGTTGGACATATTTACATGCAAATATTTGGATGATGATTTGAGCATCGGGAGTGATCTCTGTGGTTTTGGTTTCGAAAACTATGTTTAGACAAAAGGTTTTGATAACGAAGGATTTTCCTATGGTTACCTAAGGCTTAAAAACTATATTTTTCCCACACCTCATCTCGAGGATTTTTGGCAAGAGTGTATAGATGAGCACAAGGTATTGAAAAGAGAACATAAAAGGTTATGAGTTCCCCAAATTCTCTCTATTGGGCTAAAGATGAATGTTGAAGAAATAAAAGAGGATGGTTCAAATTTAATTGAACCATAATTCAATAATTTCATAGAACCATTCGTATACATTGTTGATTAGGCAAACAAAAAGGAGGAGAGCTTACAATCAAGAACTAAGAAAGTGTTCCAGCTCACTAAGAGATGGTTGAAGGTGAAAAGGGGATTTGAACAACCTATAGTAGTAGTAGTAGATGAGTCTATAGCGAGTCCTCTTTTACCCTCTGTGTCTAGTTCTAATATGTCTAATCCCATGGATGATGCAGGTTCAAAGCAGAAATAGAGTATCAAAAAATCCCACAACAAAAGCAAGGTTGGACTTGTTGCCGCTGTTCACATCCCCTGACAAACTAAGTCAAGAACAAAGCCTCATAAATCGAACCAAATGGCTGCCCCTAATACAGAGATTGTGGACCTCGAAGGAGACAAGTCAGGGGAAGTAGATCTTAGTGTGGAAGAGGATGAACGATTGGGTAAAGACCTCTTTGAGATTGAAGATGTTACTCTAGAAATCATGGAGACTCCTAAAAAGACACTTGAGGCTCTGCCTACAATCGAAGTTACACCAAAATGGCTAACTTCTTCAGTAAACCGAAAGTGTAGCTTGGTTCCTATGTTCATGCCTATACAAGACATAGTGAGTAAGTATGTACAAAATGTCCCCAAGGCAAAAAAAGAAAAGACTATGTCTAGAGTGTTCGCAGATGCCAAAACTAAGAAATGGTCCACAGAGGTGTCCACATACAAGCCAGGAGAAGGAGAGAAGGATTTGGCAATCAAGCATTTAAAAGTAACAAAGATTGAACTAAACAATGTATCGCATGGGTCGTAATCACTTGTTCAAGGAGTCTGCCCAACAGATGTTATTTAATTCCTGGAAAGACAACAAGGATAACAAGGAAATGAAGCAAACTATCCTTGATATGGCACATTTCATCAATTCTATCTACAGCTTCGGCGCTCTTCCCATAGCTCAAACCCCTCAGTCTTTTAACCTGAATTCGCCTGAAGGAGAAAGTATGTTGAACCAAATATAGAGGGGCAAATCTCTAATCTCTTCTACTAATGAATGGATTGATAACATAATCAAGGTTGGTTATAAGTACATCAAAGGTTCCCACATGGTATATCAAGATGCAGAAGCTCTCATTGGAGAACTAAAAACCCAACTTCAAGTTTGGGAAAAAGAAGAACACAAATGGGTTACAGCTATGACCCAATTTTTGCACATTGACAAATACAGGTTTGCCAAGTTCTACTTTGAGAAAGCCCAAAAATTAATTGATGAGTCTATCTTCTTCATCACGAGGAGGAACATCAGTTGACGAATCTCTACCCTAAGGGTTGTCGCAAAGGACATGAAGCAATAGGAGGATGAAGCCAAAGAAATACAGAGGTCTGTGATCAACAAACTTAAGGTGATTAATTTCTCACCCATATTCAACAAACCTCAATGATCAAGAATTGGACAACGCCTTGAAGGAATTTGAGAAAGAGTTTTATGCCATCAAAGAGAAGCCAGATCCAAAAGCAGCAGATCTCACCCAAGTAGCAAGGATTGAATCATTTTATACCTCTGTGTGGACCAGCTTCCTAGCCTAGTTGAGAAGATTAAGAATCTGAAATAGGAGAAAGAGGCATTGAAGGCACAGATCCTGAATTTCAAAGTCTCACATCTCTCAGCAGTAAAGGAATTCGTAGAGCCATACAAGGAGTGGAAGGTTGCACATGTCACCAATAAAGAAGAAGATGGAGATGCTAATAAGGACAACTATTCCATTAACAAGGAATCTGAACTGGAAATTTAACCGTTTCCTGCATTTTCTTTTTTATGTTGAACTCAAATGGACATGTGTCCAATAACTATTTCTTCTTTTCATAATTGATGGAACCAAGAGGTCAAGTTTTCAAGGAGACCTCTTGGTTGCCTAAAACTATAAGTGGTGGATGCACCCAAAAATGGTCGCCTAAACTTCGGGCCCCATTTATTTGATTTATTTATCCTGAATCAGTTTTATCAATAATCAATATTTTCAACATTATCAATTTCTTGATCAAGTCTTAATTTCAATCATATATTGGATTTTTATCCTTGGGCTAACCATTTTATCCTAAGTCTTTATTTAATTAAAAGGAATATTTCCTCCCCTTTTATTAAATAAAAAGCCCCCACTTTTCTTCTTATCCTAAGTTGCACAAATAAAGTATTATTCCTATTTTATAAAAAGGAGATAAGCACTTTTTGTCTCATATGGACATAAAGTCAACTCCTATTTTCCTATTGGAGGATACTTGTGCACATGGATTGCTCCTCTTTCAAGCTCCACCACTGATTAAGACTTTTGCCTCTTAATCTCATTGGTCCATTTCACCTCATTTCTTATAAAAGGAGAGCTCTCTCCATCGTTTTAGGTCACTTATTTTTATGCTAACTCTATGTTGCAGTAATTCTTGAAGACTTTGGAGCTTTTTGGAGATCATTGTTGCATTACATCTTAGATTTCTTCATTTGCTTCATAGTTTAGTTTCCATTCTTGCATAGTAGTTCATGTTTATGCTTTCATAGCTTAGATTTCACTTTCAAGCTTTAGAATAACTCATCTAGCTTAATTGGAAGGGTTGTAACACATTGCTATTTCCATTTCATAGCTTAGTTTGTACTTCCATTTTCATAGCATAGCTTGCACATTTGCATTATCATTCTTAGCTTGCATTGCATTACATTTCCATTTGATTCTTTGGAGATATTGGCACTCTTTCCCTTGTCCTCATTTGAATCTCTCATTGTATGGTTGACTAGCAAGGTCACAAGCTCAATAGCTCTAGCTGAGAGCAAATTCATAATCTTGCAACTCCATGCATAGAGAGCTATGGATCGATTTGTGAGGGCTCATTCTTAAGTTTCTTTGCATGTAAGGATTCATAGAAGTGCACTACTTTTGTGTGTACATTTTTGGTGCCCACCGTAGGGCAGAGTAGATAAACTTTGTCCTTTAGTTTCTTGCATTTTCATTATTTTTTTCGGATTAATTTGCGAAAATTCTACATTCTTTGGTTTTTTGTCTTAGAGTATCGCGCGACACTTCTCAGGTATATCGCGCGATATACCTTATAATACTAGTGCGACACTTCGCGTCTCAGAAGAATCACACACACGTATTGAGGTTTATCACCTGGTGTCGTGCGAAGTATCGCCCACCTATTGTGCAATATATCGCCCAAACTGAGGTATATCACCCGGATACAAGAAACTGTGTCGCGCGATACTGGTGAAGTCTAAGGTATATCGCCTGATACAACAAAGAGCTGGATATTGAGTTTTATCAGCTGAATTTGATCACATTTAGTTTGCTAGCTTACTTTAATGCATTTAAACAAGGTTAATTTACATTTCTTAGTCTAAATTGATCAGGTTTTTACATTGCTTTCACTTAGATTTTGGTTTTCCTAACCCTAGTTGTCTAACAAGTTGTGGTTGTAGGAGCTTTGCTTGAAAGGAAATCGCTATAAATCGCATGTCAAAGAGGGCTACTAACATTTTTGCAGGGCTACCCAAAGCATAAACAAAAGCAAAAAAAAAAAATTTTAAAGTGTTTGTGATTTATTTCCTTTCAAGTGTGGCATTTACTAATTGTATTAGGAACTTTAATACCTTGTGAAAGAGATTTTGAGGTGGTAGGAGAAGTATGCTCTTCACCTTTAGGTGAACCAGAAAATCTTGACCCATCTTAAGGTTTTGGAAGCAAGGGGGTAATTAAATTTGCTTGGTGTGTTTGGGAGAAGTTTTTGAGATAGGGGAGTATGCTCTTCACCCTTGTGGTGAACCAAAAACCTTGAACCTCAAAAATCATCCACTTTTTGTTTAGTTGTTAGAATCTTTTAGCGGGCCTGCTCTTGAGCAATCAAGAGGAACGACCCAAGTGGGGACAAGCTTTTTGCCAGCTCTTCCAACCCATTATAATCTCAAGGCTATCGAGAACACAAAACCTTGGTAGACATAACACTTGTCTTCACTTGATGTGAGTAGCTCATGGGATTGCGACCATGGGGAAAGCATTGAGCAAGAATGCTTAAGGTACTCTTGAGGCCGCGAGGTCCTAGTCCTTTATGAGGAGCAAGAGGGGTGTTATGAACGGAAGCCCTTACTACGAACCATTAGTTAGAAGCCACCTTATTTTAGCCGCTTAGCTTCTTGGTGCAAGGATTGATCCAAGTGGACTTACCCGGATCGCCCCAAGACACTCACCATATGTGCTCCTTTGGTTGTGTTTTTGACACTTCCATAACAATGCCAATATCTCTTGTGGGCAACCACTTGGTGTGAGGCAAGGGAACATCAAGTTGTGGGCCACGTTGCTAAGTAATGAGCCTTGTCCTTCTAGGTAGTAATTGCTTGAATTATCTTCAATTGTGCTATACCTATGTAAACGTTCTCAACATTCAACAAAACGGTAGCACTCATAGAATTTTATTTTTGATATCACAAGTGTTTGTCTTGGAAAGGTTGCTTTTGCCCTTGTTCCAAGTGTTTTGAGACATGTTTGATCCCTCACTGTTTGCAAACTTACCAAAATTCTGCTAATATTGTGATTGAGATCGAAAACATCAACCCTCAGATTAAAAATTTTGACCAAATAGACCCAAAAATGCAAATTTTACACAGTTCTGGTCAAGAGTTAAACAATTTTGCAACAGTATCGCCTACTTTGAGAAGAAACATGATGCGATAGTTCGCCCCTGCTGGACTATCGCCCGACCTGCCTGGTGTTTATCGCCCAAATATTGTGAGGTCTATCGCCTGGTGTAAGGCGAAGTATCACCCAGTTATAGGTGTATCGCCCTATTAGCCTGGAGTATATCGACTGGGTAGTTTCTGTTGTGCTTTCAGTTTGGTCAGTTTCAATTGTTGTTAGTCAGGTTAGGTCTTTGAGTAGGTTTCTTACTCTGTCGTTAGAGACCTGTCTTGGCTCTAAATTTTTGGTTTTAGTCCTCTGGGATAGCATCATCTGATTTACGAGGTCACTTTGGGAATAATTGTCAAATTAGAAGGTCATTCTTGGTGACAAATTTTATCTCTAGGATTGTTAGCTACATTCTTGGAAAATTTTAGTGCTCTTATTGTCCAAATCGCTTTCATTTAAATCTCAATTTCAATTATATTTTGGCCTAGTCCAACCTCCTGGTTCAAAAGTGCAAGGGTAGTCACCCTTTGATTTGAAGCACCTCTTTGATAATGTTGGTAAAGCCCCTTTGATATTTCTATCTTTTCATTTCTCTTTGGACAATAGAGAACTTTGATTATCTTAGTTTGGTGTTGACACTTTGAGAGGTCATCTTATCATTAAGAGTCTCTTTCTTTCATGTCAGTTACAACAAGGTACCGAGTCAATCAAGGGAAGTGACCCCCTGTTGTCTTTAGCCAGTTACCACTAGTTAAAACTCATCAACAGCATAAGGGAAAAGGACCCCTTTTTGATCAATCTCCTAAGAGTGAATCTAAAGTTTGTTTTAATCCAAAGGGTAATCCTAGTGAAGTGAGCACCTCTTTAGCACCACTTTCATCAAGTATGGATATGAATTACACTTTCACTCGACAACAAAGAGAAGCCATGAATCAAACTCTTGAGGATATTTTCCAACGACATAAGAGTACCAGAGAGCATGGTGGTTCTTCTCATGCTAGTCCACCCGGGTCACCCCCCAACAACACAAGATATTTTGATGCTCACCAACGAGCTGCGAGACATTACCAACAAACTCACTTAGATTTAGGGTCACAACACAAGGACCAGAATAACGAGTCTAGTGACCACCACATCAACGTAGCCAATGCAATAAGGCATTCAAGACAACCTTCTCCACTTAATGATACCTCTTGATATGAAAATATGAGGTTGAAAAGCATTGAAAGGGAGAAGCAAGCCTATCTAGATGAACAAGCTGCCAAAAAGGAGAAATTTAGACAACTAAAGGAAGAGGAATGTGCATTATTGGACATAAGAAAAAGAGTCACCCAAGAAGAAGAAGATAATCTCTATGCACGACAACTCCAAAATCAATTTAATGGGAGGGGTACCAATAGTGGGACCAACTCACCCCCATCTACCCCTTCACCAAGTCCTAGAAGAAGGTCAAGGACGCCCTCAAGATCCCCAAGTCCTAGAGGTAGAAGGACTTCAAGATATGATCACCATAGGAGACAATTATCTTCTAGACTTTCAAAACAACCCTCTCAATGAGCACATCATAGCTCACAACATGGAGGAAGTTATGCTGACTTCAATCATATAGATTTTATGACTATGCAACAAGAACCATCCTTTCAAGCATATGTAGAAAGGTATGTGGAACAAAACAAGGATCAGTTCCTAGAAAGTCTCATCAACAAAGTTGCTAAGGTCCCATACAATTTTGATGTGGACCGAAAGGTAAAGAAGCAAGATCCATCAACTAATGAGGTGATCAAACAACTTCAAAGGGATATAGAAAGGATGAGGGCTCCTAAGAGCACATTTAATTTGGATTCCATATGTCCCAACCCAATCAACTAGAGTGTGGTGTTGGTTGAGTTTCCTAAGAAAATTGAGTTTCCAACCTACGACAAATATGATGGCGTTAGTGATCCTCATGACCATGTTAGACAATTCTATATAATGAGCTTTTCTTTTCACCATGAAGACTCCTATTTGATGAGATTATTTCCAAGGAGCCTCAAGGGTCAAGCCATGGAGTGGTTTACTAACCTTACTCCTCCAGTTAAGATATTTAAAGAGCTTGTGAAAAGATTTGTTCAACATTTTGCTTACAACTTATCAAGGTCGGTCACCATGCTTGATTTGTGCAAACTCAAGCAGAATCAAGGGGAATCCTTTGTTACCTTTCTATAAAGATGGAGACGTTTGTGCTCGAAATATCCAAGGACAATTCCTGAGGAGGAAAGAATAGACATCATTGTGAGCAATTTAATACCAGAGCTAAGGTATGAGGTCAGGAAGATCCCATTTAATTCTTTTGATACCATGGTGGAAGTGGCATGTCGCATAGAGGATGTCCTAAAAGAACAAGGAATTTTGGCTAAACCAACTAATAACAACAATGGCCAAATCAACAACAATAATGGTAATAAGGACAAAAAGAACCCTTATTGGAACAAGAATAAGCAAGTGGTCAATGATGGAGTTGTTGACTCATCTCAACCTAAGAATGAAGGAGTTCTTAATCTCTCCAATGCAGTCCAAGCCATGAAGCTACAAACATCTTCAACACAACAAGAGAATAAACCCAAGTATCAAGCGAGACCTAAAATAGAAAAGAGGCAATTTACCAAACTTGGGGACTCCTATGCAGACATTTTCAAGACATTAATTTCTCATAATTTGGCGCACCCCCAAGATCCTGCAAAGCACTGCATACTAGATCCTAAGCCTCATTGGTGGGATGAGAAGGCCTTTTGTGTCTTTCACAATGGAATTGGACATAATATAGAAAATTATTTTAAACTTAAACATCTTGTCCAAGATCTCATTGAAAGTGGACAATTACAAGTTGATGGTTTAACCACTAATGCGGATCATAAAGGTTTTAAAGAACCCTTGCCCAAATATGAGAAAAGAGAGAATTCTAACAACAAGAATGGCAAGGCTGCTATCAACTACACCTACACAAATGCTGAAAATGTTATTAATATGCTTGAAGTTGTTGGTGACAATGTCAACATGATGAGAGGGAAAGAACCTTATGGATATGATGTGGATTCAAATCATATGCTTGATGAAGGACACGTTGTGGTCCTAAGAGGTCCTCACTCACGAAGGATGTCTCAACCCCTCAATGTTGTCACTAGAAGCCAGTCTCAAGCTCCCATTGTTATTAGAGGTCCTAACTCTAGTAAGTCTAAGCAGCCAATGTCAAAGGGTGTTCTTCCAAAAAAATTTGATGGTCTTGAGTTGAATTATAATCTTGTTGACCAATTACAATGTACACCAGCGCAAATTTCAATCTTTGAGCTTTTGGAACTATCCCCTAAGCATAAGCGTGTCCTTGAGGATGCCTTGCGAGTGGCTAATGTCCCTAATGATATAGATGTAGATCAATTCCAGAATATGGTCAACCACTTGTCTAGCCCTCACTACCTTACATTCTCAGAAGAAGATGACAAGTCATTAATCCACCCACACAATTTGGCCCTTCATATAGAGGTTATGATCCACAAGACCCGTGTCAGGCGTGTGTTGATAGATGGGGGTGCTGGGCTTAATATTTGTTCTTTGAGCTTATTGAAGGCCTTGGGTTATTCAAAAGAAGTCATTGACACAAGGAAGAAAATAACTATCAAGGCTTATGATGAAGCGGAACGTAGTTCTAAAGGATTGGTCGTTCTTCCTATCCGAATTGGTCCTGTAGAGAAAGATATTTTGTTCCAGATTGTTGATGCCAGTCCTTTGGCTTACAATATTTTGTTAGGTAGACCATGGATACATGAGATGCAAGCGGTCCCGTCTACCTATCATCAGTGTGTAAAATTCCCTTACAATGGAATAGAAGTTTGCATACCTGGAGACAACACACTGTCAGTCAACACAATTTCAGCAGGGTTTCACATTCCTTTGAATAGGGAGGCTAACACTTTTGATATTGCATTTGAACAATGCAAGAATAAATTCAAGACCATAGATCTTGGTATGGGGGATTACAAATTGGATTCATTCACAAAATTGCCAATTTCCCCTAGGTCTTATGGCAAACCTTCTCAAGAAATGAAGCCCTTGTCTTCGGCCATGACATTGTTCAATAAGTTTGTGGAATCCTCAGTTCCGATTCAAGAAGAAAAAGAAGAGGTTGCCATTAGGGATTGGATTTACCGAGAAGAGAAATACCTACATAATGAGAATCTTGCACCTTCCCCTAGAGCTTATGGGAGAGGGTATACATTGGTCAAGAATATGGGTTATCCAGGACAGGGTCCCCTTAGTCATAGGCTGGATGCTAGGGCTGAACCTTTTAACCATGCCCTTTTTGGACGAAGGAATAAGTCAATAGTTGGCTTAGGTTTTGAAAATAAGAAACAAAAAAGTGTCCCTGTCTCAGCTGCGACGGACAGTGACAATGACTCAGACTACACACCTAATCTCTCTAATCAACAAGACATGTTTGATGATTGGGTGACTTCAACAAATCTCCTTTGGGGAGATTCACAAGATTTGACAACTGACAGTACAAATGCTAGATTGACAATGGACAGTGTTGCTATCCTAGCTGCAACGGATAGTAACAATGCTAGTGTTAGAGAAGGGGAAACTCTTCCCAATCTTGAGGCTTCTACATCACAAGGCCCAAATAATGATTCAGAAACAGACTCACATGAGTTCGAATGGGACTCACTTTCAGATGCAACAGTTGATTTGGACATGGATGTTGTCCATACTTATAGTACTCAACCCGATGTGACCAACGAGCCTAGTGTAGGACTGGAGGATTGGACTCCTCGAATTGCCTTAGTGGACGACGCTTCGTTTGATAGGACAAATCATGACTCAAGTATCTTAGGAGGGGACCAGATGAATCCCGATTGTATGGTCACCAGAGATAACACCTTCCACATACACAATGTTGAACCAGTCATTGACCTACCCCTTGTTCATTTCCACCTAATTGACTGGTCTCAGCGACATCAAGAGCCTAAACTTCTCACTTTTCAGAATGACTATGAAATTGCCTGTTATCTAAATGCTCTTGAACCTATAGTCTCTTCCACCAGCAAACCGACAACAAGTATGACGGAGCCTGATATTAAGTACCTCAATCTAAAAATAAAAGAAAAATAAAAGAAAAATAAAAAAAGAAAGATGGTTCTGATGGCGAAAACCACTTTGTGGCGGTGTCAGAACCCAAAATAGTAAAAAGAAAAGACGTATCCAAAGGTGAAAACCTTTTTGAGGTGCCTAAGGATGGGGTACTTCATAACTTTCCAAGTTACTTCCAAGACAGGTCATCAGTTCTCATTGAGCCCACACAACCAGTCAATTTGAATACAGAAGAGGCTCCCCAAATAGTGCACCTAGCTCAGTCTCTATCAGTTGGAGAAAAAGAGGCATATACAAATTTTTTGCAAAAGAAGAAAAACAACTTTGCTTGGACATATTCTGATATGCCAGGGCTTGACATTGATCTTATTATGCATCATCTATCTATAGCTCCAGGAATAAAACCAGTTAAACAAAAGTTGAGGAAAATGCATCCTCACATAGCTCTTCTTGTTAAAGCTAAATTAGAAAATCTCTTACGTGCAGGATTCATTCAAGCTATCGACTATGCTGAGTGGATCTCCAATATTGTTCCAGTTTCAAAACATGATGGGTCCATTCGCATTTGAACAGACTTCAGATACCTCAACAAAGCCTGCCCAAAGGATGACTTTCCACTCCCTAACATAGACATGATAGTGGACATGACCGCGGGTTATGAGATATATTCCTTAATGGATGGGTTTTCCGGATATAACCAAATAAAAATAGCTCACGAAGATCAAGAGAAAATAGCCTTCACATGTGCATGGGGAACCTATTGTTGGAACGTCATGCCATTTGGTCTAAAGAATGCAGGAGCAACATACCAGCGAGCTATGACCATAATTTTTCATGATATGATGCATAAGAACATGGAAGATTATCTGGATGATACCTTGGCTAAATCTAGAAAATGGGACACACACCTCGACGATCTGGAAGTAATTCTACATCACATGGCACAATTTCAGCTTAGATTGAATCCAAAAAAGTGTGCATTTGGAGTTGCCTTAGGTAAACTCCTAGGATTCATAATTTCAGCAAAAGGAATAGAGGTTGATCTCGAAAAGGTCCAAGCTATATTAGATATGCCACCTCCAAGAAATATCAGTCAAATGAGAAGTCTTCATGGATGTCTTCAGTATATCAGAAGGTTTATTTCTTAGCTTGCAGATAGAGCACAACCTTTTAATAAGACATTGCATAAGGGTGCTTCTTGCGTGTGGAATGAGGAATGCCAAAAGAGCCTAGATCAAATTAAACAATACTTGGCTAATCCTCTGATTTTGATGCCGCCTATTCCTGGGAAACCATTGATTTTATACATTTCAGCAACAGAGTCTTCCTTAGGGGCATTGTTGGCTCAATTAGATGATACTGGGAAAGAAAGGGCCATTTACTACATTAGTCGTACTCTAGTATCTTATGAGATCAATTATAATAGCATTGAAAAGTCTTGTCTGGCAGTAGTGTTTGCTTCTCAAAAGTTGCGACACTATATGCTTGCTCATACTATACATTTGGTTGCAAAAATTGATCCTCTTAAGTACTTGCTTAGTAAGGTTGCCCTCACGGGTAGGCTTGCCAAGTGGATGATGGTTTTATCTGAATTTGATATAAAGTACATTGAAAGAAAGGCCATAAAAGGGCAAGCTATTGCTGACCAATTAGCTGACTTTCCAGTTAAGGATAGTATGCCTATTCAGGTAGAATTCCCAGATGAACACATACTGTATATGACTACCCGCACTTGGAAGATGTTCTTCGATGGTTCCCACATACAAAATGGATCAGGTGCTGGAGTATTATTTGTCTCTCAACATGGGTACAACATTCCAAAGTCTTACAAACTTTTATTCCCATGTACAAGTAATATTGTCGAATATGAAGCTTTGACCAATGGATTGAAAATGGCTATAGAATGGAACATAATAGAATTACATGTCTTTGGTGATTCACAGTTAATTATCAACCAAGTCAATGAGGAGTATCAAACCAAGGATGATAAATTGGTACCTTACAAAAAGATGGTTGAATCATTGAGATGTTACTTTACATTTGTGACATTTCAACAGATCCCTATGACAGAGAACAAATTTGCAGATGCTATGGCCACATTAGCTTCACTCCTTCTGTTGGAACAACATGAATCAAGATTTGAATTCTTGGTGGAAGAGCTACACCATCCCATATTTGACTCATCTGAAAGCAATGTCATTTGTACCCTTGTCACACATGAGTCTTCCCGCTATGGTGCTATCTATTCATATCTACGCGATGGCATCATCCCTGACACTTTCAACCATTCTGAATGTCGAAACCTCATCTGTAACACCTCTCGCCACACCCTTATCTCTGGTGATTTATATAGGAGGGGTTTAGATGGGACACTTCTTAGGTGCTTGGAAAAGGAGGAATCCAACCAAGCGTTAGCAGACATCCACGAGGGCATTTGTGGTGGACATTCTAATGTTCTTGCCATGGCCTGAAGGTTGCTTAGGGTGGGGTATTACTGGCCCACAATGTAGACAGATGCAGTAGCTTTCACTAAGTCTTGTGAGAAATGTCAAAAACATGGAAACCTGATTCATGCACCAGGTAGGGAGCTAATTCCTTCCATTTCTCATTGGCCATTTCAGTGTTGGGCCTTTGACCTTGTTGGGCAAATTCACCCCAACTCATCAGGTGGACATAAGTTTATCATCACAGCTACTGATTATTTCACAAAATGGGTAGAGGTTGTGTGCTATAAATGTGTCACACTTCTATGAATCATTACATGCAAGGAAACTCAAAAATGAGCCCTCACAAATCGATCCATAGCTCCCTAGGCATGGAGTGCAAGGGTTTTAAGAATGCTCTCAGCTAGAGCTATTTAGCCTATAACCTTGCTAGTAAACCATGCAATGGGAGATTCAATGAAGACAAGGGCAAGAATGTCAATATCCTCAAGAATCAAGAATGAAAATGCAATGCAACTATACTAGAAATGAAAATGCAAGCTAAGCTATGAAAGGAAATATGCAAGTGTTACAACCCAAACTAATTAATCTATGTGAGCTAATCTAGAGCATAAAAATGAAGCTAATCTAAGAAAGCATAAATATGAAGCTAAGCTAAGAATGCAAGAATGAGATGTAGAATGCAAGAATGAGATGTAGATGCTAAGAATGCTCCAAATCTTCAAAAACTCCAAAGTGACCTAGAAAACTTGCAGCATAAAGTTAGCATAAAAAGTTGGGGATCTAGAATGGAGAAGAGAGCTCTCCTTTTAAAAGAAATGAGGAGGAATGGACCATGGAGATTAAGAGGCAAAAGATTTAATCAATGGTGAAGCTTGAAAAAGGAGCAATCTATGTGCACAAGTATCCTCCAATGAGAGTGAAGTGTTGACTTTTGTGTTCATATGAGACAAAAAGTGTTTTTTCCCTTTTTATAAAATAAGAATAATGCTTTATTTGTGCAACTTAGGATAAGAGAAAAAGTGGGGGCTTTTTATTTAATAAAAGGGGAGGAAATATTCCTTTTAATTAAATAAAGACTTAGGATAAGATGGTTAGCCCATAGAAAATAATCAAATAAATGATAGAACTAGGATTTGATCAAGAATAAACAATTGATGATTTAGCAAATGGGGGCTAATAGTCTAGGTGACCATTTTTAGGTGTATACATTTAAAAAATGACCCTAGCTTAAAAAATGTGTGCTATAAATGTGTCACACTTCTATGAATCATTACATGCAAGGAAACTCAAGAATGAGCCCTCACAAATCGATCCATAGCTCCCTAGGCATGGAGTGCAAGGGTTTTAAGAATGCTCTCAGCTAGAGCTATTTAGCCTATAACCTTGCTAGTAAACCATTCAATGGGAGATTCAATGAAGACAAAGGCAAGAATGTCAATATCCTCAAGAATCAAGAATGAAAATGCAATGCAACTATACTAGAAATGAAAATGCAAGCTAAGCTATGAAAGGAAATATGCAAGTGTTACAACCCAAACTAATTAATCTATGTGAGCTAATCTAGAGCATAGAAATGAAGCTAATCTAAGAAAACATAAATATGAAGCTAAGCTAAGAATGCAAGAATGAGATGTAGATGCTAAGAATGCTCCAAATCTTCAAAAACTCCAAAGTGACCTAGAAAACCTGCAGCATAAAGTTAGCATAAAAAAGTTGGGGATCTAGAATGGAGAAGAGAGCTCTCCTTTTAAAGGAAATGAGGAGGAATGGACCATGGAGATTAAGAGGCAAAAGATTTAATCAATGGTGGAGCTTGAAAGAGGAGCAATCCATGTGCACAAGTATCCTCCAATGAGAGTGAAGTGTTGACTTTTGTGTCCATATGAGACAAAAAGAGTTTTTTCCTTTTTTATAAAATAAGAATAATGCTTTATTTGTGCAACTTAGGATAAGAGGAAAAGTGGGGGCTTTTTATTTAATAAAAAGGGAGGAAATATTCCTTTTAATTAAATAAAGACTTAGGATAAGATGGTTAGCCCATAGAAAATAATCAAATAAATGATAGAACTAGGATTTGATCAAGAATAAACAATTGATGATTTATCAAATGGGGGCTAATAGTCTAGGTGACCATTTTTAGGTGTATACATTTAAAAAATGACCCTAGCTTAAAAAATGTGTGCTATAAATGTGTCACACTTCTATGAATCATTACATACAAGGAAACTCAAGAATGAGCCCTCACAAATCGATCCATAGCTCCCTAGGCATGGAGTGCAAGGGTTTTAAGAATGCTCTCAGCTAGAGCTATTTAGCCTATAACCTTGCTAGTAAACCATGTAATGAGAGATTCAATGAAGACAAGGGCAAGAATGCCAATATCCTCAAGAATCAAGAATGAAAATGCAATGAAACTATACTAGAAATGAAAAATGCAAACTAAGCTATGAAAGGAAATATGCAAGTGTTACAACCCAAACTAATTAATCTATGTGAGCTAATCTAGAGCATAGAAATGAAGCTAATCTAAGAAAGCATAAATATGAAGCTAAGCTAAGAATGCAAGAATGAGATGTAGAATGCAAGAATGAGATGTAGATGCTAAGAATGCTCCAAATCTTCAAAAACTCCAAAGTGACCTAGAAAACCTGCAGCATAAAGTTAGCATAAAAAGTTGAGGATCTAGAATGGAGAAGAGAGCTCTCCTTTTAAAAGAAATGAGGAGGAATGGACCATGGAGATTAAGAGGCAAAAGATTTAATCAATGGTGGAGCTTGAAAGAGGAGCAATCCATGTGCACAAGTATCCTCCAATGAGAGTGAAGTGTTGACTTTTGTGTCCATATGAGATAAAAAGTGTTTTTTCCCTTTTTATAAAATAAGAATAATGTTTTATTTGTGCAACTTAAGATAAGAGGAAAAGTGGGGGCTTTTTATTTAATAAAAGGGGAGGAAATATTCTTTTTAATTAAATAAAGACTTAGGATAAGATGGTTAGCCCATAGAAAATAATCAAATAAATGATAGAACTAGGATTTGATCAAGAATAAACAATTGATGATTTAGCAAATGGGGGCTAATAGTCTAGGTGACCATTTTTAGATGTATACATTTAAAAAATGACCCTAGCTTAAAAAATGTGTGCTATAAATGTGTCATACTTCTATGAATCATTACATGCAAGAAAACTCAAAAATGAGCCCTCACAAATCGATCCATAGCTCCCTAGACATGGAGTGCAAGGGTTTTAAGAATGCTCTCAGCTAGAGCTATTTAGCCTATAACCTTGCTAGTAAATCATGCAATGGGAGATTCAATGAAGACAAGGGCAAGAATGCCAATATCCTCAAGAATCAAGAATGAAAATGCAATGCAACTATACTAGAAATGAAAATGCAAGCTAAGCTATGAAAGGAAATATGCAAGTGTTACAACCCAAACTAATTAATCTATGTGAGCTAATCTAGAGCATAGAAATGAAGCTAATTTAAGAAAGCATAAATATGAAGCTAAGCTAAGAATGCAAGAATGAGATGTAGAATGCAAGAATGAGATGTAGATGCTAAAAATGCTCCAAATCTTCAAAAACTCTAAAGTGACCTAGAAAACCTGTAGCATAAAGTTAGCATAAAAAGTTGGGGATCTAGAATGGAGAAAAGAGCTCTCATTTTAAAAGAAATGAGGAGGAATGGACCATGGAGATTAAGAGGCAAAAGATTTAATCAATGGTGAAGCTTGAAAGAGGAGCAATCCATGTGCACAAGTATCATCCAATGAGAGTGAAGTGTTGACTTTTGTGTCCATATGAGACAAAAAGTATTTTTTCTCTTTTTATAAAATAAGAATAATATTTTATTTGTGCAACTTAGGATAAGAGGAAAAGTGGGGGCTTTTTATTTAATAAAAAGGGAGGAAATATTCCTTTTAATTAAATAAAGACTTAGGATAAGATGGTTAGCCCATAGAAAATAATCAAATAAATGATAGAACTAAGATTTGATCAAGAATAAACAATTGATGATTTAGCAAATGTAGGCTAATAGTCTAGGTGACCATTTTTAGGTGTATACATTTAAAAAATACCCTAGCTTAAAAAATGTGTGCTATAAATGTGTCACACTTCTATGAATCATTACATACAAGGAAACTCAAAAATGAGCTCTCACAAATCGATCCATAGCTCCCTAGGCATGGAGTGCAAGGGTTTTAAGAATGCTCTCAGCTAGAGCTATTTAGCCTATAACCTTGCTAGTAAACCATGCAATGGGAGATTCAATGAAGACAAGGGCAAGAATGTCAATATCCTCAAGAATCAAGAATGAAAATGCAATGCAACTATA
Organism: Chamaecyparis obtusa; assembly: GCA_027943335.1. NCBI lineage: Eukaryota > Viridiplantae > Streptophyta > Pinopsida > Cupressales > Cupressaceae > Chamaecyparis > Chamaecyparis obtusa. Next base: position 754,549 of record BSBK01011987.1, read on the forward strand.
CTAGAAATGAAAATGCAAGCTAAGCTATGAAAGGAAATATGCAAGTGTTACAACCCAAACTAATTAATCTATGTGAGCTAATCTAGAGCATAGAAATGAAGCTAATATAAGAAAGCATAAATATGAAGCTAAGCTAAGAATGCAAGAATGAGATGTAGAATGCAAGAATGAGATATATATGCTAAGAATGCTCCAAATCTTCAAAAACTCCAAAGTGACCTAGAAAATTTGCAACATAAAGTTAGCATAAAAAGTTGGAGATCTAGAATGGAGAAGAGAGCTCTCCTTTTAAAAGAAATGAGGAGGAATGGACCATGGAGATTAAGAGGCAAAAGATTTAATCAATGGTGGAGCTTGAAAGAGGAGCAATCCATGTGCACAAGTATCTTCCAATGAGAGTGAAGTGTTGACTTTTGTGTCCATATGAGACAAAAAGTATTTTTTCTTTTTTTATAAAATAAGAATAATGTTTTATTTGTGCAACTTAGGATAAGAGGAAAAGTGGGGACTTTTTATTTAATAAAAGGGGAGGAAATATTCCTTTTAATTAAATAAAGACTTAGGATAAGATGGTTAGCCCATAGAAAATAATCAAATAAATGATAGAACTAGGATTTGATCAAGAATAAACAATTGATGATTTAGCAAATGGGGGCTAATAGTCTAGGTGACCATTTTTAGGTGTATACATTTAACAAATGACCCTAGCTTAAAAAATGTGTGCTATAAATGTGTCACACTTCTATGAATCATTACATGCAAGGAAACTAAAAAATGAGCCCTCACAAATCGATCCATAACTCCCTAGACATGGAGTGCAAGGGTTTTAAGAATGCTCTCAGCTAGAGCTATTTAGCCTATAACCTTGCTAGTAAACCATGCAATGAGAGATTCAATGAAGACAAGGGTAAGAATGCCAATATCCTCAAGAATCAAGAATGAAAATGCAATGCAACTATACTAGAAATGAAAATGCAAGCTAAGCTATGAAAGGAAATATGCAAGTGTTACAACCCAAACTAATTAATATATGTGAGCTAATCTAGAGCATAGAAATGAAGCTAATCTAAGAAAGCATAAATATGAAGCTAAGCTAAGAATACAAGAATGAGATGTAGAATGCAAGAATGAGATGTAGATGCTAAGAATGCTCCAAATCTTCAAAAACTCCAAAGTGACCTAGAAAACTTGCAACATAAAGTTAGCATAAAAAGTTGGGGATCTAGAATGGAGAAGAGAGCTCTCCTTTTAAAGGAAATGAGGAGGAATGGACCATGGAGATTAAGAGGCAAAAGATTTAATCAATGGTGAAGCTTGAAAGAGGAGCAATCCATGTGCACAAGTATCATCCAATGAGAGTGAAGTGTTGACTTTTGTGTCCATATGAGACAAAAAGTATTTTTTCCCTTTTTATAAAATAAGAATAATGCTTTATTTGTGCAACTTAGGATAAGAGGAAAAGTGGGGGCTTTTTATTTAATAAAAGGGGAGGAAATATTCTTTTTAATTAAATAAAGACTTAGGATAAGATGGTTAGCCCATAGAAAATAATCAAATAAATGATAGAACTAGGATTTGATCAAGAATAAATAATTGATGATTTAGCAAATGGGGGCTAATAGTCTAGGTGACCATTTTTAGGTGTATACATTTAAAAAATGACCCTAGCTTAAAAAATGTGTGCTATAAATGTGTCACACTTCTATGAATCATTACATGCAAGGAAACTCAAAAATGAGCCCTCACAAATCGATCCATAGCTCCCTAGGCATGGAGTGCAAGGGTTTTAAGAATGCTCTCAGCTAGAGCTATTTAGCCTATAACCTTACTAGTAAACCATGCAATGGGAGATTCAATGAAGACAAGGGCAAGAATGCCAATATCCTCAAGAATCAAGAATGAAAATGCAATGCAACTATACTAGAAATGAAAATGCAAGCTAAGCTATGAAAGGAAATATGCAAGTGTTACAACCCAAACTAATTAATCTATGTGAGCTAATCTAGAACATAGAAATGAAGCTAATCTAAGAAAGCATAAATATGAAGCTAAGCTAAGAATGCAAGAATGAGATGTAGAATGCAAGAATGAGATGTAGATGCTAAGAATGCTCCAAATTTTCAAAAACTTCAAAGTGACCTAGAAAACCTGCAGCATAAAGTTAGCATAAAAAGTTGGGGATCTAGAATGGAGAAGAGAGCTCTCCTTTTAAAGGAAATGAGGAAGAATGGACCATGGAGATTAAGAGGCAAAAGATTTAATCAATAGTGGAACTTGAAAGAGGAGCAATCCATGTGCACAAGTATCCTTCAATGAGAGTGAAGTGTTGACTTTTGTGTCCATATGAGATAAAAAGTGTTTTTTCCCTTTTTATAAAATAAGAATAATATTTTATTTGTGTAACTTAGGATAAGAGGAAAAGTGGGGGCTTTTTATTTAATAAAAAGGGAGGAAATATTCCTTTTAATTAAATAAAGACTTAGGATAAGATGGTTAGCCCATAGAAAATAATCAAATAAATGATAGAACTAGGATTTGATCAAGAATAAACAATTGATGATTTAGCAAATGGGGGCTAATAGTCTAGGTGACCATTTTTAGGTGTATACATTTGCCCCTCTTTGACTAATGTGTGATCGATCTGGGAACACATGTAGTCAAAGAATGAAGTTGAAATGTGAGATCGATTTGGGATCACAAAGCAACTTCGATCAGCCAAGAAAGCAATAGATAGCCAAGAAGGTAAGCAAATACCGATCTGACTCCAAAGAATGAAGTGCAGAGAGATAGCAAATCCTGCATGGTCAGCCTGGTAGCGACAGTACTGAACACTTAGGAAAGAGATAACCAATAAGATATGATGTGTCTGCCCCCTCAGGATTGAAAGCGAAATCAGGTAGAGGGAATGCAGAAGCAAGAGAGACATGATCAGATCACTAGAAATCATAATCGAAGAAAGAGAATAGAATAACCATCAAGCAGTGAAGATATGCCCCACACATGGGACACGGGGCACGAACCTATTGGTCCCTCAACCCGTAAACACCACGGAGGGGGAAGAATTTGAACTTGAGATTGAAAGTGAATGAAAGACTAGAAGTTTGAAAGAGATGGAGATGAAGAGGTGAAGAATGCCCCAGCGAAGATTGAAGGATCAGGCCTCAAAAGGTTAGCCAACTGCACGGAAGAAGGAAAAAGATGATTTGGATGATCAAGGTGATCTTGGATTTCGGTTTCGATCCCGAAATGAAGAGAAAATGATGGGATATGAAAGATAAGAAGTGAAAAACATGATTGAGAAGAAGTGAAAGGTGAGTGCAATTGATTAACAAGTCCACGAAAGATAAAAAGAGAGCTCTCTCCATATGCAAGATGCAAAACTAACTAACATGAACCTAAGAATGCAAGCTACATGAAAAGTGGTTTACTTGCAACATTACAAAGCCAATAGACATCTAATATTCATCACTGAGCATTATTGGTAGCGTCGCAAGATCATACAATACACACTAGCATAACTATGTGGATCTGAATATGATCTATATCAGATAGAAATGTGGAAATCTCACTTAGGCATCAAAGACATGTAGGTCCAGATGACTAGTGTAGTGAGATTACCTAAGTTTGATATAGCAAGATTATGCTCACATCGAGACACAAGAAAGTCAGGATGGCTATAAGCATGCACTCGCAAAACAGTCAAGGATAATACCTTGTAGGTCCATGGTGTCAAGTAAGACCAGCATAAATGCTCATGACAGTGAGGACCAACAAGATATACCCATAAGCAGATAAAGAAATAAAACATGCTCTCATACCCTCAGTTTTATAGCTATGCATCATCGAAAACTTCTCAGGGAGAGGCCACTCATCAAAGAAATTCTCATAGACAGCACACAAAGAAAAGTAAAGTCACCATATCTCAAGCGAATTAATTGTTTAAGTGTATGTGTGTTGGTCATAGAGTCAAACTCTGGTTATCACATCTGCAAATGAGAAATATCGCATCATACTTAGACTATTGGGTAAGACATCTGATAAGTGTTGAGAAACACTCGACGCTAGGGTAGTGTTGAAAAACACAGTTGGGGTGGTGTTGAAAAACACCATTTGCGAGGTGCCTAAGAAACTTAGATGCACAAAGAGACCCAAGATAAGCTTAAAACAACGTATGCCCCCTAGACTAAGACAAGAGATGTGTGCTATAAATGTGTCACACTTCTTAAAAATGGGGCATAGGTGGGCCTTTGACCTTGTTGGGCAAATTCACCCCAACTCATCAGCTGGACATAAGTTTATCATCACAGCTACTGATTATTTCACAAAATGGGTAGAGGTAGTCCCTCTTTATGTTGCCTCGGGCAAAACAGTTTCACTCTTTATCCTGAATCATATTATTTGCCGATTTGGAGTGCCTTCTGAGATTATTACTGATAATGGAGGACAATTCAAGAACAAGGACCTAAAGCATTATTGCAAAAATTTTAAAATCAAACAGCATTGGTCCTCTATCTATTTTCCACAAGGAAACGGACAGGCAAAAGCCTCTAATAAAACCATTCTTAAAATCCTTCATAGAACAGTACACAAGAATGGTAGAGATTGGCACTTACAAATCAATCTGGCACTATGGGCCTATAGAGCTAGCATTTGTACACCTACAAGAGCTACTCCTTTTGCTCTTACCTATGGCGCTAAAGCGGTGTTGCCTTTAGAAGTAGAGATACCTTCACTTAGAGTCTCACTCAAAGGTTTAATTACAGACGAGGATTATTGCGCCACGAGGTTACAAGAACTAGAACTTCCGATTAGAAGCGTAAGGCTTCTTTTGATCACATAAGAGTATACCAGAAGCGTATGTCCAAAGCATTCAACAAGAAGGTTCGCCCTAGAGAATTTCAGATAGGTGATCTTTTTTTGAGAGATAACCCTAAGAATCAACAGAACAAAGAACAAAAGGGCAAGTTTGAACCTAATTGGCTTGGACCATACATTATTACAATAGTTTTTGGTACAGGTGCATATTTACTGTCGAATGAAGATGGAGAACAGCTCCCTGAGCCCATCAACATTTTGCACCTAAAGAAGTTCTATCCTTGATGCCCATTTTTGTCTGGGGGCATCCTTTGTACATATTTATTGATCCTAAAAAAATACCAAAAAATATATATATATAATGCCGAAAAAATTTTAAAAAGCATATACAGTCCTAAAAAAATACAAAAAAATTTTAAAAAATAGAAAAAGTGCCTTGGTGAAAACCTGGAAACAGGCGCCTTGGTAGCAAAAATTCAAAAAAATGAAAAAAAGAAAAAAAAAAATTGCAATAAATCCAAGTGGTGAAAACCTAGAAACAGGTTCTACTTGAGGCCTTTTGCACCCCTATTTCTTAGCATGTGTCCTCAACACTGAGCCTTTCTCCATCATACCTTGACCTTATTTGGCTTAGTCTGTAATTGGTCTTTACCTTTGTCTAGGGGGCATAACTATTCGCATAGGTCCTTTAGATGCGTTTGTCTCTTGGGGCATTTCACAATAGGTGTTTTTCAACACCACCCCAAATAGTGTTTCTCAACACTACCCTTGCGTCGAGTGTTTCTTAACACTTTTCAGATGTCTTACCCAACAATCTAGTATGATGCGACATTGCTCATTTGCAAATGTGATACTCAAAGTTTGACTCTATGACCAACACACACACACTTAAACAATTAACTCGTTGAGATATGTTGACTTTATTTTCCTTTGTGTGCTGTTTATGCGGATTTATTTGATGAGTGGTCTCTCCCTGAGAAGTTTTCGATGATGCATAGCTAGAAGACTGAGGGTATGAGAACATGTTTTATTTCTTTATCTGTTTGTGGGTATATTTTGTTGATCCTAACTATCATGAGCATTTATGCTGGTCTTACTTGACACTTGGGGTTGACAAGGTATTATCCTTGACTATTTTGCGAGTGCATGCTTCTAGTTATCCTAACTTTCATGTGTCTTGATACAAGCATAATCTCGCCATATCAAACTTAGGTGATCTCACTACACTAGTCATCTTGACCTACATGTCCTTGATGCCTAGGTGGGATTTCCACATTTCTATCTGATAAAGATCATATTCATATCCACATAGTTATGCTAGTGTGCATTGTATGATCTTGCGATGCTACCAATAACACTCAATGATGATTATTAGATGTCTATAAGCATTGTGACCTTGCAAGTCAACCACTTTTTCATAACTTAGCTTGCATTTTTAAGTTCATATTAGTTAGTTTTGCATCTTGCATATGGAGAGAGCTCTCCTTTTTATCATCTACGGACTAGTTGGTCAACTGTGCTCATTTTCTGATTCTTCTTGATCATATCTTTCATTTCTAGTCTTTCATATCACATCATTTTCTATCCATTTTCAGACTCAAAATTGAAATTTGAGTCGCATTTCCAAGCTTTCTCATTCTTCTCCGCAGTTGACTGACCTTTTGAGGCATAATTCTTTGATCTTTGATGGAATTTCTTCCTTTTCATGTCTTTCAAACTTCTAGTCTTCCATTCACCCCACTTCTTTTCTTCTAATTTATCACTGGGGCATGTTTTCACTACCTAATGGTTATCTTGTTATCATTTACCTTCGATTGTGATTTCATTCTGATTTGATCAAATCTTTATCAGTTTGTTGTCCCTTTCTACCTAATTTCGCTTTCGATTCCGAGGGGGCAGTACCTATGGGATTTTCATCCTTGATTTTCTTGATTCTCTTGATTCAGACATCTTTTGTGAGCTTTTGCTCAAATTTGAGATTCTTATCTCTTACTTTGAATGTGATCCCGAATCGACCTCCTGTTCAAAGGCCTTTGTTTATGTTTTGTCTGGATATGATCCCAAATCGACCTCATATCTGAGTTGTTTTGTGATCCCAGATCGATCTCACATTTCAACTTCATTCTTTGACTACATGTGTTCCCAAATCGATCACACATTAGTCAAAGAGGGGCAAATGTAAGCACCCAAAAATGGTCGCCTAGACTTTGGGCCCCATTTATTTGATTTATTTATCCTGAACCAGTTTTATCAATAATCAATATTTTCAACATTATCAATTTCTTGATCAAGTCTTAATTTCAATCATATATTGGACTTTTATCTTTGGGCTAACCATTTTATCCTAAGTCTTTATTTAATTAAAAGGAATATTTCCTCCCCTTTTATTAAATAAAAAGCCCCCACTTTTCTTCTTATCCTAAGTTGCACAAATAAAGTATTATTCTTATTTTATAAAAAGGAGAAAAGCACTTTTTATCTCATATGGACATAAATTCAACTCCTATTTTCCTATTGGAGGATACTTGTGCACATGGATTGCTCCTCTTTCAAGCTCCACCGCTGATTAAGACTTTTGCCTCTTAATCTCATTGGTCCATTTCACCTCATTTCTTATAAAAGGAGAGCTCTCTCCCTCGTTTTAGGTCACTTGTTTTTATGCTAACTCTATGCTGCAGTAATTCTTGAAGACTTTGGAGCTTTTTGGAGATCATTGTTGCATTACATCTTAGATTTCTTCATTTGCTTCATAGTTTAGTTTCCATTCTTGCATAGTAGTTCATGTTTATGCTTTCATAGCTTAGATTTCACTTTCAAGCTTTAGAATAACTCATCTAGCTTAATAGGAAGGGTTGTAACACATTGCTATTTCCATTTCATAGCTTAGTTTGTACTTCCATTTTCATAGCATAGCTTGCACATTTGCATTCTCATTCTTAACTTGCATTGCATTGCATTTCCATTTGATTCTTTAGAGATATTGGCACTCTTGCCCTTTTCCTCATTCGAATCTCTCATTGTATGGTTGACTAGCAAGGTCACAAGCTCAATAGCTCTAGCTGAGAGCAAATTCATAATCTTGCAACTCCATGCATAGAGAGCTATGGATCGATTTGTGAGGGCTCATTCTTGAGTTTCCTTGCATGTAAGGATTCATAGAAGTGCACTACTTTTGTGTGTACAAGTGGTACTAAGTAAAATAATAGAAGGGGTTAGAAAAGTTAGAATTAAGATAGATATAGAATATAATTTTATTTTCCTGCAAGATTTTAGTGTTAGATGGTTGAATCATCCGTAGAATTGTAATGTTTGCATGTGTTTCATAAATATGATCTAAACTTACGGAGTTATTCTGAATCTGTGTTGTTTAGAATCAATGGATGATACATTTATGTGTGAGTGTTAATTCATTCTGTATGTTTTATAGAATGGTTCTCTGATGATCTCGCTTTGGCTTAATGTTATTTTAAGTTTTGTTTCAAAGTTCTTGGGAAATATTACTATAGGAACTATTTTTCCCTTGCATTTAAAATCTTTGTAGTTTCAATTTCTTTTATTGTTTGAGCTCATCGCCAAAGAGTGATTGTAGCAGCCTTCGAAGCTTTCACGTTAAAAGATAATATAAGTTGTAAGTTAGGATATTCATTGGAAATCCGATAGGGAGTTGTACCTAAGAGAAAATTCATAGGGAAGCAGTCATTGTATTCTTACCCAACTGTTGTGATCATTTGTCTTTCACGTATGGGCCATAGAGTTAGTGAGTAAAAGATATTTTCAAAGAAAGACAAATCTTTTCACCAACAAAACTAAGCTTTTAGTTTACGAAATCAAATAGCCAAGGGGGAATAGAACTGGAAGTTAACCTATTATCAGTCGACCTAGCAGGGGTCACATGTTCGTGTTCTTTTCTATGCTCTTCCAGTGTCAAATGAATATCCTCCTCATTCATTTCTATATCCACAAAGCTCAAATCCTGAGCCGCCATCTATGTTCAAGTCTGAGACCTAGTCCTTGACCTCGTTTGAGGTGCAATGGGATGATCAAGATGTCATTTGGCTGAAGGTTCACTTGAAATGGTCTTCATTTTAGATGGAGAAATGTCACCTACATCGTTGATCAAAACAAAATCATTAGAGGGGTTAGGTGATAACTGAACTGAGGTAGAATTTTTATCAATTCTCTTTTGTTGCGCTGCTTTAACTCTTTCTTGCCTATTCTTCTTCAACCAATTATCTATGCATTTTAGGATAGACCTTGCCTCCAGCTTTATGTCATCTTCTTCTTCCTTGGTCCAGTCAATCTCAAGAATTGTTTTATCTTAACATTCATAACTAGGTTCAACGATATCAGAGTTGTCATCATCCAGACCTTCATAATTAAGTTTCTGTAGGCATGGAAAATTGGCAAAGACTTAAATCGATCAAAAGGTGCATCAAATCATCAAAATAGCACTAAAAATAATAAATGGAACAAAGGCAATACAAATCAAAGGAAAATTCAATTAAATGATTAAATGATTAAATAAAGCTTGAAAAGGGGAAAAACACTAAGAAATTGATTAAATTCAATTAATGACATAGTTGTTGAAAGCAAAAATCAAAATGAACCTCTTACCCTTCATGGCTAAATTTAATTACTTTAATTAATTAATAAATATGAAATTCTCTCAACAAAAGAAAAAAGGAGACAAAATGGACACAAATCACTCACTTTTGTTGAAATGGTCCAGCCTTTTGAAACCATTTAAATGTTTGTCCCCCAATTTAGGGACAAAGCAAAGCCAATTGACCTTATCCAAGCATAACCATGGTTATCTCACTCTACCCCCTACCCTTGGGAAAATCCTATAAATAGAAGGCATTTTGAGGCATTATTCATCCACTCCATATCTCTAAATTGCAGCAAAGCTCTTGCAATTTGCATCCACATCACTCACTTAGTATTTTCATTGATAATTAGCTTCAATTGTTGATCATTTTAGAGATTTCTTATCAAATAGAGCTAGAATTTGATAATTAGATCTAGTTTGCATATCATTCTTAGTTCAATTCTCATAATTAGAGTGTCACTAGTGAGGATTTGCAGCTGAGAGCCTCACTTACTACTTCAATTTAGAGAACCATGATATATTTAGATTAATTGTGCATTATTTAGATTAGTTTGCTTTGAATAGTGTAAATTCTCTTTAAATCTTGTTATTTCATGAAGGTGTAAATCACTCACACACAAATGGCGCCCACCGTGGGGCTCTAGGCCTCAAATTTATCATAATTTCTACGTTATTTGCAAAATTTAAGCTAGAATTGCATGATTTTGCTCACTGTTTGCAGGTTACAGGAAAGAAATCACGCCTACAGGTAAAGAAATCACGCCTACAGAAAAGAGATGTCGCTCGCGGTAATTAAAATGTCGCCTGGAGTCTGAACGCTCACGCTTCTTAGACTGCAGAATCACGCTTCTGGACAAAGAAATCACGCCTGCGGACATTAAATTCTCGCCTCACGCACAAGCAGCTGATGCCTTTGGCTATTAAGATGTCGCCTGGAAAGAATTAAAAGTTGCGGCCGAGGAATAAGTTTACGCCTGGTGTAAAGGGACTTTCCTGCCTTTCGCATTTAATTTGTCGCTTTGAGTATTTTAAAATGTCGCCTTCGATTAATAAGATGTCGCTTATTTGAATTAATTTGTCACTTGAAATAAAGAGTTCACGCGTGCATTTAATTTGATATCGCACTTAATTACTTTAATCTCACTTGAGCCCCTTTTGGTGACGCTCGCGGTTAAAGTAATTACGTCTTTATTAAATTAGATCTCGCGTTTAGCATGGACAATGTCGCCTGGTTTAGCATTGACATTGTATCAGAGTATTTACTGTTGTCGCATGTATTAAAGATTTCACGCGTTTGCAAAATTTAATATCGCACTTGTCTATTTTAATCTCGCTTGAGCCCCTTTTGGTGACGCTCGCGGTTAAAGTAGTCATGTCTTTGTTAAATTTAATCTCGCCTGTAGTCTGGATGATGTCGCCTGACTGTATTTTCTCTATTTTATCAAAATAAGGACTGTATGCTAACTTCACTGTCATTTTTTTTATCTCAGGTACATGCTCTGTCACAGAAAAGTGCTCAAAATTTTTATTTTTTCTTTTTTGCATGCAAAAAAGAAACAAAAAAGGACGTCCTATTAGAGTATACCTTGCACCTTTTGGATTTAATTTGCAAATATTTGAGTTCAAAATAAATCAAGAGCATAATCAATTTGATCATTTAAAGCTTTTTGATTTTGGTTTCCCCTCACTTTGTATGAATTTGTGTTGACTAACTTGTTAGTGGAGGGAACGTTTTGCTAAGGTAAGGGAAGGATTTGGAGAGAAAATAAGAAAATCTACTACTTAAAAATGCGCCTAGCCTTTGTTAGCATCGTTTGAGGTATTTTTCTCATCAAGCTTGCACTTCCCTTAAATTGTGGCATTTTCAAAGTTCAAAACATAGTTTAATCATAAAAGGAAAAAATAAACACTTCAATTCTAAGAACTCCTTTGTCACGGGGTTGAAAAAGAACCAAATTGATTGTGAGTGTTTGGGATAAGGGAAAAGCAATAGGGATATGCTCTTCACTCTTTGAGTGAATCAAATTCCCAAACTTGCTCTACCAAATCCACTTTTCATGCTTTCAAATGAACATGTTTAAAACTTAGTGGGCTCGCCTCCTGAGATTGCCTTAGAAGGGCCGGTGAGAGGGACAACCCAAAGTGGGATACACTTTCTTTTGCCGCGAGAATCCGACCCACTATAAAATGAAATGCGGGTATCCTTAATGGGGTACACAACAAAAAGATTTTAGCTCTTTCGAACTTCCTCTAGTAGTCCTAACGGATTGCGCAAAATCGTGCTTCGGTGCGTGTGGGAAGCCCTTTAACATACTTGGGGGATGAAAGGCTAAGATCTATTTTGAATGGAAAACTTACTACAAAACGGTAAAAATAGCAAAAACTACCTCATAGAGCCATTTAAAAGCCAAATTTGTGCTAGGTAGCTTGCTTGGAAGTCTTTCTTGTGTTCAAACCCGTGGAAACATTCAAGAATATACACATTAGAATGATCTAGGGATATGGTGAATTATTGATGTGTGTGTTGAGATTGTCTTCAACTTTTCAAACAAGAAGTTCTAAAGTACTTGATCAAAATACAATTAAATTTTTAAATCTTATAAATTGATCAATACCATTTACCCATTCCAAACCAACCCAATCAGATTGAAATTAAAGAAGGAAGGATTGATCCATAATGAGGAGCCTATTTGAGAAACAAATCAATCCTGTTATGGAGCATAATTATCAAAGTCAAGATCAAGATCTCCATAGGAATCAAAGCGATGAGGTTTCTGAAGATGACGTTGTTGAAGCATCCCAAAGTCCCGTGTTTCTGGAAATAATGGAATTACTTTTGAAGTGGGATAAAGACACATATTTTCTAGCTTTCGCTCAAGCAGGAGCTAAACTTCCTTATAATTATGACACATCAACCTTGAGAGAGAATGAGGAAAACCAAAGAGATACATCATATAAAATGCCCTTATTAATATCAAGCTATTCTTTTCAAAGTGATGAGGTGTCTAAAGATGATGTTGTGAGAGCATCCCAAGATCCTGTGTTTATAGAAATAATGGAACGAATTTTGGACTGGGATAAAGAAGCATATTTCCTAACTTTAGCTCAATCAGGAGCTAAGCTTCCTTATAATTATGACACATCAACTTTAAGAAAGGATGAAGAAAAGCAAAAAGATACTTTATCTAAAGAGCCATCATTAAGATCAATTTGGCCATTCCTTTATGATGATGGGCCATCTGTATCTTCATCCTCCTCACAAAAAGAAGCATTTCAGAGAAACAAAGTTATCTCAGATCAAAGGAAATTGCATAATCAACCTATGTGTGATCAAGATAATAAAGAATATGGAGTGAAAAATATCACTCTCAAGCAAGATCTAATTCAAAAACCTCCATATAGCAAGAGTAATCCATTCATCCTTTGTCCATCTCCTAACAAGGTTTCTCCCTGGATGACTTGTACACCTTTCATCCTTCATCCATCTCCCGAACCTCTATCTAGCAAAGATCCTCCCATAACTAGCATTCCTTTCATATTTTCTTCATCTCCCAAAGCTCCACAATTATCCAAAATTCCTCCATCAAAGAATGAGCCTAATGATGATACTTTTCCCATTAACTATGTCTACCCTCAAGGGCTACCTCTAAAAGAAACCCAAGCTAACTCACATCTTGTTGCAGATTGTTTCCATGCTTCAAAGATCTTAGAACCCAAAGCTTCATGTGCCTCAATGCCTATTATACCTATTCAAGAGGATCCTACATCATTCTTCCAAACATTCCCCACACATATCCAAACATCTACCTTGTCCTTAGAAGTGGCTTCATGTCAAGAGGATAATCTAAAAAGAAAAGAGATAAATATTGATAAAGATCAAGATCAAGATTATATACAAACCCCTCCCATATTTGATGAAGGTCCCATATCCCTTGAACCTTGTGATGATCCCCTTGCATCCTTTCATGTCTTTCAAGATGATATCCTTCCATTCCAAGAACAAAGTACCCTTCCAAGTTCCACATCTTCTCCACTTCCCAAGCAAGATCAAGATATCCCTTCCATAACTTCCAATGAGCATATTGAAAATCAAGAGCAAAATACCTTCGCTACATCATTTGAAGATCCTTGTCAAGATCGAAGTATCCCATCATTTCCTTGTCCTATTCCTCCATGTTCACCTCAAGAAACCATCATTCTTCCAAATCCCTTGCAAGATAATAAATCCCTTCAAGCTGCAGTTGATGAGAATGTTGACGATGGATCTCCTTCCAAAGATATTGATATCCCTTTCACACCTTATATTCCTCCATTCAAATACAACCACATACCTCCACTATCCTCCAAATCCATTTTGGGTTCCTATGTCCCAAAACAAAAGTCTTCATCCCTTCCATCCATACTAGGTCCATATATTCCCCCATCAACCATTCTTATCATCCCTAGCTATCCGTTCACTTACCCTACCATGTATCAAGATCAACAAAGACACACATACTTGAAGAATGTCCAAACACCAATCCATATGAACCATCCATATTATTCCTATTCATCCACAATTCCTAAGTCTTTTGGAAGCAATGTTGATGTGCAACATAAAAATCATAAATCCAAGAATCCATATGTGCATCAAAATCATAATGTCCCATCTAATCGACATGTGAATGAAAAGAAAAATGAAATATCCAAAAGGCTGCAAAGGTCCATCAAGCAAAAAGAAAAAAATAAAATGTGGGTTCCTAAATCCCTCATTGAAGAAATGCATTCAAAAGCATTCCAAAAGGAAGAAAAATCAAAGAATATGTGGATTCCCAAGTCACTTTTGAAAGACTTGCATACAAAAGAAGAATCAAAATTGACATTCAAGCTTCCAAAGGCTTCCATTCCATCTCCTTCCAAACATCCTTCATCTTCTTACATCCCAAAATCCACTACCTCAAAAAGATCCTTACCTCTGTCATCTATCATTCCTCCATCATTCCACCACTCTTCAAAGTGTGTGTCAAAGTTGATCTTGCCAACATTTCCATCTTCAACATACCTTCTTCTTATCCTCACATTCATTTTCCAATGCATACTTTCCGTACTTCCATCCCTCTTATCAATATCTTTGAGCATCCTAGTCATACCCATGGTTTATTATAGCATATCTTTCAGAGGAGCATTGTCCAAAGATTCTAATGTTGGGAAAATATTGAAAAATACAAAAAAAGAAAAAAACCAAGAAAAAAAGAAAAAAATGAAAAAAGAGAAAAAGTGCCTTGGTGAAAACCTAGCAATAGGCACCTTGGTAGCAAAAATAAAAAGAAATAAATCTAGGGTGAAAACCACTTCTTGTGGCGCCTTAGACAAGTACCATGATGAAAACCTGGCAAACAGGCGTCATGCGTAATTCTTCCTTCTTGCACTCTACACTTGGGGGCAAGTTTCATCCATATTTCCTCTATCACCTTCGTCTTGACAAGGTTGAACACATCCATGAGCATTGAGTATCTTAACATCCGTTATCCTTTCCATCAACTTATGTACTTGCTGCATCCATGTTACCCTATCATGATCTTGCTTATCCCAAATTCACCTTCATTATTCCTTGACAATCTTTTCATAATCCCAAAACATCCCTTCATAGCCTCCATCACTCCTTTATCATGATTGTGTTATCTTATCCACATTTTACCCAAATTGACCCTTGGTCTTGATCAAGATGAAGAACTTAAAAAAAAAAATTGTTATCAAAAACTTCTTGACATGTCCACTCTTTTGGATCACTCCTTTTTATGGCAGCAGATCATTATCTTATAGGCTATCTAACACTGTATCATTGGCTTTCATGGCTTATCCAAAAACATGCTTCACATTGCTATATCATTTTTTCCTTAGCTTGGGTACTCTTGAGGAGATAGTCCTATGGGTCACATTCGCATACTTCTTCCATCATAGCCTTTCCATCTCTAATCCATCCTTCATGTCCTATATCTTGCTAGACATTGGGGGCAAACCAATGTGATCTTGTTTGAGAGCTGGTAAAAAGGAAAGCATAAAATACTTTGAGCTGCATCTTGCATAAACCGAGCTTCGGTAATATTTTGAAAGTTTGTCCAAGTCCAACATTTTTTCTATCCAACTGGGGCATTTGATCTTAATCAGCGGATTTCAGCAAACAAGCATGAATTCACATGAAGCAAGGCATTAACCCAAAAAGGATTCAATAGTACAATATTTAGTCACATCAGAGAGGGAATTATCAGAGCTTCAGAAGAGAGTGATTTTCATGAACCTTTGATGGATATCATTGTTCACTAACCAAGAATTTGATTACCACAACTTGATCCATGAGCCTTCATTGACTTTATTATTCGGGATTAAAAATTGACAACACTTTAAAGATCAGAATACTTGGAAATACTTTTTGAAAATCATGAAACAATGCAAAACACTTGAAGCTTTCTTTTGATGATCTTTACTTACATTGATTTTTATCACATCTTTTTAGCTAATCGATGATGTTTCGACTAGATTGGCAATGATGGAGACATGATATGTTTCTTGTCTTTGAGTGACTGTCTTGAGGGATATCCAACAACTTATGTGAATTCATCTAACGACATGGTCATCAAAGAATCATTGAGGACTTTCATATAGGGTGGAAGGTTGACCTTTGCTTGTTTATGCAACATTGAATTCGTTGAAACTGGTATTCATACTCTCATAGTTGGTTTATTCGACTAGTGTGGGTTGTACTAGTTTCCAAAAGGAGGTTACCAAATGCGATAAAAAGTGGTATTCATATCATCATGTCAGTGGGCAGTGGTGATTGTATCGACTTTCCGGTCCCAAGTGCTCAATGATGAAAATTTATCCTCAAGGCATTTATTTGCTAAAAGCTAGTGACACTTAGCTGCATTGCATTGCATTATCATGCTAGATTAATTGCCTGTGCATTTGTTTGTAGTATTTTTCCAAGGACAAGGGGGTTCATTCAATTGAAATCTTGATCAGTCATAAAATGGGTCATTCAATCAAGAATCAAGGAAAGTCCATAAATCATAAGTGTCCATAATATCAAAGATCCATGAACTTTGTCTAATCAAAGATACAATGTCATCAAAGTGATACATCCAAGTCCTGATCAATAACTGAAATATCATGATACAATATCAACAAACTGAAAGAGCTCCATAATCAATCATCTCAATAACATGTACTCTAGCTGGGTCAAACTCATGACTTAAGTCCAAATATCCAAGAAGCTAAGGTCCATATATATATCATTTACGGAAATGTGCCTATTTCACAAATCAAGGGAATCATATCAGTATTTTATATCAGTGAGTCATTTTACGTCAATCAATCCTATCAAAGTATCAAGCAATCACACCCAGTACCATCGTTCGTGTCTCTGTGTCCTGAGAACGAAGCAGCAGTATCAAATCATATCGATTTTCACACTGATTGATTTATCCTATCAGAACTATCCTATGAGATTGACAAATCACATTCATTGGTACCATTATCATGTTATCCTAATCACTTGTTTTGCTTAACTACAGCAGACCTATCTATCTTGGATATGCAAATTTGTGAGTCATGGCATATCATCAATATTTTTCAGAAATCAAAACATATTCCAACTACTCAAAATCGTTCAAATCAAGGAATTAATATGTTTTATTTTTGAGGGGGCATCAGAGTATCAAATTGGCATCACATCAAAAACATTTATCAGTGGGGCATATCATATCATATCATATCATATCATATCAAGTATCATATCAGGAGGCAAATCAATTGCATATCGGTTTCATATCAAATCTGTCATCATATCAAATCTATCAACATATCAGCAATCAATCAACCCAGGACCTTTATCAATTAACCCAGGACCTTTATCAGTGAACCCAGGACCTATCATCAAACCAGGACCCATATCATATCAGAGGCATCAGAATCATATCAGCACCATCATCAGAGGCACATCATCATCATCAGGAGGTACATCAATCAGAACGATCAGAGGCATATCAGAATCAAGGACCTGAATCAGATCATCATACTAAGGGAATCTTTGAATCGGTGTTCTTCGCACATCGACTCAAAGAGGGGCATTTGTAGGCATGGAAAATTGGCAAAGACTTAAATCGATCAAAAGGTGCATCAAATCATCAAAATAGCACTAAAAATCAATAAATGGAACAAAGGCAATACAAATCAAAGGAAAATTCAATTAAATGATTAAATGATTAAATAAAGCTTGAAAAGGGGAAAAACACTAAGAAATTGATTAAATTCAATTAATGACATAGTTGTTGAAAGCAAAAATCAAAATGAACCTCTTACCCTTCATGGCTAAATTTAATTACTTTAATTAATTAATAAATATGAAATTCTCTCAACAAAAGAAAAAAGGAGACAAAATGGACACAAATCACTCACTTTTGTTGAAATGGTCCAGCCTTTTGAAACCATTTAAATGTTTGTCCCCCAATTTAGGGACAAAGCAAAGCCAATTGACCTTACCCAAGCATAACCATGGTTATCTCACTCTACCCCCTACCCTTGGGAAAATCCTATAAATAGAAGGCATTTTGAGGCATTATTCATCCACTCCATATCTCTGAATTGCAGCAAAGCTCTTGCAATTTGCATCCACATCACTCACTTAGTATTTTCATTGATAATTAGCTTCAATTGTTGATCATTTTAGAGATTTCTTATCAAATAGAGCTAGAATTTGATAATTAGATCTAGTTTGCATATCATTCTTAGTTCAATTCTCATAATTAGAGTGTCACTAGTGAGGATTTGCAGCTGAGAGCCTCACTTACTACTTCAATTTAGAGAACCATGAGATATTTAGATTAATTGTGCATTATTTAGATTAGTTTGCTTTGAATAGTGTAAATTCTCTTTAAATCTTGTTATTTCATGAAGGTGTAAATCACTCACACACAGTTTCAATTGTAAGGCTTTTATTTGGGGTATTAGTAGTCTTGAATGATCTCTCTTTTCTATCTCCTTCTCATTGCCATAATGTTCCCACAAATCCTCAATATGAGGAACCATCTATGTCTGATTCTCCAAACCTAGGGTTTGGTTTGCAAAACTCTTGTTGTCGAAACCTTTCCTTTTTTTATAAAACTGCATATTAAAACTCAATAGATCACTTCCAGCCACTGAGGCATCAATCATTCTTTTACAAGTCAGAGCCCAAGTTTGACACGGAACATAGAGTCCCAGTTTTCTCCAGGAAGGGTATTTTTAATCACCGTGAATAACTGTCTACAAATTTTTGCTAGAATAAAACAATCAAAGGCATATCTCGGCAACTTGAGGGGTTCCTCATCAAATCTTCCTATTCTTATGTATGTGAACCTTGGGAATTGAATGAAGAAACTATCATACCTTTGAACCAATTTATGTGCACCTGAAGCGATCCTCTCCTCTAGAGTTTCAGCCAGATCATAGCATAATTTCCCCCAAAACACATCATGAACCCTGAGATAATTCTCTAGAACTTTGTCTCTTCGCAATAGGGGGAAATACTCATGAACATTTATGTCTTCGACACATGGTTCTTGAGGAATCCCAACAAGTTCTTGGATACATGCTAGACAATATATCAAATATGAGGACATATAAAATTCTCTCTTAATCATTTATGTTTGCTTGAGTTGGTCTCTCATTGAACTAGCAATTAACTCAGCCCAATCTAGATATTGCCTTCCATCTAAAATGATTTCAATATAATGATACATCCAGTATTCAAAGAGGATTTCTTGAGTCGAACCCTTCGCTATGTGCAATAGGACTACTAGGTCATGGATATGCAGCTTCATGTGATCCTTCGTTATCACCTTCAGTAGCCTAGAACCTCCTTTATAAAATGTTTCTATCCATTTTTTGGTAATATTACAGTATTTTTCTCAAACTGTTCATGAAATTGGGCATAAGACTGGGTTGGACTAAAACTGGAGAAAGCCTCATTGGGTAGCTTGAAAACTGACATGATAGTTTCCCTAGTGATAGTCAACAACCTCTAGCCATCATTTTTCAATATGATTTTCAACTTCACGTCATAACAATTTACACATTGTTGAATCAACTCAAGGTTTGTTATGACGGGGGGAAAAGTGGAAGCTTGAAGAAGCTCGCTCGACATAATCTCCAAGGTGTACTCTTTATCTACAATATTATTAAAATTTTCTACCATTTTATCTACCTCCACTCCCATCAAATCAATGTCTAAAATTATTGGTTCTCGACACTTTAAACTAGTTGTATTGCCAAAGAAATGCATATTGGACCTCATGTTTTCCCTCTGAAACACCACAACACTCTGTAGTCTTTCCAAAATCAAATAAACATGCAAAGAAGGAATAGAGGAAAGGCTGTCGGTGTTTGCCTACAATTCACTGTCTCGAGGAGAATTCTTATCTTCCTCAACCAAGCCTTCATAATGTCTTTCCTTAAGAGAAATAAAACAACATGACATGATTTAAAAATACTCACATACCTGCGAAGTACGACAAATATTTGAGTATTAATTAAGGAGTTATACTGGAGTGGGGAATACGTCATGACATGAGACTTTGCAACCAATAGCCTTTGAAAAACTATCCATGTCATCATTTATTTCCTTCTGCCACCATCACTTCGCACACACTGGGAATTAATCCTATTAACTTGCCTTGTTAGCTCAAACCGCACTCGTAGCCGCTAGATTCTCGAGGCACATTGTACCATCATTACAATGATTGATTATCTGGCATGTCACATTGTTAGCCACATCAGCTGCCAATTCACTTTTGAGGACAAAATAATTTCCTTGAACCTCTTTGAACTACTTTGAACCGAGGTACAAAGTGGTTCAAAGTGGTTCAGCGTTATATCATAGCTTACCAAAAGATCTCACGTGTAAGTACAAGCGTTAGATAGAAATTCCTTATTGAACCTAATTGGACTACTTTGAACTGAGGTACGAAGTGGTTCAAAGTGGTTCAATAACGACTTAAGGCGATGAACATTCAAAATGAGGAAGCTAAGCATATGAAAAGGGTTCAAAGAAACGCGATGGACATCATAGGGAAGTAACCATGGACGTGGGGCATGAACTGAGACCGAAAGAAAAGCTTGGGCAAAGATTTTCAATTCAAACACAAGAATCAAATACACTTATACAAGGCGACTCATATGGGTACTAACATTGGCTCTGACTAGGGGACTGCATGTCAAGGATATGCAGAGAACTTAGGTTATTGGTTTCACAGACCAAAAATAGGGGAAAGAACTAACGCATGTGCCTGAGCCTAAGGAAAGAAAAACAAAAAGGCTAACTACTTTGTACAAAAATGTTCTTGAACAAGATCAAAGCTTGAACAGCTTCAAATCCTGATCATTATAAGTGAAAGGCAGGATTGTGTCATCTGGGTAAGATAGGTGAAATGCATTTGAACCAACTACTTCTGAAATCATGAAAGGCTCCCTCCATAAAGATTCAAACTTCTTGTGAGTTCCCTTGGGTTCTTTCCTCTTATCCCCCAATAATACTTCACCCCCCTCCATAAAGTTGCGAGTAGGGGCTCTCATGTCAAAAACTTGTTTCACCTTCATTTGGTGTTTTGTAATGTGATCCACTAACTTGTCCCTTTCCTCCTCTAGCTTGTTTAAGTACATGACCTTTTTTTCTAGAGAGCTTTGAAAATATTGATCTTTGATCACAGACAGTAACTTTGCAACAAATAACTCAAGGGGCAGTGACACCTGTGTGCTCACTCCATAGACCAGTTCAAAAGGATCCATCCATATAGCTCTTTTAGGGGAAGTTCGATCGGCCCATAATGCTTCATATAATTTTCTATTCCAATCACAAGGGTTGTCACCCATCAAATTTTTCATTATAGCAACTAGATTTTCATTGTTGGATTCCACTTGACCATTCCTCTGAGGGAAACAATCAGATGAATGAGCCAATGATATTCCATGTTCATAGCAAAACATTGAGATTTCTTCTGAAGAGAGGTGTGTAGCATTATCTGCTACTATTTTGTGTGGTATCCCGAACCTCACAAAAATATGATTCATTAGAAAATCACAAACCACCTAGGAATTTGCTTTCTTTGTGGGGATTGTGTTCTCCCATTTTTTAAAATAGTCTATAGCTGTCAGAATAATACATGCCCAGCACTAGATGGAGGGTTTATAGGCCCTATAAAATCTATTCCCCATTGCCTGAAAGGTTCATCGACCACCACTGGTTTGAGAGGTAGGGTTGCAAGTTGTGGTCATCCTGTGAATAGTTTACACTTCTCACAATTCTTGACATAATGATATGTGTCCTTAAACATCTCAGGCCAATAAAAATAGTTCCTAGGGACCTTGAAATCTGTAACCATGGAATAAAAATTCCCGCCACAAGCTTCATCGTGAAATGTTTTAATCATCTCTTTTTGTTTCGCAGTGTCCACATAGTTGAGAAAGGTTCCATCAATCCCTCTTTTATACAACATCCCTTAGGATATTACATATTTGGACGCTTTTAATCTTAGATTGCACCTTTCATGGGAATTTAGGTGTGTAGTACATTCTCCATATGTAAGGTAATATGCTACATTTGAAAACCACGAATCTATTAAGCTTACCAACAGAACTGTAGGAGATTCATTTACTTCTTCTTCTAATGGCTCTTCATTTTTAGCTATTAGCTTACACGGACCTCTCCCTCGTACCAAACTAGTTGGCTTAATTATTAGGTTGTATTCCTGGATCTTGGCTACCCAAAATACTCTCTTACCAAATTGGTTGGCTTAATTATTAGATCGTATTCCTAGATCTTGGCTACCCATGCCAAACTACTACCTGAATTGCTTTACTGCTTTCACCAATGCAAAGGCATGATTTTATACTTAGGATTATTTGAGCTCATGTTTCTTCAATGGTGTACTCATGAAGGCAATAGGTGCTTCCTGACCTTCATCATCTTTTTGCATCAAAATGTCAGACAAAGTGTATTCTGACGCGTAGCAATAAATGATGAAATCCTTTCTAAAATCTGGACTTGTCAACATAGGAGCCTAAGATATAGATGTTTTAATATTAGTGAAAGCCTTTCATCCTGCGGCATTCCACTTGAAGAGGTGTTTCTTGCTCATCATGTCCACCATATGTCTAGTGATCTCCAAGAATTCTAGAATGAAACCCCTCAAAAAGTTCACCTAACTGAAGAATGATTTCAAACCACTTCTACTAGAGGGTAGGTTGAGTTGCTAGATAGCCTTAACCCTATCAAGATCAATTCTAATTCCTTCTTTGGAGATGATATGCCCCAAGAGTTTACCTTCGTCAACAAAGAAGACTGACTTTTTTGGATTCAAAGATATATTGTGGTTCTTGCACCTTTGCAATACAGTTTTCAAATCTCTTAGGTGGTGTTTTCTTCTCTTTGAAAAGATGGTCAAATCATCAAGGTAGATCACAATGATTTTATTTCTCATATCTCTGAAAGAAGAGTTCATTGCTCATTAAAATGTGGTGCCGAAATTAATCAAACCAAATGGCATTTGGTTATAGGCAAAGGTACTCCACGGTGTTATAAAAGCCATTTTGTGTTGATCTTCCTTTGCCACGCTAATTTGGTTATACCCAGAGTATCCATCTAGAATTGACATGGTCCGACCCTGACATAGCTTGAAGAACATGTTCCATGACCGACAACGCATAGTTATCTTTAAGGCTAGCTTGATTCAAGTTCCTGAAATCAACACAGATCCTGATTTTGTCATTTTTCTTTCTTACCGGCACTATATTAGCTATCCAGGTTGAATGATAGATGGGGTGAATAATTCTGGCCTTCAGCATCTTTTCTACTTCTTTCAGTATACCCTTAGATACCTTTGGGTTATAATTCCTAAGCTTTTGGCAGAATGGTGAGACACCAGGCTTCAAAGGAATATGATGTCTAAATTGGTCATCTCTGAAATCTTTGAGGTCCTCATATCCCCAGGCGAAAAAATCTCTATACTTCATCAGTAATCTTTTCAAATCACTTCTCTCCCGTTGAGAGAAGGTTTTGCCTATTGAAATATACTTGGAATTACCTTCGTCGCCAATATTAATTTTATCATACTCCTTAGAGGTATCAAAATGTGGCACCTTCTCTTTGATTGTACTATCATCTCTCCTACAAAACAAATGTTCTAAGGATACCAACCCTGGTGCAGGAGCACCACCTCCACCTTCGAATTTCAAATCTTTTAAAGTCATTTTCATTAAAATGTTAGAACTTTATTAAATCATTGTTTAGTGATGAAATGTAATGTAATGTACCCGAAATGGGTTTATGTGATATTTGCAATCAAAAGACCAAATGGAATGTAAACGGTCATGGGTAGATAAATGGTTTTATAACCGTTAGTGTGTCTTTAAATAGACAACAATATGTAATCACAGAGGGAGGGGAGATCGACAATAGTATTGGGCACATTGTAGAAGTTTAAAAGGTATGGTCTCTCTGGTCTTCGACCAGAGAGCCATGAATGTTATACTGCTTTGAATATCAATGAAATGTATTATATGAAGTTACATGTGTTTTCTTTTGTTGATCCCTGTCATGAGTAACAAAACTGATATATATATATATATATACACATATCGGGTTTTGAATTGGCAACAAAAGTTATATTATTTATTGTTCCTTGAATCGGGATCTTAAGTTTCTAAAAACAATTCTTGTTTGAAATCGGACATAATAGTCCCAAGTGAATGGCATTAAAATTGGTTTATGTGATAAAGAGGACAAACTAAATGTCAAAATTGGTTTGCTCTGGAAATGGTATCGAAACTGTTTGAAGAACCATACACAATTATGTAAGGAAACTCAGGTGCGGAAACAACTTCCTACGCTAATCTCTATAGAAGAGTATTGTGCAAATTCTTATAAATCCTTACAATTTCATATTCGTTAACTACTTTAACAAAGATATTGCAACCACATACAATGCATACAGAAAAATAGAGAATGACACAATGATATACCCTGGGGAAAACCTTTCGGTAAAAAACCCCAGCACTCCAAAACCTGCACAATGTATTATCTTCAACACAAAGATTACAATACACTTGCAATGCAAGTTCTTTCAAAAAATGAGAGACAAAGCCAACAAGACTTAAATTTTGTTATATCTCTCCCATAGGAGCAGCATCATATATATAGACTCCTCTGGACCCAAAAATAGGCACAACCACCAAGACCCATGCACAAAGCCACATGTACACAGTTGTTGCATGCAATCCCAAGAATAGGCGTCCATCCCTAGAATAGACTATGACAGCTTGTCATAGAATCCGCCAAAAATAACGGTCACAAGAGAAGTGTAAGAGAATCTGTCATACCAACCTATTTTTGGCATATTCTCTTACGCACACCAACCACTTCTTCTTGGGCGCCCAAATAGGCCCAAGTCATAAGATGCTCTTACACCTGTCATAGCACATTCCTTAAATAGTTCTTACGCGTCATAGGAATCTGTCATGACCGTTTCAGTCATGATCTCCTTACGCACAAGATGTCGACACATCAAGTGGAGTGACACATCAACATGCCAACTAGACATGTACACTCACACTTAATTAGATTATTTACAAAAAATACATTTACAAAACAAATAATAAGAATAGGAATTATCCAAGGTTGAGACACCTTATTCCTAACAAATTATTATATTGGTTTCGAATGTATTGAAATGGTTATTGAAAGCTATTGAAACCGGTTTGAGAATTCATTATGATTGGAGTTCCTTATATTCTTATGTTATCGGTTTAAGGAATATGATTCAATTATTATTATTATCAATTTTGATAGGAACAATAGAATAGTGGAGTATATCGGGTTTCTACATCAGCGAGTCTAGTTAATGTATTGAATTCTCAAGTTGCATAATCAATAACCAAGTATCTATATTGCTTTATGTTGGTTATCTTGAATCAGAGTTATTGGTTATAACATTCATCAGTTCAGTTTGGCTTCCATTTGACTTCCATCAAAAATAACCAATGAATTAGAGGCTTGTATTCTTCCAACATTCAAACAATAATAATGTCAACTTAACAATAACAATATTAACCTTGGCATCAAACTCACCAACATACATCGTATCTTATCTTCAATACGAGCATGTAGATTATTATAAATCCACCACCCTTTTCATTACCAAATGCTGAGATCAATATGCGATACTCTTCAACTATCGTATGGAATGATCTGCTATACCCTTTGTCTGAATATAAGAAATTCTGCAACATCAACTTTGTTCTCGGGTCACTCCCAAAGGTGACTATTAACATGCTACCTCACGGCATAAACAATAACTTCACATCTTTGATAACCGTTTCAAGATTTAAACAAATTCAAGAACTTGCAACAAATTCTGAATCTATCCTTTGCCAAAATAAATGACCTCCATTTATAATCAGGACGGTCAGAATATTTTAACATTAAACTCTTGGCGGGTATAATAAACTTTATTGTCCAAATCGGGACTGGTGTAATCGATTGATAACTACAGAATGTTTAATACAATTTCAAGATAACTCAAGAACTCAAAATTTTTGATGGAACTCAAATGGAAGCCAAACTGAACTGATGACATCAATTCACAAACATTAAAACCCGATTCTCATTCAATGATTTAGCACAAGATTCGCATAATGAATTCTTGAATACCGTTACAAACCTAAATAATGTTTATAACCAAGGCTGATATGACCCAATACATGTATCACTGTGACTTTCTATTCACTATAATATTCTTTCACAAAGAATCAAACCAAAATTAGGAACCGATACAAAACAATATATATCATTTCATGCTGAGAGTCGTTGCTTCACAGCCCGATTCATTATACTGTTATAATCTTCATGACTGAGATCGATAATAGATGGTAGGAGACACATAAACTTAATAAAAATACATTTCCATTAAATTCAAATCTGAATCCACATGTGATTCGAATGCATACAAATATGAATGGCTCCCTAGCTTGCAGCCAGAGAGCCCAATTCTCATATCTCCCTCTTACTTTATCCCATAAAAACAAATCTTCTATCGACTCTCCCTTTTTTATTACAATCTTGTCTATATAAAGACAATCCATGACGGTTACAAACTACCCGTGTCCCTTCACATTCATATTTCGGTCTTTTGAGTACACATATCAAATAAACCCATTTCGAGTACATTACATTACATTTCATCACTAAACAATGATTTAATAAAGTTCTAACATTTTAATGAAAATGACTTTAAAAGATTTGAAATTTGAAGGTGGAGGTGGTGCTCCTGCACCAAACCCTCTCAGTATCTTTTTCCCCTTTAACTGCATTATTTCACCATCTTCCCCAATACCTTCACAAACTTCCTTACATTTCCTCTCAGAACCTTCAAAATATATGGCGACAAAATTTTGAACGCAACCAATAAAATCTTGAAGCTAAGAATCACTATCAAATACCTGCCAATGCTTTACATTATCTGGTATTCTTGGTCTATAGATCATATCCACCTTATAAGTATGTGTTTTAAAATCAGAATGTGTTAAGAGCAGCGAGGTTGAGACCACTAAAGAATCTTCTTTCAAATTTTGACTTCGAGGCATGAACTCAATGGAAAAAACATAAAAAAATTTGACTTCGTCCCATACCAAGTTTTTATAATTCTTCAACCTTTCATTTTTTACAGCAATTTGACAGTCCCAACCGATGTTGAGAGGGGAGGGGTGAATCAAAGCCTCTAAAACTTTTCTCTTAACTCTGGTAAAGTGTACTTATAACTGTGAACCAGACAGATTCAAACATGTAATAACAATAAGAAAACAATCACACAGTGACACCAGATTTATCACATGAAAATTCGATTAGGGTAAAAACCACGGTGTGAGGAGACCTCACAAATTATGTACTCTTCTGGAGTACGCCATGTTAGGAGCCTTCCCGATTAAAGGATAAAAATGCACTGTTAGATGCAACCTGGTTAAGGGATTTGTTACAATAAGGTCGGTTAGTGCCTGTCTGGTTAGAGGACTTTGAACACCTTCAAAGATGCCACACGGTTAGGGGATTTGATACAAGGGACCTGTTAGAGTCCACCCAAATACTGGGATTTTAACTATTGTAATTGCTAGAAAACAATAGAGGGATTGACCTTTTACAAATGGCTATGCATAGCCTGATAAGATCTTTGTTTGTGCTCTACTGAGAAGCGTCACTAGTCACCATAGGTGTGTTATCCTCTACTATTGTGCTTCTCTACACAATCTTCTTTCTCTCTTCTTCAAACTTCTTCTTACCTTGGCTTCTATAGCTTACAGGTGCACTCTTTTTCTCGGCAGAATGAAGGAAACTTCTATTCGCCTCAGGTAGAAGAATATATAGAGCCCTAGCCCTAATTTTGCTCATCATGTGTGACCTAATACAAATCCTTCTCGAATTCATCACTAAGTGGAGTACCAGTTCACTTAGGAAATATTTGATGCATGCCCTTGATTTATCTGTTGTAAAAAGAAAACAATAGATGTGTGTCAAACATATTTCCTTTACAAGAGATAACACCTTGTTTTAAAGCCACAAATTCCGGCTTTAAAACCTCCAAATGCACCTACCCCAAACTGATCACCAATTTAACTCAAGGACCTCTAGATTTGTCGCAGAGAATCTTGGTCAAGGAGTTGGTTGGAACAAATAGTTGACTATGACTTCCTTAGTTCATACTAGAGTCATTACTAGATCGGTAGAGATTCTCATGTTGTGAACAGGTAAGGGTCATTGACCTGTTGTTGTCTCTTCCTTGGCTTACCAATTTCACCTTCCTCGGTTGTGTTGTTGACACCGGTTAGCTGTTGCTCTCTCTGTACTTGACTACACCGGTTGTAGCCAGATCCTCAGTTGAAGGTAGAATCCTCCGTTACTTGACTATTTACTTTACTCGGTTGCTGATGCTTTGTATAGTGACTGGTGTTTATATGTTGACAACATCTGCCAAACCATCCTTCCTTCATATAGATCTCCTTCGATCTTAAGACTTAATAGAGATGACAAAACTCTATCTTCTTTTGCCAATCAATGACAATACTTATACTTGTATCGGTAGAAGGCTTACCGATTACCATCACATAATGCCAACAATCTCCCCCTTTGGCATTGATGGAAAAACCTTGATGGGCAACCACAATATTGTGTCACTACTGCTATAGCCTGTTCACCAGTTATTGCCAAACTCAATATTGTGTCACTTCTTCTGCTACAGTCTGTTCGCCGGTTATTGCCAAACTCTCCCCCTTGTTGACAATAATTCCAAAGGCTAGTAAAAAAGACTATCTTTTTCTAATTTTATCCCCCTATGAGTAGTAGCCCTTTTCATTAGTCCAAAAAAGATGAGGTGTAACCCTCTGTTGAAGCATAATGAACTGATGAACACCTTGTCAGGTTTACTAAATATCTTGAAGGGGTATTACCCCTAGTTCACCTCTGAGATACTCAAAAGTACTCTTTGGTAATGGCTTTGTAAAGATATCAACAATTTGTTCCTTGGTGAGAACATACTCCAATCTCACCTCTTTGTCTTGTACCAACTCTCTCAAGTAGTGATACTTGATGGCAATGTGTTTTGTCTTGGAGTGCATAACAGGGTTCTTAGATATGTTAATTGCATTGGTGCTATCACAATATATAGCTATCGGTTCAAGTACCTATTCTTTGATTCCTTCCAATAGTTGTTTGATCTAGATTACATGTGTACAATTGATTGTTGCAGCAACATATTCGGCCTCTATAGTAGATTGTGAAATGAAATTCTATTTCTTGCTTGTCCAAAAAACAATTCTTCCACCGAGAAAGAATGCACCACCACTTGTATTCTTTATGTCATCAATGGTGCCTGCCCAGTCTGCATATGTGTATACTTTTACCTCAAATGCTCCCTTATGTGGAAACCATAAACCAAATTCCTTGGTTCCCTTTAAGTACCTGAAGATTCTTTTTACTGCTATCAGATGTGTCTCTTTGGGATTAGCAGAGAATCTTGCCACTATGCCAACCACATGTGCAATGTCCGGTCTACTGTGAACAGCATACTGCAGTTTTCCTATCATGGACCGATACATTTTTTCATTCACTTCTTTTGCATCCTCCTCCTTTGATAACTTGAGGTTAGTTATCATTGAGGTTTCAACCGGTTTAGAATCTTCAAGTCCAAAAGTCTTAAGAATTTATTTTATATACTTGGACTGAGAGATAAAAATACCTTATATTCGATGATGGACCTATAGTCCAATGAAGAATTTTATGGCGCCTATCATAGACATCTCAAATTATTTCTTCATCTCTTCAGTGAAGGCTTTGCTCATCATGTCATCTCCTCCAAAGATGATGTCATCCACAAAGATCTCAGCAATCAGATTTCCATATTTTCCA
This sequence comes from Chamaecyparis obtusa, assembly GCA_027943335.1. Classification (NCBI taxonomy): domain Eukaryota; kingdom Viridiplantae; phylum Streptophyta; class Pinopsida; order Cupressales; family Cupressaceae; genus Chamaecyparis; species Chamaecyparis obtusa. The sequence continues at coordinate 784,434 of BSBK01011987.1, forward strand.
GTCTTGAGATACATATTGTTGTTGTCCCCAGTTCTTGTGAATCCTATGGTCAAAAGGTATGAATGCAACCTCTCATACCAAGCTCTTGGAGCTTGTTTAAGCCCATAAAGAATCTTTTTCAGTTTACAGACCATACCACTATCTTGTGCAAATGTGAAGCCTTCTGGTTGTTCAATGTAGATCTCTTCTTCTAGTATTTCATTCAAGAATGCAGACTTGACATACATCTGATATACTTTGAATCTTTTGTGAGCAGCATAGGCGAGAAGAATTCTTACTCCTTCCAATTTCACCACCGGTGCAAAATTTTCTCCATAGTCCAATCCATCTTCCTGGGCATAACCTTTGCATACCAGTCTTGCCTTATTTCTTATTACTTTCCCATCCTCGTTCGACTTGTTCCTGTAGACCCACTTGGTCCCTATGACATTCTTGTCCTTTGGTCTTGGCACAAGCTCCCATGTATCATTTTTTTCAATTTTCTCAATTTCTTCCTCCATGGCCTTCACCCAATTGTAATCTTCTAGAGCTTCCCTGGTGGATTTGGGCTCTATATAGGAAAGTAAATAGATATTCTCTTTGGCCTTTTTCCTGGTTAGGATATTTGCATGTTTGTCACCAATTATATTGTCAGTGGAATGATATGTGACATACCTTGGAAGAACCGGTCTCTGTTCCCGACCTGGTTCTTCTGGTTGAGCATTTTCTTCATCATGGTTCTGGGCATCATCTTGTTCACCATCCTGCATTAACCTGTTGGCTTCAGGTACAATCTCCCACTCTAGATGTCTATCCATGTGTATTTCTCCTTCATCTTCAGTTGTTGCTTCATTGAACTCAAAGACATTTCCTTCATTTAGACTTTTAAGACTATCGTGATCATCATGACTGATCTTCTTATTCGGTTATGAAGATTCATCAACTTTTACATTGATGTTTTCAATTATCTTGCATGTTCTCTTGTTAAGACACTGATAGGCCTTACTTTTGGTAGAGTAACTAAAAAATGTTCCTTCATCGCTCTTGGGATCAAACTTCCCAGAGTACATATCTCTTTTGATGTAACATTTACTACCAAAGATTTTGAAGTAACCTACACTAGGAGTATGATTGAACCATAGTTCATAAGGACTCTTACTGGTTCCCTTTTTTACTTGAACTTGGTTCAGTGTGTAGACAACAATACTGATGACTTATCTCTAGAAGTGATGAGGGAGATCCTTCTGAATTAACAGGGTTCTTGCACAGTCAATCAACGTCTTGTTTCTTCTTTCTGCTACTCCATTTTGCTGAGGAGTCTTTGGTGCAGAAAACTATCTCTTTATTCCATGTTCCTCACAGTAATGAGTGAACTCCTGAGAGGTGTACTCACCTCCTCTGTTTGACCTTAGGCACTTCAACCTTTTACCAGTTTCCTTTTCCACTCTTGCCTTGTAGATTTTGAACATGTGGAAGGCCTCAAATTTCTCTTGAAGAAATAGTGTCCACATCATTCTTGAGAAGTCATTTACAAATATCATGAAGTACCGGTCTCCATAATAGCTCATTGTCTTCATTGGTCCACACAGATGTGTGTGCACAAGGTCTAGAACATTTTCAGCAGTAAATGTCTTACTGTTGAAACTTGTTCCTGTCAGTTTTCCTAACTAGCAGTCTTTACAAAGCCCACTGATGGGTTTTGTAATCTCAAGGAGTCCTCTAACCGATTTCTTTTTTCTCACTTTGACGATACTATCAAAGTTTATGTGGCAGAGTCTCTTGTGCCATAGCCAGCTATTATCTTCTTTGGAGACAAGGCAGATTTTACTTGATTCTCCTCTAACTGAAGCTATCAAATAGGCTCCTTCCATTGAGTTTAGGTAGAAAATATTTCCTTTGCTCTGTTTATCGGTTGCAACATGGGTTCCACACTAATTTTTGACTATACATGAACCTTGTCTGAATTCCAACTGGAATCCTTTGTTGTTTAGCTGTGCAACACTCATTAAATTGTACTTGAGTTCTTCAACCTAGTACACATCTTCACAGACAGCATTGTTAAAGAGAGCAATAGAACCTTTACCTTTGATGGCACAGGGGGCATTGTTTCCAAAGGTAACTGATCCGTTGTCATTGAGCTCCAAGTTGATAAACTTGTTCCTGTCACCGGCCATGTGCCGGTGAGTGCAGCCGCTATCAATAATCCAATCATCAAGCTGGTGAGATTTAGATATGAGTGTTACTTCATTTACAGCTGGGTTCTCCTCCTTTATTGCAACAAATGCAATTTAAGGATCCTCGAAGTCTTCAGACTCATTTTCTGTAACTCCTTCCTCTACAAGATAGCATTCCTTCTTTGCTTTGCTCTTGAACGGGTCTCTTTTATCTTTGTGTTCATTATTAGGACACCTTGCAACAATATGTTCTATCTTGTTGCAAGAGAAGCATTTCAAGGGAAGTTTTCCTTTGTATTTCCCTTTTCCTCTGGGGAATCTTCTAGCAATGAGTGCTTCAAACTCATCTTGATCCATCTCTTCTGAGAGCAGACTTTCAACAAGGTTCCCAATCTTACCGGTAGAGCAATTATTGGTTTCTCTTCCCTTTTTGGTGGAAGAGATGTTGACAAAGGACTTAAACACTGCTTCTTGAATGGGTAAGCTATTATCGAAATTACTTAATTCAAAAGAAACCATCTTACCGATTAGGGAGTCTAGGGTGACTTGATCTTTGGTCACTAATCTGAGCTCTTGAATAGCGGAGATCTTAATGGCATATTGAGGTCTGAGAGTTCTCAGTATTTTTCTAACCACCTCCTCTTCACTAAGCTTTCCTCCAGCGCTTCTGATGGAGTTGATCACCTCTTTGATCTGGTTGCTATATTGCTCGATGTCTTCTACTTCATTCATCCTCATGTCATCATACTTTCCTTTGAGGATTTCGACCTTGGCTCTTTGAACATTTGGATATCCTCCATAAACTGTTTGCAACTTGCCCCACATCTTGAAGGTAGAATCAAGATGTTTGATCTCAGCATAGACATGATTAGGTAGCGTGCAAGCTGTCATATCCATAGCAGCCATGTGCTCGGTTTTGATCTTTAGTTGATCAAGTGACAGGGTGCCAACGAGTTCACTATAATTAGTGGTAACATGATTCCAGTACTGATCACCAGTGGTCTTCATGTACAACTTCATTCTGTTGCACCACAGAGTAAAGTTTTCTATTGAAAACTTTGGTCCTTCCTTTCTCATCATCTTGACTTTTTCTTTATGCGGTTAAGCGGTAAAGAAAATAAAGCTTGGCTCTAATACCAATTGACAGTCCCAACCGATGCTAGGAGGGGAGGGGTGAATCAGTACCTCTAAAACTTTTCTCTTAACTCTGGTAAAGTGTACTTATAATTGTGAACAAGACAGATTCAAACATGTAATAACAATAAGCAAACAATCACACAGTGACACCAAATTTATCATGTGGAAACCCGATTAGGGTAAAAATCATGATGTGAGGAGACCTCACAAATTTTGTACTCTTCTGGAGTACGCCTTGTTAGGAGCCTTCCCGGTTAAAGGATCAAAATGCACTGTTAGATGCGACCCGATTAAGGGATTTGTTACAATAAGGTCGGTTAGTGCCTGCCTGGTTAGAGGACTTTGAACACCTTCAAAGATGTCACCCAGTTAGGGGATTTGATACAAGGGACATGTTAGAGTCCACCCAAATACTAGGATTTTAACTATTGTAATTGCTAGAAAATAATAGAGGGATTGACCTTTTACAAATGGCTATGCATAGCCTAATAATATCTCTGTTTGTGTTCTACTGAGAAGCGTCATCGGTCACCCCAAGTGTGTTCTCCTCTACTATTGTGCTTCTCTACACAATCTTCTTTCTCTCTTCTTCAAACTTCTTCTTACCCTGGCTTCTACAACTTACAGGTTCACTCTTTTTCTCGGCAGAATGAAGGCAACTTCTATTCGCCTCAGGCAGGAGAATATATAGAGCCCTAGCCCTAATTGTGTTCATCATGTGTGACCTAATTACAGATCCTTCTCAAATTCATCACTAAGTGGAGTACCAGTTCACTTAGGAAGCATATGATGCATGCCCTTGATTTATCTGTTGTAAAAAATAATAATAGATGTGTGTCAAGCATCTTTCCTTTACAAGAGATAATGCCTTGTTTTAAAGCCACAGATTCTAGCTTTAAAACCTCCAAACGCGCCCCAAACTAATCACCAGTTTAACTCAAGGACCTCTGAATTTGTCGTAGAAAATTTCGGTCAAGGAGTTGGTTGGAACAGATAGTTGACTATGACTTCCTCGGTTCATACCGGAGTCATTACTAGATCGGTAGAGATTCTCATGTTGTGAACAGGTAAAGGTCTTTGACCTATTGTTGTCTCTTCCTTGGCTTATTGGTTGCACCTTCCTCAGTTGTGTTGTTGACACTGATTAGTTGTTGCTCTCTTTGTACTTGAATACACAGATTGTAGCTAGATCCTCGGTTGAAGGTGGAATCCTTCGTTACTTCACTGTTTACTTTACCCGATTGTTGATGCTTTGTATAGTGACCGGTGTTTATATGTTGACAACATCTGCCAAACCATCCTTCCTTCATTTAGATCTCCTTGGATCTTAAGACTTAATAGAGATGACAAAACTATCTTCTTTTGCCAATCAATGACAATACTTATACTTGTACCGGTAGAAGGCTTACCGGTTACCATCACATAATGCCAACACAATTTTACCTCTTACTTGTTTTAGAATTAGCTAAGCATCTCCCTTCGCCACTAGCTTCTTTATTCCTCTAGACTTCGCTTCCTCTAGCCCTAGCAACAAAGCTTTGTACTCAGTCGTGTTATTAGTATTTTTGAAATCTAATTTAAAAGACAAAGGGACACATTTTCCATAAGGGGGAATTAACACCACTCCATCTCTCGATCCTGAATTTGAACAACTGTCGTCAAATTCCATACTCCACAATGCCCCTTCATTTGAACCTTTAGCAAAAAATTCATTTTCTTCTCTAGGAAGAATTGCATAATTTCTGAATTGACACTCTTCGTAAAGGATTTGGGCCTTGGGATTATCAAATGGAACCACCGTGTACTTGTTTTTGGGCTCTGGTTCAAGTTTTATCTTTTTCTGGCCTATTGGGATAATTGTCTCTGACCAATCCATCTTTATATCTCCCCCCATATCTTTACAAAAGGGTCTATTGAGTAACATGGCGTAGCTAGTTTGGATGTCTGCAACTAAAATTGTTAGCTTCAAGTGTTTATCAGGGCATGCAGCAAGAACATCATGTACATCTTTAACTTGACCCATCAATGGTACTTGTTTTCCGTCAATGGAATAACAATAGCCAAATGTTTTAGTGAGGGTAAGGCCAAGAGCTTTAGCAACAAGGGAAGACATGATATTATCAGATGCCCTGGAGTCTATAATACAGTTATTGAGTTTTTGTCCATTTAAAAGAAAAGAAATATAGAAAGGCTCAGCCTTCTTCTCTTCCATCTCATTTTGCACAGTATTGATACATGGAGTTTCTTCAGAGGCATGTGAGGCAACTTCAGATACAAAAATGGGAGACTCTTGAACTGTTGTTGTTTCACCTATAAGAGGTTTATTGAACTGGGAATGTGAGCTTGACTCTCCTTTCACATATTTGATCACTTTGTCCAGTTGTTTAGGGTTCATCCTCGGGTATTCAGCAGGGGAAATCAAGATAGAAGTGGATTTACAAAATTTAACAATATCAAAGGCAGGAGAGGGCGAGGCTGAGTTATTTCTTGACAAAATTTTGACTCCTGAGCTTTTTGAATTGGAGGGAGTATCATTACTTACTTTCCCTTTACCCTTAAGGGGATGATTAGATGTACCAACCCCAAGAACAAACTTCTAGTTCCTCTGGTTCCGAGTAAGGATTGTGCACAATGGGTCTTGTAAAGTTACTAGGATATCTCTGTATCTCCCAGATTCAGACTCGTATTCCAAAAATAAGGAGCTCGAGTTCCCAATTTTAATTGGAACTTTTTCTTCATGAATTTCTTCTTCTCCAAGAGCATCTTTTGTCGCATTCATTTGGAGACATCTCAACCAATAAGGACACATTTCTCCATCATGATCAGTTGTTAGATGAAAAGAACACATTGCCTCTTTGAGAACGGCCTCAATCTGCAGTCTAGGTTGTGATGCTATTAAGAGGGGGGTTTTCCCGTGAGGTTGGTTATATTTCCTACGACTGACATCCTAATAAGGTGATTGATATGGAGAACCAGACTTATTATGTTGTCTTTTGAGAATGTCTATATCATTCATCAGTCTCCACATCAGAGGGTCTGTTGGAGCGGAGGAAGAAGCGTCTGAAGTTTGAACTTCCCTTTTCCACTTCCTTGTTGTGATGAACGTGTCTTCAAGTTCAATAGCTTGTCTTTGTACAACATTTAGATCAACCACTCCATCCTTCAGCAAATGAAAGCTTATATTTGGTGGCACTGCATTTAGAAAAAATATCTTCTGACTCTCGTCACTGGGCCTGGAGTTTGTAGGAATCCATGCAACATCTTGTTAAACTTCGCCACAAACTCCCGCATTGGTTCATGTATTTCTTTTTTTAATTGACTCAATTGGAGCAATAGTGACATTGCATTATCGGGCGTTTTAAATCTTGCCTCAAAAGAAGCTTTCATATCATTCCAACTGGTTAAGGTTCTTACAAAAAGCCTAACTGCAACTTCTTGAGTTGACACGCTGATAACACCGCATGCGGTGTGAAATGCACTTAGGTGATCTTCTGTGGTTATTTTACCATCTCCGCTGAACTTGGACAAAATCTAATGGACATCTTTGGGTAAAGTAGCGGGAGGGTTAGCACCTAGGTTCAAAGGACCTATATTTTGACCCTAAGGCTGATTTGCAACCATATTTAGAAATATGAAATTTAAAGGCTGAGTATTGAAGTGTGAAGGTATTAAAACTCTTGGTGGGATTATAGCTTGCATAGTGGATGACATAGAAGGAGTTATAGGAGGAGATGAAGGCCTACTGCAAGATTTAGTTTTTCTCTTTTGGGGGGTGTTCAAGTCAGGGACAAAGTTCAAATTCCTTAAAGCCTCAAAATCTTCATCAATCAACCCCTTGCTTCAATGACCTCTTGTATATCTTTTGTCAGCCAGTTTTTAAATTCAAACCTATATTCAATTTATTGAAGGAGCCCAAGAAAATCTATCTACTACTACTACTTCTTGGACAATTGAGATACCTCTTAGGCGTTCACCAAGCTCTTCTTTTATTTCAAAAACTCTGAGGGTTTTTTGGAATTGTTGATTGCTACGCCTATATTTCCAAGCTACTACAACTAAGTCAGAAATCAAGTCTTCTTGTGTATCGTCAAAACCTAGATTGGGTTGAAGTATAGGAAACACATCATTATGTGGAAAAACCATTTTGATTCATTATAAATAATTTAAAGTTTGGTCTTTGTCATAAGACTCCACAGTAAAGTTGCCAAAAATCCGTTGGTGAATAGATTTTTCTTTACACTAAATGGAATACAACTTAACTCTATTACCCTCTCTTAAAGACCAATAGTTCATAATAGTTGGGTAAATGTATGATAATCATTCCACTCTGAATTTTATGAGGTACAACTCCCTCTCATAAATATTTAAGGAATTTATGATGAAACCACACACTTGTGTACTTTTACTAGAAAACACTTAAGGATCTCTCATATACTCTTTGGTATAGAGGTGATTTTCAAAGACAATACATAAGATCAAGAAAAGTTTAAAGAAAACACAGTTCCTTCAACTCTTAGAGATTTAAATTTTTATTTTAAAGATAACACGAACCATTGTGGAAAGATTTATGATCACAAGACAAATAGAAAATAATGTAAAGTATATAATGTATCAACTCACAAAGGAATCAATGCATCACAAGTTTAAACTCAAAGTTTCAAACCAGAACTTTGCATTAATGTATATAATCACTGTAGAGTCTAAAGCCAAGACGGATATTCCAATCCATATTTATTTCCACTGAGTTCCTTTTTCAAAAGAAAACTATTACTAAAAAGTTATTTAAGCTAAATTCTAACTAAAATTTCTAACCCCTAAGAAGTCTTATGCTCCAACATAAATAGTTTTTACAATCTGGGAGGCCTCCCTGAAAACTCAGCCTCTCGGATTGTCAGCAAGAAACAACTATAAACTAGTTAACAAAATAATGCAATAGTTTTAGGACACTTGTCCACTTATCAAAGTGATTTAAACAAACGAAAGATATTCTGATTCCTGTGGTGGCTCATCATCCCATGTGGCATCCTACCTCTTCATCTTCAACCAATTATTAGTGCATTTTAGGATAGACCTTTCCCTCAACTTTATGTCATCTTCTTCTTCCTTGGTCTAGTCAATCTGAGATAATTATTTTATCTGAACCTTCATAACTAGGTTCAATGATATCAGAGTCGTCTTCATCCAGACCTTCAGAATTAAGTTTCAATTGTTAGGCTTTTATTTGGGGGATCAATAGTCTCGGATGATCTCTCTTTTCTATCTCCTTCTCATTGCCATAATCTTCCCACAAATTGTCAATATGAGGAACCATCTTTGTCTGATTCTCCAAACCCAGGGTTTGTTTTGCAAAACCCTTGTTGTCGAAACCTTTCCTTTCTTTATAAAACTGCATATTAAAACTCAATAGATCACTTCCAGCCACTGAGACGTCAATCATGCTTTTATAGGTTAGAGCCCCAAGTTTGACAAGGAACACAGAGTCCCATTTTTCTTCAGGAAGGGTGTTTTTAATCACCGTGAATAACTGTCTAATTTTTTTTGCTAGAATAAAATAATCAAAGGCATATCTCGACAACTTGAGGGGTTCCTCATCAAATCCTCCTATTCTTATGTACGTGAACCTCAGGAATTGAATAAAGAAACTATTGTACCTTTCAACCAATTTCTGTGCACCTGAAGAGATCCTCTCCTCTAGAGTTCCAGCCAAATCATAGCATAATTTCCCCAAAAACACATCATGAACCCTGAGATAATTCTCTAGAACTTCATCTCTTCACAATTGGGGGCAATACTCATGAACATTTATGTCTTCGTCCCATGGTTCTCGAGGAATCACAACAAGCTCTTGGGTACATGCTAGACAATATATCAGAGACGAGGACATATAAAATTCCTCTTAATCATTTATGTTTGCTTGAGTTGGTCTCTCATTGAACTAGCAATCAACTCAGCCCAATCTAGATACTGCCTTCCATCTAAAATGATTTCAATATAATGATACATCCAGACTTCAAAGAGGATTGCTTGAGCCGAACCCTTCGCTTTGTGCAGTAGGACTACTAGGTCATGGATATGCAGCTTCATGTGATCCTTCGTTAGCACCTTCAGTAGCCTAGAACCTCCTTTATAAAATGTTTTTGTCCATTTCCTAGCAATATTACTACGATTTTTCTCAAACCATTCATGAAACTGGGCATAAGACTAGGTTGGACTAAAACTAGAGAAAGCCTCATTGGGTAGCTTGAAAATTGACATGATAGTTTCCCTAGTGATAGTCAATAAGCTCTGGCCATCATTTTTCAATATGATTTTTGACTTCATGTCATAATGGTTTACACATTGTTAAATCAACTCAGGGTTTGTTACAGCAGGGGAAAAGCGGCAGCTTGAAGAAGCCCACTCGACATAATCTCCAGGGTGTGCTCTTTATCTACAATATTATTAAAATTGTCTGCCATTTTATCTACCTCCACTCCCATCAAATCAGTGTCTTAAATTACTAGGGCTCAACACTCTAAACTAGTTGTATTGCCAAAGAAATGCATATTGGACCTCATGTTTTCTCTCTAAAACAACATAGCACTATGTAGTCTTTCCAAAATCAAATAAACATGCAAATCGGGAACAAAGGAAAGGCTCTCGGTGTTTACTTGTAATTCGTTGTCTCAAGGAGAATTCTTATCTTCCACATCCAAGCCTTCGTAATCTCTTTCCTTAAGAGAAATGAAACATCATGACATGATTTAAAAATACTCACATACCCGCGAAGTACAGAAAATATTTGAGTATTAATTAAGGAGTGATACTGGAGTGGGGCATACGTCATGACATGACACTTCACAGCCAATAGCCTTCAAAAAATTGTCCATGTCATCATTTATTTCCCTCCACCACCATCACTTCGCACACGCTAGGAATTAATCATATTAACTTGCCTTGCCAACTCAAACCACGCTCGTAGCCACTAGATTCCTGAGGCATGTCGTACCATCATTATAATGATTACTTATCTGGCATGTCACATCATTAGTCACATCAACCGCCAATTCATTTTTTAGCACATAAGAATTTCCTTGAACCTCTTTGAACTACTTTAAACCGAGGTACGAAGTGGTTCAAAGTGGTTCGACGTTATATCATAGTTTACCGAAAGATCTCACTTGTACGTACAAGTATTAGATAGAAATTCCTTATTGAACCTAATTGAACTACTTTGAACCGAGGTACAAAGTGGTTCAAAGTGGTTCAATAGCGACTTAAGGCGACGAACATTCGAAATGAGGAAGGCTAAGCATACGAAACAGGTTCAAAGCAACGTGATGGATATCATAGCGAAGTAACCACAAAAGTGGGCCATGAACTAAGACAGAAAGAAAAGCTTGGGAAAATATTTTTAATTCAAACACAAGAATCAAAGACACTTATACAAGGCGACTCATATGGATACTAGCAATAAGCAATTGAATTCTTCATTGTAATTATCTTGCAAATTGTAATCCTTTTTCTTTTAAGGAATATAGAAATTATTTTCTTGCTACCCTTGCTTGGGGAAGGTGTTTTTGTTTTTTGTTTGACCCTAGGTGTTTTTGTTGAAAACTTCAACAGCTACAAGGGTTTAACAAGCTACTAGTAGTGATAAAAAGGTGTTATATGTATCAAAAAATCACAAACAAGTGTATAATCAAAAGGCAACTCGAGATATTTTGTGGCAATTTTAGGAGTCCCTATAATTCATTTAGACCCAACTATTTTTATCTATACTTTCTATAATCAATCCAAGATATCTACATAAGAAACTAGAATTCATTTGGTAGATTGGGACAATTAACCTTACTAAAGTAGCTTTTTGTGTTCATTTGGGCATCAACTCAAGTAGTGTCCAATTTCTCATCATAGTCAATTTTTTATCAAGTTGGTAATTGATTTGTAGGATATGATGGCTCACTCTCCTTATTGATGTTGGATATCTCTTTCCCTTAGTGGAAAATCGTTATCCTTTTCTCTCCAAGAAAGTTGTCAGGCATTTGAATTTTGATTGCCTTGTAATTGCATGCATGATGCTTACCAACCATGCAACCATCTACCTTCAACAGAGAAGTTGGAAGGACATCAAGAAGAATGTCTAATAACAATAACCTTTAGTAGGGGATGATTGGAGAAAGAAAAGTTGGTGATACATTAAGTCAGTGAATAGATCCAAAAGTAATTCTCATATTGATTCAAGAAGAATAGAGAAAAAATTATAGAGAACTATTGAACAATTGTAGAGGGTTTATGGTCTGATGAATGCAAATGTCCAACCATCTATAAGGCATAAATTCCCCATGCATCATCAACCCCTCCATTCCCCACACTCGTAAATAACAAAGACTCTTTATCCCAATCAAATTGGTTTTGGCTAGTGGAGAGGGGGCTAGAAAGTGTCCCATTATAGAGTAGGGCGAATGGAAGGTTGGTGGACAAAAGAATGGATATAAAGATTGTATAATGCCAACTAATTGAGGTGAGTGGAAGTACAATGTGGAAAATAATATGATGTATAAAAGATATATCATAGTAGAGCTATAGCTAGAGACACTTTGTTCAAGTAGAGGACACTCAAATCATATACCTCCCCCCTCCCGACCCTTTGTAATGGGTCTATAGGGGACCCTACTATAAATGGGGAAGAACCTTCTACTTCTCTGCTTGACATTTCATCGATTGAGCATCACATCAATACACATTGGGATATAGCTTTAGGAAAATGACTACCGATCTTGCTAATTTGAACTAATTGTCTTTAAAGTATGTTTAATATGATGGTTAAGTCATTGTAGCCTTGGTATTTTCACCAAGGTTCAAATCTTCATTGGTATTAATGTTGTGGGTGTTCATGCCCTTGATGTGTTAATGCAAATCATTCATGCCAAGGATGAGGTCCCCTCTTTGTGGCCTCACCTAGTTCAGGCAAGACTAAAAATCCTAAGGTATTGATCAAAACAATAATAACAATAACATAGTATAGATAAATGAGACTATTTATAGCTAGGACAACTCTATTTAAGTCATTATCAATGATGTATTTCCTGTAACAACACTTAAATTAGTAATATGATGTTAAAAATACACCCATGCTGATGTTGGTCACTTAATTAAATTTCCTCCAAAGGAATTTTGGTCTTGTGCTTTTTGTGCTCTATTTTGTTTTTACATATTCCTTCCATTATTTTGAATCTCAATGATTTTATTATTATTTCATATAGGTAACTGAATGGTCGAGTTAATTGTTGAGTGAACCTAAAGAGTGTGAATTGAGACATGTGGATCTCATATAAATATGTGAGACAATGTGTATCTATGTGTGCATGCGTGCATGTTTTTAAAATATTTTATGTAGTGCAATTTTTCCTCAATGATGGATAGATCAACTTTACTAGCTAAATATTATGACTTTGTATCACATTTTATAATGTCAAATGAAATTATACAAAAACAAAATAGTACATATAACTTTCTAAAAAAAGGTGTTATGTTTTATTTAAATTATATGTTTTTCAAAAAATATTATCATAAATATGGTATAACATATAATGGCCTCTATTTGAAACAAATGTGTACTTTCACTAATTATTGCATTAATGAAAAGATAAATATCAAATGAATATATACACAAGAAAGACAAGTTACAAGATAACATAAAATTACAATAAAAAAATATTCAATAAAAATCACTAAAAAATATCAAATATGATCAAATAGGTTTTTATTTTAAAAAAATTAAAATATTAAAAATGTCACAAATAAGAGTTAAAATTTACCCAAATGTTAACAATGTGTTAATTTTAATTGGCATTATGCAATAAATGCTCTAACAAACTAATTTTAATTATTGCAAAACAACAGAAGACACTTGTGTTCTTATGTGTGCACACATGTACATATGCATATATGTATGTATATATAATTGTATATGATTTTATTTATTTTTTTGGTTAAAAAATCATACTTACATTTTTTAAACAAATTTTTGACCAAAAAAAGCATTTTTTTAAAAAAAATACAAAAGAGATACAAAACAAGCAAAGTGCCCACTAGAGAGAGCCCTACAGAACCCTATCACTATCCACTAATCGATCAAATATTTGCCCCTTATCCACTATATTCCAATCTGGCATTTGATCCATAGCCCATTTGGCCAAACAATTTGTAACACCATTCCACTCCCTATAAATGTATCTGAAAGTAACATATTCCAAGGAGTTGCACAACTAGAGAATCTATTTGATAACCAAAGCTAAGTGCCAACTAACATCCCTAAGCTCTTGCCTAGTTAACAAAGCCACCACCACATGGGAAACAAACTCACAAATAATCATGTGCTAACCAAGAGCACAACTACGCTCAACAACATACAAAATGGCATGAGCCTCTATTAAATTATTTGAATGAAAGCCCTTATAAATAGTAAAAATAAACTGAACATCACTAAAACTATCCTAGCCAATTCCACCAATGCCAACATGCCTAGGATTCTCCCAAGATGAGTCGTCAATGTTAATTTGTAAAACTTTGTGAGGGGGGTGTCCAACAACCCTCTCGATTGATCCACCACAAAGGATGTCTACATCTATTTCTACCCCGACCAGCATACACTGGAGCACTCCCTTGAAGAGTAAAATTAAGATGATTGCAAATAACATCCCCATGATTCACACCTCCAATCAAAACACAATAAGCCAAAACAGTCTCACAAAAAGAATGAATAATTTTCCACCACAAGTGTAGAGCACCCGTCCTTACATCCTAAAAAAATACTCCGATTCCTCTCCAACCAAACATGACAAATGATAAAAGGACCAAGAGCCCATGCAACCTAAAGAAAAGAAGTTTTTACAAGGGTTTTACCCCAACGAGCCCAAAACTTGAACAAAAAGGATGTATACCAATAGGTCTGACTCCAAAAACCCCACCAAAAATGCCAAATTTTCTTGGCAAAAGAACACCAAAAGAAAATATGAGAAACATACTCACTTTTACAACACAAAATGCACATTGAGGGGCCCTAAAGACATCAATTGTGAACCACCAGTCACATGACAAAATTGCATTTGGGTCAAAAAAAAATTATTCCAAACTTGTTTCCACCAAGGCATCTCAATACCTCCAAAGAACTAACTATTAAGCTCCAAGTACCCTGTAGAAACAAAGTATTTACCAAACAAATCACTGCCCTAGGCCAGGACATTTGATCCCACCAAGGAATTGAACTCTCTAGAAGCCAGAATTTGAGTCAACTTGTTTTGATCCCTCTCTAAACCACCCAACAACCAATCAGAAGAATACTTCCACCTAAAACCAACAGTCGGGCCTAAATTATGAACAATCTTATAATGCACAACCTTATCCCACCCAACTACTATAAAATAATCACAAAAGGGCCACAGATGCAGATATATAGTAAGAAGAGGGGCAATACTATCCCAAAAATTTGTCCAAAAGAGAGCCTCAGAGCCCCTGTTACAAATCCTAAAAAGGCCCCTCTTAACCAAGCTCTAGTTTTCAGAGTGTGCCAAACCATAGAACCCTTGTCTTCCAAAGGATACCAAGAAACATCCAAATAGTCAACCCCTTGTAAATACTTATGTGTGAGAATGCGAGTCCAAAGCTGATTCTGACTGGTACATCAACACCAATATAGTTTAGTTGCAAGAGTTTGCCCACTCAAAGATAGAAAAACGAAGGCCAATACCCCCCTCTTTCGGCCGACATACAAATTCACTTAATTAGGCTCTATATAACTTATTTCTTCTTGAGTTTTTTCCAAAGTCAACACCTAATAATAAATAATGTGATTTTACATAAAACATTGTACGTCATGCTAAACCATAAGGGAAGGACAACTTTAATGTTTTTAAATAAAATGTTTAGATACCATTATATTATAGGGTATTTGTTCTTGCAAAAATTGTTACTTCAAAAAAATTGATATGTTTAATGATTTCCCTTCTAATAAAATACATAAATTATTACTACATCTTCTACTAAAATTTCAAATATTAATATTTCACAATTTCATTTTAAAAAAATACTATACTCAGGCAGCCATACTTTCAAATTGCAATAAGAACATTCAATAATTTATTTATTTTTCCTTTTTAGATTTTTTTTTAAAAAAATTATTAAAGAGAAAAAAAACATGACTATCATGCATTTAAAATTATTTTATATGCTTTTTTAATATTCTATATTTGTTCTTGCTAAATTTAAATTTGTATGGATATCAAATGCGCAAAAAGATTTGATTTTTCCAAGCTTTAGGGAACAAAAGCTCTACAACCAAACCTCCCTCTACAAAACATATATTGCTCTTTTCAAACATGATTACCAATGGATTTCAACCCTTCCCTACTCCAATGATCATTTGCTCTTCTATCAATCAACCACACTTTAAAAGAATGGAGAAAAAAATGTAAGCAAGTAAAAATTAGACATACATTTGCTCAAATGGAATGTGTCACTGACTGGTTGCAATCCATTTTCTTAATAGTGTTTGTAACTTTGTTCATTTTATGTGTGACTAGCACATGAATCTATATTCATGGCTACCATGTTGAAAAGATTATTTAAGCACATGAAACTACTCGGCATGGCATTCAAGTTACATATTTTGATGAATAGAGGTCTTTTCTATTAATAAAAATGTTAAAGTACAATATTCACAAAAAAGGAGCCGAGGGAAAGAGTCACCCCGCAAAGAGTCACACGGCACCTAGGCCGGAAACATACAACTATTCATAAATAAAAAAACATATAAAGAGAGAAACCCTCAAGCTGCGAGGGCAGTCGCAGAAGAGGAAGGAGGATCTCTATCATTAGGATTGCCCCAAACATTGGGCCCTGGGGTCTGGTCGGGAATCGACCAACCATCATCTTTTTCTTCTTCTTTCTCCAACTCTCCTTCCTCCTGCCTGGGAGAAATAGCAGGCGCCAAGCGGCGAAATTTATCAGAAGTGGCAGGAGGCCACACAGGAACACTAGCCAAAGGTCGAGCAGAAGCAGCAGTAGTAGAAATAAGCAAGGGAGGCCAACCGACACCCACAGCCCTCCGAGGAGCAGCGGCACCAATGGCGTGGAGTCCTAGAGTGCCTGGCAGACGAACTCTGACTGCGACGGTGGCCCCTGGGTGGCGTGCAGTCAGCCGAGAGAGAATCCAGAGGCACCCTAGCAATAGTACAAGGGGCATTGCCCCAGTGTTGCAGCAATTCCTGCAGATGGGCGACCTCCAAGGCCACCTTGCCCGCTTGCACCTGAATCTGCATCATGACATTGTTACATAAACATGCCTTAGCATAAAGAGAAATATTAATATCCAGAAAGTTGTGAGAAAAAAGAACAGCATTTCGTTCTTTCCATAATGTAAACAAGATCTCCATCCTGAAAGCATGCCATATCTGGGTATCCTGGGAAGGCATTTTGGGAGAATCACCAAGGAGTGCCATATGCCAGGAAAAAGGCTCGGGCCGGAAAGGCAAAAAGAGGTCGTGAATCCAAATCCAATAATTCTAGACACGACCACAAAACCAAAAAATATGCATGATGGTTTCAAAATGACCACAAAAAGGGCATTTAGGGTCAGGCACACCCAAATACCGGAACCGAGCTCCCAATGGTAAACCCTGGTAAAGCAAACACCAAGCAAAATGAGCAATCGTAGGCTCAGTGACAATATCCCAAATAGTACAAAAATGCTAGCTCTAATTCTTCTAGGAGGAAGAAAGATGCCATATATGATTGAGAGAATCAATCAAGGGCAAATGAGGCACGAGCCAAGAATATCCAAGCTTGGGCTTGTAACTAGTGAATGACTTAGCAGGATACCATTTCCAGTCCTTCCACCAAGGTTTAACTGACTGAATTCCCAATTTGTGCAGGAGATGGGGCGGAATGGCCGAAACTAGCAAGTCAGAAGTCTGACGATCTGAGCGCATGAGCCGCAACTGAACACGAAGGTCATCCCAAGAGCAAAGACTCATAGTGGCTCTGGAAAACAGGTCTTTGGGAGCTTGAATGCCACGTTTGTGAAAACGAAGAGCACTCATACCCTAGATTCTGGTCAGAGGAATCCCTTGTCGGGCAAACAAAGGGGACCACCAAATATTCTGCTGGTTAAGAGAAAGACCATCACGAAAACCATTCCCAGCCTAGCGAAGCCAAGGTTTGACAGCTTCCCAAGCTCTTCAGATGCTTTTGGCAACAAAAGTCCCCTGGATATGAACAGGGGCCTTCATAACCAGAAGGGTTTGAAAGCCAATCCCCTTCCAAGTAAGCTTGTGTAAAGGATACCCTGAAGAAATTCAGTGTCGAAGCAAAATTTCCAGGCCTCATTGCATGTGAGACACCGTACAATCCATTTCGCACAAAGGGCCAGCCCTTGTTTCTGAGTGTCAAGCAAACCAAGCCCACCAGAGGCCTTGGGAAGGCAACAGAAATCCCAGGCAACTCTGTGAAAACCATGATGATCAATTCCAGAAGCCCAAAGGAAGTCCCACAGTAATTTCTCAAGCTTCTTGTAAGAGGCTTTTGAGGGAGCCCAACAAGAAGAATAGTACACATGCGTAGTACCCAAAACCTTCCAGTAGATCTAAAACTTCCCAACGAGAAAGAGCAGCTTGGTGATCCAATAGGTAAGCTTTTTCTCAATTTTGGCTAGAACCACATTCCATAATTTAGGAGTAGCTTGAAAAGCAAAGGGGATGCCCAGAAAGCGAAATATTTTCCCATGTTGAATCCTGGACCATCCAAACTGAGAAAACCAGGGCGGATCAGGGAGGGTAGACTTCCTGAAACATAAGGTTTTATGTCATTGAATGGCGGAACCAAAGGCAAGACAAAAGGTGTCTAAACACTGCAAGGTTGCCTTGATATTATATTCATCCTCTTCAAGAGTGAGAAAGGAATCATCAGCAAAATGGTCATTGACCAATTGGTGAGAAGAGTCTAGTTAAGTGATTCCCCGAACACAGTCCATAGAAATGGAATGAGCAAGCAAATAGCCAAATCCTTCGGCCACCAAAACATACAAGGCAGGAGCCAGAGGACAACCCTGTCAAATAGAACGAAAAAACCCAAAAGTAGAAGACTGTCAGCCATTGATGGTGATGCAGGCAGACGCAGCACTAAAAAGCATCTGCACAGATTGAAAAAATTTGGGACCAAAGCCAAGAGCGTGAAGCATGACTAAAATAAAAGGCCATTCAATGCGATCATAAGCTTTAGCAAAATCAATTTTAAAAAAGAGGGTTTTCTGATGAGATTTACGAGCCCATTCCATACCTTCCCAAACCGCAATGATATTGTCAAGAATAAATCTTGATTTGATAAACCAGTTTGCTCCGACCGAACAATCTGAGGCAGAATGTGATGGAGCTTGAGAGCCAGAGCCCTGGCAATGATCTTGTAAGAGACATTGATCAAGGTAATAGGCTGCCAATTGCAGATATCCTTTGGGTCCCCATCTTTGGGAATGAACTTGATATTGCCCTGGTTAATGATGCCCCCAAAAGTTTGGGAATAAAAAGCTTCAAAGTAGACCTGGTGAAGATCAGGACCAATGGCGTCCCAAAGGGCTTTATAAAACTCACAGGGAAAGCCATCGCATCCTGGGGCTTTATCATCGACCATAGCACATACAGCTTCTTGAAGATCTTGCAAGGAAAGCAGTTGATCACAGAGAACACGCTGAGAGGGGGAAACGCATTGAGGAAAAACAACAATGCAGTCTACAAGAGCTTGCTCGCTAGCCGAAGAAGATCCCTGAGTGGCAAAGACTTGTTCATAATGACGAACAAAGGCTTGAAGAATATCAGGAAGCTTCGTAAGGAGACATTGACCTTCTTTAATCTTGGTTATGCCCACATTGGTATGACGAGCACGAAGAGCAGCAAAAAATTCTTTAGAAGCTTGGTCTCCGACTTTTAACCAATGCATTAGAGCTTTGATCTGGGCACCTCTAACAGCATAATTGTCTGCAACTTGCTTCTGATGACGTATCTTGGCAAGATGAAGTTGCACATCCTGATTGAAAAGATCCTGAGCTAAGGCCTATGTGGCAACACGCAGAGCTTTGGTGTTGACATCATAGGATCTACGACAATACTTGGCAAGTTGCCTATCATAAATGAGCAAAAATTGTGTAGTACACCAGATGGCATCATTCCACCATTGAATCCAACATGGCGAATGTGACGGCCGAGGCTCGAGGTTCCAAACCTGATGAATGTGGGCCACCGTGGAAAGGTGGTGAAGGACAGAAGTATTGAAAAAAAATTGTGTGGTGGGAGGCCGTGCCTTAGTTGTTTGCCAAACAATATTAAATTGAATGGGGAAATGATCTGACAAGGTCACATCAACAAGAGGAGTAACCGGTAAGGCTTGCTTTTTGAAAAAAGAGAAGAAAGATTGTGTCGAGATCATAGCACGATCAAGCCTTTTATGAATTATGTCAAATGAAGCTATAAAATTAGACCAAGTGTGTCAGACCCCATCAGGACGGTGGCGGCCAACATTGGGATAAAATGCCCTAATTTATTGTGCATGTAGTACCAGGCTTCTCTCTCTCCAGCTGTCCATCGACAAGGCAAAAGGCCATCCTTGTCAGAAGCCATTTCGACCATTTTAAAATCACCACAAAAAAACCAAGTTGCAGGTGGTAGAGAATCTGCAAGCCAATGCCAAAGGTGAGATCTCTCAACAGTATCATTGGGAGCATAAACATTAACTATGCCAAAAGAATGATTCTCAATAATGAAAGTGGCCCAAACAGTTCTCTCCATGGGATCTGAGTTGTGACTAACCAAAAAAGAATGCCAACGAGGAGAAAGGAGAGTAACAACTCTACCTCAACCAATCTCGTGCTGAGAACAAAGAGCAAGGCTCTTAGGCCAAATAACTTTGCATGCAATATCAAGCAAAAAATTAAAAATTTTAACTTCATGGAGGCATAAAACATCCAGATGACTAATACGACGACAACATCCTTGACAGAAAACTTTCTGAGCGGGTCTATGAGACCTCGAACATTCCATGAGATGTACTTCATGGAAAAACAGTGTCGTCCATACCATCACCTTCTCCAAGGGAAGCAAAACTATTTGACAAATAAGCTGGAGCGAAGTCATTCCTAGAAGACTCCATGGAAATATTCCTTTGTTTTTCTTGCATGCCCTCAAACCCGTTCTCAGCACGCCCAGGAGGGCTGCGAGAACGGTGAAAAGGAGTAGGAGAGGCAATCCCAGCGGCCGCCTGAGGCGTGTGGGCTAAAGGAGCGTTAATACTAGAGTCAAAAACTTCCTTCCCCTACGAGGCAAGGTTTGAAATCTGAGTAACCTTTTTAGCATGAACCTCAACAACCTGAGGTGGCAGTTGAGACGTGGAAGCCAAAGCAGCAGGCTTGGCTTGCTTGTTCCAGCGACCGACTGTAACCCAGTTGTCCTTGATTTCCTCTTTTTTTCCAATGTCAGCTGGTCGAGAACCAAAATCCTTGGGAGGAGACTTGGTACGAGGCACTACCAAAGGGCAGTCCTTAATCTTGTGTTTTGCAAATTGACAGCGATAACATGTGTTGGGAAGGTTGAGATAAAGCACCTTTTGAGTGAAGGTGGTCTCACCAACCTGAATCTCAACGGATTCTTTAAGGTCCCTAGAAAGGTCGACCTCAACACAGAGCCTCTTCTGAGGCTGAGGATTGAGAAAACAGTCACGCTCACTACATATAACCCTACCTAGCGTTTGCGCAATGGCATGCATGAATGACCAACAGGGTAGAGGGAGACCAGGAAACTCGACCCACACAGGGACTTTCAATTTCTTGTCGTCGAAGACAGAAAAGTCTTGAGACCTGCGCTGAAAAACTAAAAGGGAAGCCCTAAGATTCCAAGGTCCTTTGGCAAATATGGTGTCGACATGGGAGGGATTAGAAAAACGAAATAGAAAAAAGCCCTTGGTGAGACTCTGAATGCCATCCAGGCAGATTCCATGTGGATTCCAAGCTTTCGCAACCTAGTCCTTGATAACATTTTCAAGAGGCTTGCAACCCAGAAAATAGCCAATAAGGGTATGTGTTTTAAGCCAAGTACAGGCATCATCAAACTCATGTATGGGCAAAACAATATCAGGCTGAGACATACCTCGTGAAACACTTTGGGAACAAACTTGCGAGGTCGCTTGCTTGGAGGCGCCATTGTTATCCGTAACCACACCAACACCAGCACCAGCATCAACCGTTGGGTGAGTAGTGGTTGGAGCCATTAATACCAAGTGATTTCCCGCAATAACTGCAGAGTGAAAGGACGGAAGGATGCAGAGAGGCGACGCAATCAAGTTACATATTTAAAATCAACACTCTACTATAAATAATAAAGCCAAACCATTTATTATAACGTACACACCCCTTGTTTTGTCGTTTTTATAATAAAAAATATATGCAAATACTGTTACAAAGCAATTCTTCAAACTAAAAACACCTTAGATTTCTTTTAATATCGTTCTGGCTTTTCGGCAAACAACTTGTCATTTTCTCCACAGAGAGTAAGTTCGCAACAAGAATTATTACATCATTGCAATACGCTTTAGCCTCACATCACTACATAAAATATAAAGAACCCTTTTTCAATTACACGTAAAGACCCTTTTTTAATTACACAGAGAAAGTTCTTTTCCGCCCACCTTGTTATAAGGGTACAGGCATGGAGTGCATTCCAAAGATGGAAACACTAGCTTTTCATTACATTATTGAGTGAATTTCATGTACCAGATGTTAATTTCTTTGCATTTACAAAATTAATTATTTTGGTTTTTAAACCCTTTAAGAAATATGTCTGCTTTACCATCAAAATACAGAGTTGATAAAATCAGAACATGCCTTGTAGCTGAATTCATGGAACATTATAAATGCGTACCACTGAAGACAATAACAAAACTAAGCTTGGGTAAACCTCACAGGAAAGGCAGTAAAAAATTACTACATTCTTACTACATATTTCATTTTAAATTAGAGCTTCTAGTTTTCAGCTACACAAGCCATAAATGGTATAGGAATTCAACTTCTGAGGTTTTAACCCCGGAAACTCCTTTCAAAATCAAGTGTCAGCAATTTTGCCTCAAGTTTGATGAGAAATCAAACGAAGTACTCTTCCCCATCACGTTGGAAACACCATTTTGAGTTGAACTGCTCAAAAACTACTAGTCGTAGAAGAACCTTAGCTTGCATCATGAAAACCAAAAAATGGTGATACTGCAGATCTTCCAGCATACTCACTGGATTCTTCTGCCACTTTTGTCCAAACATTTGCAGTGTTCTCTGCATACTCTATCTGTAAACCACCATATTTAAAAAGCAGTATAACCTTTAGTCTCAGACAGGGAGCATGTTTTATTCCACATAAATTACAGAAAAGAAGATCACTAGAAAATACAAGGTAGAACTAATAACATATGCAGACAGTTGGTACAGTGATAAGGCCCTTTGTCCCCACAAGGGATGTGTCTTACAGCCGGAAGGAGCTGTGGCTAAGGCTGTGGTCTAAAAACTGACCTTTATCTTTTTAATACAGGTGGTTTGTACGTGAGATTTAATTTTACATTCCCATATTTTATCAAGATGCAGAAAAATTGTCCACATATTTTGCCGGTTTCTTTAACAAGGGCCCAGATTTTATTCAATCATCACCAAAGTATTTTAAACTGAACTAGTACTAAGAAAGTACAACCTGACAAACTTTCAGGAGTTTTCCTATGGTTTCAAGTTGCTCAATTTCAATGTCTTCACTTTCCATTTTGATTGCTGATAATAAAAAAACGACGATGTTGCATACTTTGTACATATGGAGATTCATAGGGTATAGGCATGGCGTCTCAAGTCCTGGCCCACAAAAATTGAGTAAAGATGTGTTGCCATGATTTGGGTGGAAATGCGTTTGTTTAACTCGGGTTTGCATTAAGAAAGATATGCTTGTGTTTCTCTAAACTAGTTAAGAAATTTTTCTACAAATTTGAGTACACTTTTTTTTCAACTTTTTTAGCAATATGCTATCATAGTAATACATTTTAAATACATTCAATATGGTCCTGAGCAAGTATCAAACCAACACCAACATGTCCAGTATCATTACATACCTAATTCAGTTTCTCAGACAAGTGTAACCTATAATGAGTGATACAATGATCAGAAGTTGATACCAAGATATTTCACATAACAAGCCTTTTTCCTTGCTGCTATTACCAAACCAGTGCAACTAGATTACTATTCTTTGTCCTTTTCATTAATTAATTAATAAATTCAAGAAAACCCTGATTTACCATGCATACTAGGTGAAAGATAATTCTTGAGAACATGTATTATATGATCATTGTCACCATTTCACCTTGTACACAATATTTTACTTGATCAATGTCCCAGAGAAAGTCCTGTAAGTATTAGTAATACACTAATTACAGTCTTAGTTTCACCAATATAAGCAGAATTGTCTAAAATTTATCACTCATGCATCAATTAGGTGTCAATTTTTTAGCAACAAGCTTAATGTACAGCAGTACATCCATACATGATATACAAAAACCACACAAAAACCGTACAACTCCTAGACAAAAATGCTGAGAGGATAATTTAAAGGATGATATGACTATTCTAATAGTACAGGCAAGAATTGCTGAGAGAGAATTTCAATTATATTATACCAAAAGAAACTCAACTTGCATGTTAGAAGAGATTTGAAGGCCTTCTCTGAAAAGCAAAGATCCTTGTGTGTATTTCTTCCTTCATATATACGACAATAGTCTATATAAAATGAAATTGTATTCTATTAACGTTCACAAGAGACAACAATATGTTAGTGGCACTAGGAACTTGTAAAGTATAGATGACAAAGAAGCTGAAACTGAATGTTGCCTAAAAGCGCCATTCATATCAGAAATTAAGTGAACAATTTAAACACAAGAAGCATGTATAGCGAGACAACGTGTAAGCCTAATAATTCAAAGAAACAAGAATACATAGACCTTGTGAAACATAACAATGAAACCCATAGTCTTCACCTCTAGCAGAAACATTGAGTGACAGCACATAGAAGCTGGAGGAGTAACCTTAGGAGTTAACGAAGCACTTAAGTGCTCCTAACAACGAAGAGCAAATATCTTCTGGAAGAGCTGTAACTGGTTATACTATTACAGGCATTGTTGTGAAGCAGAAGAGTTCTAATGAGACAAAACATGTTACTTACCCTTTGATGTCTACAAGGTTTAACACTGCTTGCAAAAGAGAACAATGAAAACTCTAGGCTTCACGTCCAGCAGAAGTGGCTATGATTTAGCACATGTGGAGTCATCACAACCATACAGTTATCAGGACAAGGTCTGATATAGTCATCAAGATAGCAGCTTAAGTGGATAGGAACTGGAGTAGCATTAATTGTTAACAAAGTTATTTCCTAAAATTTAAAAGCTCATGTAACTGGCTGTACAGCTACAGACATTGTCATGAAGAGTTCAAAACAGAGCAAGAAGAGGCCAATCTTTACACTTTGATGACTACAAGGTCTAATAATGTCAATTAGGTAGCACCCAGGGAGTATGATCTCCTAACAATGTCATCCATTATTCTATCATCTTTTTCCTTCAGGAGAAAAGTAAGGAGAAACATTCAAGGAGTGTGTGTGAGGAAATTTCACAGAATGAAGAAGATTGGAGGCTTCAACAAACAACATTCTCTTCATCTTACCAGAAGTAAATGGGGACAGAAAGCTAGTACTTGAAAGAAGTAGAGGATCAAGAATGTCAACTGTCTCAATCAATCTTTGTTGATGCACACAGAATTTCATGTGCCCCAAGGCTAAACCACAGAGGGCCAAGACATGTAAAGATCGATCTCAAACTTGAATAATTCTGTAAAGAATAAATCTTGTTGTGCTGCAGAATTAAAAAAAGAACATGATAGTCTCGAATCTCTCCAAAACTTTAAGAACAGTAGGTTCACGATGCTCTTAAAGACATTAACTTTGGACAAGTAATCAACAAAACAGAGCTGGAACCACTACGACTCTGGTACAGTTAAAAATGCATCACTTGCATAATAACTGCCATAATTCTGGCTTCAAACAATGACCTTTGTTATACTAAAATCGATACAATCAGCTAGTGATCACAAAAATGAGCTAAAGAACCAAACCATCTCTGTAAAGAATCAAATGAGCAAGCTAAAAGTACATCATCTGAAAAGATCATGAGGATCAAAAAATGATGCAACATACCATCTTATTCCAAAAAACTAATCTCCTAAACAAGCCATCCCTGCTTATTAGTGTATATCATAAACAAAGTCATAGAGTGATCCTTGCATTACTCCTACTAAAACTTCTGATAAGATCAGAAAGGCATCAAGATTTCCTGAAAGCAGCCAACCATGGCCATATAACCCTCAATTTCTCAGGAACCGGCTCCTCATATATGCTGATGCTACTCAAAAAATAAATGCATAAATTGAATGAAAGGCCTCGTTGATGTTGAAGTGATGACTAAAAGATAAAACATGTGATCTAAAGGGTGAAAAAAAACATAATGAAGCTTGTTTGAACTCTACATCTGAAAACTCTTGTAATGTCCCCTTCCTAAGCCAGTTTGGCGTGGAGAGACCGTTAGCCTATTCATGAGATTCCCGTAGGCTAATGAGTGGGTTTAGGGAATCTTGGAGGTGATGACAAAAGCAGTTTCTTGTTCAAACGAGTATATGGAGCGTAACGCCCTTTTCTCGAGACTATGCAGACACTTTCACCTACACTTACTATTTTTAGTAAGTCGGTGATGAGCACTGACAGAGTAAATTGCTATTTTTAGAAATGTAGGTGCAGTGGGTTTCAATTTTTATGATGAGATTTGATATAGTCCAGAGTTATTAAATTAAATAATGCTAAGTTTTTTATTTATAAAATTAAATTAAATATTTAATTTTATCATTATTTTTATTTATTTATCTAATGAAAGGACTATAGAGTCCTGCCCGTTAATGGGCCTCCAATAAACCTCCTTCAATTGGGGCACTGAAACAGGTTTGGGAACCTCCAAAGAAAGAATGGATCAAAATTAACTTTGACAGAGCCTCGAAAGGCAATCCGGGTCCTTGTAGAGCTGGTTACATGGTTACAGATTGGACAGGTAACGTACTTGTGGTAGGGGCTAAGAACTTGGCTGAGGGCACCAATAACGAGGCTGAAGTCCGGGCTGCCTTCCTAGCAATCAAAATGGAAAAGCAGTTAAACATTAAAAAGTTTCATTTAAACAATTCACTTGTTATTGTTAGTGCAATCATGAAAGGGGAATCCAATGTTTGGTACCTTAATAAATTCATTAGAAAGATTTGTTCTGTGATTGACACCTTTGAAGGTTTTAAAGTACCACATGTGAAGTGTGAAGGTAATGAAGTTGCAAACACAATGTCAAAGGTTGGGGTGAGTATCAAAGATCAGGGGAGAGAGGATATGATTGAAGATTTTTGGAGTATTGAAGGGGAATGGCTCGATTTGGTCTTTTAGAATTTCATCTAGATAGCAAATATCACTTGGCAAAATCAAGTAGTATTTGTTATTTTGTAAGGGTGGTATATCCTCTACCCACCTCACACCTGTCGAGGCCCTTTATAAATTTGAATTTGAAATGCCTTTTGAAATTTCCCGCTCTATTAGCAGTTAGGGGAAACATTATGAAGAGGCGACGCATTAACTCACTTGAAAACTTCAGTGGCAGATCGGAGTAATCTTGAAGGTAATCATGAAGCAACGGGAGGCATTTATTAATCAAATGCATTGGCAAACGTGGCTTGCTTGGTGAGTTCTTTGGTACTCATAAAGAAAGAAGAGTCTAGAACCCTTGGGGCAGATTTAGGTGACGCGGAGAAAGGAAATTGCAAAACGGCAAGTGTGGAATTGACGTCATTTCTAGGTGTTTTACAAAGGACAGCCACCGAAACTCTAATACTACAGTTCCTCTTGGATGTCCAAATTTTGTAGTATTATGGGCTATTCTGTATGCATTGGTTTTAGGGATTTGATGTGGGAAGGATGTAGATCTTGAATGATGTATGGCAAGGGTATAGGGAGCAAGCAGATAGTTGGCAGAGGTGCCTGAATTTTCATGTTGTAATAGACTTTTTATTATTAATAAAAATCTTATTATCACTAATAAGAAAAGGACTATGAGGTCAAATATTAAATTAAAGGTGATTTATTTTAATGGAGGGGCCTTGATTAATTAATGCTTCATTGGGAGATTAAAAGCAGAGGTGATTCTTATTGAATTAAAAAAAAAGCATTCCTAGCAAATAGTGAAAAGGCAAAAGAAGTGTTTTTCAAAAAGTAATAAAAGAAAAAAAGGCATTTCCGAAAAAATAGCAAAAAAGCAGAAACTGCTTTTTTGAAAAAGCAGCTAAAAAACTATAAACGGAGGATTGGGGCTCTCATTTGGGCATGTTGAATTTGGATTTTGATATTGCTTCTATTTTGGAGGAGATTGCTTCATTTTTGGTTTGTGAGGACAAAGACCATTGAAAGAGTTTATTATATATCAGATTTGAAGATAACAGATTTGGAGAAAATTGAAGAGGGTTAACTTTTATTTGCTGGTTATATCTTCTCACTAGTTGGTCGTACCATTTCCAGCCAATCGAACCACTTCTTAAAGGGCCACATGAGGTTTTTGGGGGCAGTTGCTAGGTTTTGTAAAAGCTGGAATCTGCATTTGTTGGAGTATTTTGCTGATGTTTGTCATTTCCAAACCCAGCCGTCCAATTTGGAAGTATTTTGGCACCTTCAATATGTCTTACACATCGTTTCAAGGACAAGGGCAAGGGGACAACAGTATATAATAATATAAAGGGAATGTTGGATATTCCATCATTTACACTCATATTATTGATTTGGTTGTTTGTTCGTATTTTGTTATTATTTGTTTTGGGTTTGTTATTGTTTGTTAGCTTATTTAAGCTAATTGTTGCTCTCATGAATACACAGTTGCTTATTGCTTTGATGTATAAATATATCTCATAATGTAAATCAAAGTATTCAATTGCCCTACCAAATTTAATATGGTATCAGAGCTTTGTCATTTCTGTGCCTATTCATGCGCCTATAATGAGTTGATTCTTTCATCATTAGAGTTAATTTTTGCACCAATTATTTAACGATGAGTAGGGAATATTGGAATATTAAGTGCCATAAATATTGTAGCACATCTTTCTTTCAGTGGCAATCTGATAAAAATTAATTATCAAAGCAGAGAAATAAGGAGTCTTCTTTGGGTCATTCTTTCTCTCCTTGGCTGTTGGTTGTTTGGTTTGTGCATCCTCTTGCTTGGAACCTCTAATATCGGCTCGATTTGCAAAACCATGGTCAATAGTCATCCTATTTGTTTGTGTAGATCATTCAAAATTCAAGATCTGTTTTTTGGTAGAAGCGGTGGATCACATTTCTATTCCTGCCAAGCTCGTTTGAAAGCTCCATTCCTATGTCTGACCTACAATAGATTTGGTGATCAGTTGTCATGGGCATTGTGTGGCGGCACAATTTGATATGGGCTCTATCATGTTTGCAAACTCTAAGTTCATGGATCTGTGGTTCTTGTTTCACGTATATATTTGGTTGCATGGGGCTCTTTGTTGACCCATGCCTTGTATTGCGCCTCTTCTCCCTATGTGGTTTCCTTTTAGTGCAAGGTTCCCAAGCTTAGAATTCATGGTGACCATTTTGTGATCCATGGAAGGCTCTTGCCTGTGTGCATCCTGGTTGATTCGAAGCTAATCAGAGGTCTTGCCCAATGTGTGGGGCGTGTGACTTATGAATTTTGTTGCAGATTGTGGACTCGAGACCCAAAGCCTGGCTAGTTAACACTGGCAACAATCTTTTCATTCTTGTGTGCTTGAGGTTTGTAGTGACCTAGATAGGAGGAAGCATGTAGTGACCTAGCTAGGAGGAAGACTGGAGCTCCCAATTTTTGGCACGAAGCAAGCTTGTGGGATTTATCCATCAGCAATTTTGTACATTGAATCAGCAAATGGCTTCACCTACATGACTAAATCAAATCACTCTCTAGACAACGAAGGGCTATGAAGATTTTCATTAAGATCGCCTGAAGCATCATCAGATTCGTACTCATCACCAGTATTATCTCTTTGCACACTCTCATCATAGTTAAGTGTTTTAAAAAGTAAACTTAAAAGATTCATGGCTATGATGATAGAGGTCCCACAACTCTTTGTTGGTGATACTTTTTTATTATTTTATTTTGTCACATTATAGCTTTCAAAATGAGATATTGTAAGGTTTTTTTTTAAACAATTGAATAGAGGGGTCTTTGATTAGCTCAACAATATTTACAAGGCATTATTTTTATTCCTCTATTATCCTCTCCTCTACAGCAAATTGCTGATTTGAGTGACGATAAATAGGATAAAATAACTCGCTAACACAATGGCAGGTAGTTCTCCGAAATTTCTTCTTCCAAATTCTCAGTTGTTACGCGGAAATAACTATTCCACATGGAAAACCAAACTCAAAACTCAACTCGAGTTTGAAGAAGTTTGGGATGTGGTCAATGGAACCACCACACAACACAAGACAAATGTTGATGAACAAAAGAAATTTGATAAAGACGGTAGAAAGGCATAATTGATCTTCTTGTTCAATGTGTCTGATTAAGTTCAGCCCTTTATCCGCAACCCATACAAGCTCAAGACAATGTATGCGGCGAAAAATCAGAATTAGATCCTAAATTTGTAGAGTTAGCTACATGGCTTGAAGATGAAGAATGGAGTACAGTTGGAATCCTTTCTCAAAAGGATTGCTAAGTTGAGGGCTTCCCTAAAAGCACTGGGAGAAACAATTGATAATGCATTATTGGGCGTATTGTTCTACGGGCACTACCTTCTAGATATAAAGTCTTTGTGACAACTTTGAATGTCACTGAGACAACACCCACTTGTGAGAAGCTATTAAATCTCCTTCAAAAGGAAGAGTCTATCAGTCATAATCATAGTGAGGAGGCTCATTCCATGACTATGCAAGAAGCCCAATGGGCCTCCCAAATCTGGTAATTCATCCAGACCACACAAGAAGTGTCCAATTTGCGAAATAGTTGGACATGATGTGAAAATTTGTTGTTACAACTCCTTCAACAAAGGATCATCCAACAAATCACATTGGTACTAAGATTGGTAGAATGTTAAGGCTTGATGCAATTGCTAATAATCAGGCCTTCGTGACTGAGGACAATGATCTTGCTATGCTTTGGCAACATAGATTTTGTCATTTGAGCAATACTTGCTAAAACTTAGTCAAAAAAGCATGGTCAAAGAGCTTTCGTCACTTAAGAAATCGAGCACTAGCTGTTCCAATTGTCTTGTTGGAAAACAACACAAAGCACCCTTTTATCACAATGAGCATCGTGTCAGGTAACCTTTGCAGTTGGTGCATACCAATTTGTGCGGCCCTATGACACCTACTCATAAAGGATATAAGTACTTTCTTGTTGATGATTACACTCGAAAAATGTGAGTATATTGCTTGCAGCATAAAGATGGGGCCTTCTCCTACTTCAAAGAGTTTCATATTCTTCTGGAGAAAGCTACGAATCATCGTATTAGTGTCCGCTCAAATCTAGGGGGAAAATATACCAACACATAATTCTACACGTACCTAAAGGAAAATGGAATTGGGGGAAATGTACCAACACAAAAACCAATTGAGGCCACTATGGTCATTGCCAAATGGTAAACATTTTTCAGAAAAAATAAAGTTCAATCATACAAAGAAATAAAATAGTACATTTGTTAATTTCAAAACTCAAGAATGAAACTTTTCAAGCATAGTATTGTGACTTGGATTTGGCATGCCTTCAAAAATTAAACAACTGTAACTTTTAATGTGTATTTCATTGAAAATATTTGATTCTTGTACATTTCAAAGTAGATAGCTGTTTTGATTCTCTTATATTTGATTGTCATACATTAAAAAATTTGAATACATTGTTTTGATTCTCATACGGAGTTATAGAGGCAAAAAAAAAAAATTAAAAGAAAAAAACTTTTCTTCATTTTGTTTTTAAAGGTAGAAAACATCCCCAAATGGTGGGGGGGCGTTTCCTGCCATTTCAGCCAATTATTGCTCATCAAGGACAAGAGGGGGATGTCCCCTTTGCACCTAGTTGTCTCAGAAATGCCAAGGGGATGTGGACACAGGGTTTGGGGACAAGAGACGCGTCCTTATGTAACCTTGATATTTTGTGAGCAGCTTCAGTTATATCTTGGTTGCATTTTATGGGTATGTGGAAATTTGATATGTTATGTCATTTCATGAGCTGGGTTGTCATTATATTTGAGAAATATTAAAAAATCAGATCATGAATTAAATATGGAATTTTCAGCAGTGTTATTTCTGAGTTTTGTTCATTCTTTTGAGTTTGTAAAGGTGTTGCAATATTGTCTTTTATTTGCACTATTGCAAGTGTTAATATTGAAAAAACAAAAATCAAAACCATAAGAATGAGCACACCTATCCAGCTGGTTTACTTCAGCCTCTACCCATTCCCACCCATAAATATAAACAATAACAATAATAATACAAATAAATGATAATATTGCAGCACCTGTACAAACTCAAAAGAATGAACAAAACTCAGAAATAACACTGCTGAAAATTCTAGATTTAATTAATGATCCAATTTTTCAATATTTCTCAAATATAATGACAACCGAATTTAGTAAATGACATAACATATCAAAATCCCACATACCCATAAAATGTAGCCAAGAAACAACTAGAGCTGCTCACAAAATATGAATTCCGAAGGTGCCAAAATGCTTCCAAGATGGACGGACAGGTTTGAAAATGACAAACAGCAGCAGGGCACTCCAATAAATGTAGATTCCAACTTTTACAAGCCCCAACAGCTGCCCTAGAACCTCGCGTGGCCTTTCAATAAGTGGTAATGCTGGCTGGAAATGGTACAGCCAAAATGCTTCCAAGATGGACAATCAGGTCTGGAAATGACAAACAACAGCAGAGCACTCCAATAAATGCAGATTCCAACTATTATGAACCCCAAGAGATGACCTAAAAACTTCATGTGGCCCCTCAAGAAGTGGTACAATTGGCTGGAAATAGTATGGCCAACTAGGGAGAAAATATAACCAACAAATAGACGTAAAAATCCTCTTCAATCTTCTCCAAATCAGTTAACTTCAAATCTGATATACAATAAGCTCTTAAAAGTCTGATATATAATCTCCAATATGCCCAAATGTGACCTCTGATTCTCTGAATGAAATCACCAAGTAATCTCCAGATTGTATTTCCTCCTCACAAACCAAAAAATGAAGGAATCTCCTCCAAAATGGAAGCAATATCAAAATCCAGACTCAACTTAGCCAAATGAGAGCCCCAATCCTCATTCTATAGTTTTTTATCTGCTTTTTCAAAAAACACGTTTTGCTTTTTGCTATTTTTCGGAAATGTTTTTTCCTTTTTCAATGTTTTTTTGAAAAAGCACTTCAATAATCTCCCCTTTTAATCTCCTGATGTAGACTTAAATAATCAAAGCCCCTCCATTAAAATAAATAACCTTTAATTCAATAATTGGCCTCCTTAGTCCCTTCGTTAGATAAATAAATTAAAATAACAATAAAGTTAACAAAAATTTTTAACTTTATAAATCAATAACTTTTGTTATTTAATTTAATAATTCAGGACTACATAAGATCTCATGATAAACATGAAAACCAACTCCACTGACATTAATAAAAAAAGCAACTGACTCTAGTGTCCGAAAAGGCCCCAAAAAAAGGCATTACGCTCTTTATACTCGTCTAAACAAGTAACTGATTTTGTTATCACCTCCAAGATTCCCTAAACCTGCTCATTATCCTACGGGAATCTCATGAATAGGCTAACAGTCTCTCCACGCCAAACTAGCTTAGGAAGGGGACATTAAAACTCTCACCCAATACCTCAAATAATAACACATCACGTGTCTTCAATCATACTAGTCTTATAGTCATTAGCAAAACAGAATGGAACTCAGACTAGAACTTGAAGGTATCCTAGAACTCCAAAAGAAAACAACCTACAGCCAGGAAGGTATAAATGAGTGGAAAAACTCCAGAACTTAAAAATAGATTGATGCAGAGGATGCTCCTGCTGGAATGAAATATTTATAGCTTAATGAAGGGTAGCCAAGGGGACATAAGACAGTGTAAAGACACCTAACGGTCATAATTTATAGCACATGAGAAAAAGATGCCTCTTGAACACCCGTGGTTTATGTTTGAGATACAATGTATCCATTATTATGAAGGGAAGCGTAGCAGGGTGCTAATCAATAGAATACGATTTTAACTTGGCTTCTAAAATGCAAGATAAATTTTTCATCTATTTAACAAGTGAGAGACATTAGTTAAATTTATGATAAGGCTGCTTAACAAAAATTTAATTAAAAACAATTGAGCTTCATTTCATGTCCTTTGTGCACAACACGCCATCCCTTGTTTGTTGTGACCTAAACGCACCATCTTGTGTTTGTGTTTCTAGATAGATCTTAGCTCTTCCATTCCACTTAAAAAGTATGCTTTGTTGACATAACTTAGTTGTCATTGGTGAAGTCATAGGCAAACATCAATCCCACCAGAACCCACTGGAACACCAGTACATCACACTGGAACTCATAATTGTGAACCGGTAGACTAAACAAGGAAGAGGTGTACTTTAACCGGTCACGCTTATACCGGTCTAGGTTATTCCAACCAGTCATAGGAAACACACAGAGAACAAATGACTAACCGGGTACAAGTTCTTTATAAGTGCATGATAATCCGAAACGGATTATAAGGAGCGCTTTTAGTAAAATTGAAGTTAGCTTTTTCAATGGAACTGGAGTTAGCTTTGTTTTATCTACGAGTGTTTCAAGGTAAACTCAAGATCAGTTTGCAAGCTTTTTATTCAAGGGTGTTGCATGCGTGATTTATGAGAGATTTTACAGCTTGGCGGAACTATGAGATGTATTTTTAATAAGATTTATTTCTTATAAATACAGGTCATAAGGCACAAAAGTTTTGTTGTTGAATCTCTAGAGCAGAAGAGTGATATCTTCTGAGAGGAGTTACAGTCACGAGAGGTTAAAGATAGAGAAAGGTTCAACAGCCGAGCAGAGCAAAGGGGAACACGTATGATCTGATTAGACAAAAAGTGTCATCATAAGATCATTGCTTTAGATTGTGAAGCATATTC
This sequence comes from Chamaecyparis obtusa, assembly GCA_027943335.1. Lineage (NCBI taxonomy): Eukaryota > Viridiplantae > Streptophyta > Pinopsida > Cupressales > Cupressaceae > Chamaecyparis > Chamaecyparis obtusa. The sequence continues at coordinate 819,022 of BSBK01011987.1, forward strand.
AAATCCCTTAATCAGGGTGAACCCTAACAGGTTCTCTGTATAAATCCCTTTACCAGGTAACATCTTTGTTGGTGTTGAAAGTCCTCTTACAAGGCAACTCCTAACAGGATCAAGATCCTAACAGGTCTTCTACCAAATCCCTTAACCGGGTAGCACTCTTACCAGTGCTTTGTAAGCCTCTAACAGGGCACCTTTATTATTGCAGTAGTAAAGTTGTGGGTTCTGTCCCACCGTGGTTTTCTCCTTCTAACCGAGGGTTTCCACATATATATGTTGTGTTGACTTGTGCATTTCAATTTCTATTTACGAGTGTTGTTATATTCTTTTAAATTTGCAAGAATATATATATATAGAAGAATAAATTAAAGTAAAAATTGTATTTACTGATTCACACCCCCCCCCCTCTCAGTAACCGGTTAGGATTAACATGCTCTTCGCCTTAATTGTACTGCATCTCACTTTAATCTTTGCATGTGACCATTGGGCACTACATTAGGGATACATATTTAAAAGAACCTTGCAATAATGCACAAACCTCTCAAACATATTCAATTTACTACAAGGATAACCAGTCAAATTATGATGACCTATTATGGTTTTGAGAGGATGTGCTTGTAGCTATACACTAATACTTACAAATGCATGATATCAACATTTCATAATCAAGAAGCATACTTCTATCAAGACAATCACATAATAACAAGGTCATTAGATAAGGAACCATAAACAACCTCAATTAATGAAAATAGGGAAGTAACCACCTGACTATGTACAAATCCCTTCAACATGTCGAAGAAATCAATCTTCCTTTCTGTTTCAAACCTCACAAGTTCTCTTCTATTGTTTTCCTGCAAGAGAGAAGCAAAGCATCAAAACTTTAATCTTAACAGCAAGTACCCACAATCTTTGTTTCCAACCAGAAATAGGAGATAGCAATATTTGTACCATCAATCCACCTAAACTACACAATTACAAGAAAACATGAACGGATATTGTCATAAGCAATGGAAGTATATGATGTCTGATCACAAATGAGAAGGTAAAAACCTGCATTATAATATTCTCCTAGAAAGAGATCGTATGCTTTTGATGCCATGCATTGTGACGTATGAACACAATGACAATCAACTAAATAACTAGAATAATTATTTTACAAACATATGTCTAAAAGACACCAAGAGATATCGGTCTTGAGGTGCCTATGAATTTGTTAGAAAGGAGAGATAAACCCCTTGACAGTGATTGATATCTCTCAGCATCATTTAGATTGATATATTAAGATATTTATGCTGGTTTAGAGTATATATATTACTTCATCATTTGCAAACATTATGAATTAATCCAGTTTGATTATTGTGTACTTGCGTACAAAACTAAGATTAGTTTAGATTAATACAAAGAAACTATTTTCTTTCCAATTATATGAACATCAATTTGTAGTATATTTCTAAACTACCAATACACACATGGACAAATAATAGGTAAGCAGATACATAAGAAAACACATATAGACAACATTTATTTTAGACAGTCTTTACTTTATCTTTCATTGAAGAGCTATTTCGTTTTTCAAAGTAATACAATAAACCATAAAAACAACAGAAAAGTTTTTAAAATGTTAAAAAAATAATTTACCTATATTTTTTTAGTTCAAGACTTATTTTAATTTCCTATACAAATATCATTTTTTAATATCTTTCTAAAGTTATTCTAAACTACCAAATAGGATAAGTTCTTCCACTACCTTGTATTCTTCATTTGGTATATTCCCTTCGAGGATGTCACTAGCTTGTGGATCCTTGGTGTACTCAGCAATAATGGCATACTTCCAATCCACGGAGATGTCATTGTGAAAGGGCATCGGCTACAACATTGCTTCTCCCCTTCATGTATTCAATATCAACGTCATAATCTTGTATTTTACAATGAATCTCCCACAAACTAGGTGTTGCCTGAATTTAGCTAAGGCATGCATAATCGCTAGCATCTCTTTGTAATATATGGAGTAGCTTCTTTTATTTCCCTTTAGTTTTCTACTTTCAAAGGCTATAGGATGTTTGTTTTGCATTAATATGACCCCAATGGCTTCCTCAGAAGCATCACAATTTAACTTAAATGGTAAAGAAAAGTCTAGGATTGCTACAACGGGACAAAAGCTCCAGACTTCCTTTGGTCTCTCAAAAGATTGTTGTGCCTTTTCATTCAAAGCCAAGCACCCTTCTTGGCGAAGTCAGTCAATGGGGCTATTGACTTTGAAAAATCCTTTGAATCTTAGGTGGTAGCTACAAAGTAAAAAATCCCGTGTTGTGTTAGGGTCCTTGGTTTTGAGCAGCTTCTTATGGATTCAATCTTCTCATTGATCTTGTGTCCTAGGTATAAGATTTCCTCCAACCCGAATTCACACTCAGATAGTTCAGCATATTAAGATTGTTGTTTGAGTATTTCCAATACATCGTCTCTGTGTCTCTGTGCCTTAAATGTATTTCCAATAAATGTTGTGTTTTGCCTATCCAATCAATTCCAAACAACTGAAAACAAAAATAAAGTAGAACAAATCTGTTACTCCAAGGGCAGCCCTTTACAACTCAAAACAAACTCAGAAAATTCAGACTGGTAATCAGAAAAACAGGGTAGAATAAAGGTGGGATATTACACCCTACCTCCCAGCTCCCCTTAAGGTGAATAGGTAAAACATTTTGAGGGTAGTGAGGGTGATAGTAGTAGTGAGAATGAAGTGGAAGTGGGTGGTGGAAATTGAAGTGTAAATGTTGAGGGTAGTAGTGTACAGCAACCTAACTTATTTAAGTGCCTTTCAACAACCATGGAAAAATATGCATAGGGCCCTTTCAACCAAAAAACCTCCTCTCCAATATGTTACACCCAAGGATCAAAAGGAAACAGAATAGCAGGGAGTAGGGTGTAGAATTGTCATGTTTGCTTCACAAATTTTAAAGGCAGCTACACAAGGGTAAGGTCTCATTTTTTGGGTGATGCATGCCATGGATTTAAAATTTGTCCAAACCTAACAGAAGAGGAGAGGAAAAATGCCCTAGATTGCATAGGAAGGCAAAAACGGGGAAACAAAATGTGGCAGTATCAGCACCTCCTTTTGCAAGAGAACAATCATCTATGCCTATGTCATCCACTATTGGTAGTAGCAAGTTTGGCACAAGAGGAAAGAGGAAGGTAAGTGGTGGTGACAAGCAAGGCTCAATTGATGCTACATAGTCTTCCATCGCCAAATTATTTTTTGTTCATGCCATCCTATTTCATGCGGCTTGTTCCTCTTACTTCAAACAAATGGTTAGAGATATCGCCACTATCCCTTGGTCATACCCCTAGAGATCGTAAGTTATGCACTAGCCTCCTACACAAAGAGTATTCCAAGGTTAATGTGCTAATGGAGAATATAAGGCAAACTTGGATGAGGAAAGGTTGATCTATTGTGATGGATGGGTGGGACTGATGTTAAACATCAGCAACTCGTCAATATCATTGTCACATCCCCTACCACTTTTATTTTCTCAAAATCAGAGATTGTTCAAGGAGGCGTAAGGATGCAAGCTTCCAATTTACTATTTTGAGAGATGCCATTGAGGAAGTTGGACCTGCTAATGTTGTACAAGTGATCATCGATTCAGCACGTGTGCGCAAATTAGTTGGTTTGATGGTGGAGTGTGCTTACACACACATCTTTTGGACCCCATATTACGTTCATACCTTGAATAATGCATTGAAAGACATAGTGAAGATAGAACGGGTGAACCAAGTGGTGGCTGAAGCTAGAGAAATTCAGATATTCATTTGCAACCACCACACCTCGCTCTCTTTTAGGTCATTTTCAAAGGAGTTCCTCAAACTTGTTGAGACAAGGTATGCCACTTATACTTCATTTCGTTTCATTATATGGATAAATTGGAAAATCAAAATTTTAAAACTTCAAACATTTGTATTGCAATTACATTGAGCCTTATATGCTTTTAATGAATTTAGGAATGCCACCCACTTCATCATGTTGGAGAGGATGCTTCAAGTGCATTGTCATGTCCCTAACTTAGATCACGGTCCTTATAAATAATAATGATAGTGGTTTACAAGGAATGAAAGTCAACCTAAGTTAAAACAAGGTTTAGGGCCCACTAGAGAGAAAAAATAAATAAACAAGCAAATAAAGAAATAATACTTTTAGTTGGGCCCACCACCAACCCCAAGGAGGTCAGCACCCTACCTTGGCAAAGGAAAATAAAATAAATAAAAAGCTGCCTTGGCTGACCTACTTTAGAAAGGTATCTCTTGGATGACGAGGTGTATGTGTGGCATAAATAAGAAATCATTTGGAAGTCTTTGCGGGTGGCAATTGGTGGAATATCATTCCTATTCAAAGCACACTTGAGAAGACCTATAAGCAGATTGTTTCAGACCTTGTGAGTAGATATTATTGGAGAATTACTGCAGACCTTATGAGTAGAAATTATCAAGGAAAGGAGATCAATCAGCATCAGCACTCACAAGAGCAGATCGACACCTATATATATATATATAAGTAATCAGGTGTGCAGCAATACGAACCAACATTAGATCCAAAATTATTATGCCAAACAGCTGATAGCATTAATAACTATCTTTGTGAGCAAATTATAGGTGTATCTCTTGGGTGAAGAGGTGCATGTGTGGTATAAATAAGAAATCATTTGCAAGTCTTTGGGGGTGGCAATTGGTGGAATATATCATTCCTATTCAAGGCTGGCGGAATAATTTACTTATTCATTGTTCAAGGCAGACTTGAGCAGACCTATTAGCAGATTGTTTCAGACCTTGAGAGTAGATATTATTAGCGAATTACTGCAGACTTTATGAGCAGAGATTATCAAGGAAAGGAGCTCAATCATCATCAGCACTCACAAGGGCAAATGTACTCCTTGGATATCCTTTGGGGGTGGCAATTGGTGGAATATATCATTCCTACAAGGCGAGCGGAATATCATACTTATTCAAGGCAGACTTGAGCAAACCTATTAGCAGATTGTTTCAGACCTTGAGAGAAGATAATACAAGCAAATTACTGCAGACTTTATGAGCAGAGATTATCAAGGAAAGGAGCTCAAATCATCATCAGCACTCACAAGGGCAAATCTACTCCATGAATATATATATATATATATATATAAGCGATCAATACAGATTGAAACATCTACAGCAGCAAAGGAAAGAACACAGATTCAGATCAGAAATGAACATTGTGAGCAGCAGTGCAAACCAACATCAGATCCAGAATTGTTATACAAAACAGCTAATGGCATTAATAACTATCTTTGTGGGCAAATTCTAAGGGTAAATTCCGAAGGGGACATTACATGCAGGAGTCTCTACAATTGATGATGGTAAATTCAGAGTGGACTAGATGGCCTAATTCAATCTCTAATCAAGGAAAACCCATTAAACAAAAGATCCTTGATGACAATTGGTGGTCCTCTTTGAGTTAAGAAATTGCTGGTTTTATTACTAAATTGTTGATTTTATTAAAAAAAAAAATTTAGATTGCTGATTTTCATATTAAATTTCTGGTTTTAATATTTTAATTTTATTGTCCAATGTCTCCCCTTTTGAAGCTTCTAACATGTCAATTAACTTCTGAATTAATTCTTTTGAACTTTTTGTTTGCATTTTTGCAAATATGTATGCTCTTTCATCTCACCTATTGTAGATGTGATTAGATATGCTGATACAGACTCTCCTAGCCTTCAAGAGATATATGAAACATTTGTCAGCAAACTTTAGAAGATAAAGCAAACAATTTTGTTTAAGGATCCTACTTTGGGGTTATATGAGCAACATATTAGGCCTATTCTGTCACAGAGGTGAACATAGTGAACACCCCGCTTCATATGGCAACATATGCGCTCAATCCGAAATGGTACGTACCAAGGGATGGAGGGGTGCTTCCATGAGATGACCCGGAGGTTTTAGATGGGTCCACACAAACCATTGATAAGATGTATCCACAAGAGCAGACTTCAATACTTCACACACAATTCCTTAACTTTACAAATCTTCATGGTCCACCATTGAGTAAACCACAAGCGAGGTTCGATAGTGCTATATTAGCTAAGAGACCCTATTGGATGGTGGACATGGCACAAGAGGGATAAACCACAATTGAAGATGTTTGCCTCTTGCATTCTTGCACAAATTGCCAGTTCCCCTACTACTGAGAGGAATTAGTCCACCTAGGGCTTTATCCACTCCATCAAGAGGAATAGGCTTAATTCTAGACGAGCGGAGAAGCTAGTGACCATGCATAGTGCTCTTCGACTTAAGGATTGTCAAACTCTAGAGGATCACCAAACTCCAGCTTTACAGTGAGATATTGATCCCAAAGACATGGCCCAGGTTGATGTGGACACACCAAGGGACTTGTTTGGGTTTCCATTCAATGAGGTGGACCATGACAGTGGTAGTGACTCAAAAGAGGACTCTGATTTTGATGTAGTGTTGGGAGATGCTGATTAGAGGCAGTAGAGTAGTCGGTATTTTTGTATTTTGTTTTTTATATCGTAATTGAAAATGAAACTATATAGCAGCAATGTTGCCTTTGAGCATTTTGTATACTATTTTGCATATTGACAATGAATTCTAAATTATGAATGCATATTGAGTATTGACAATTTGACAATGAATTCTGAACACAAACTGAAATGTTGTATGTTAAGGTTCTGCAATGTATGCATGCATGCTTTATCCTTGTTTTCATTTGAATATTAAACTTTCCCTATATATTTTAATTTTTTTCTATATTTTATATAGTCATCCCATTTGCTGTCCCCTAGCTGTCCCCAAATTCGGCAAATAATTGTATTTTGTTTTTTATATCGTAATTGAAAATGAAACTATATAGCAGCAATGTAGCCTTTGAGCATTTTGTATACTATTTTGCATATTGACAATGAATTCTAAATTATGAATGCATATTGAGTATTGACAATTTGAAAATGAATTCTGAACACAAACCGAAATGTTGTATGTTAAGGTTCTGCAATGTATACATGCATGCTTTATCCTTGTTTTCATTTGAATATTTAACTTTCCTTATATATTTTAATTTTTTTCTCTATTTTATATAGTCATCCCATTTGCATCCTCCCATCCCCTGCCGCACCCATCCCAAAAACTTGGGGTAGCCTTGGTAATTATTTATCTGATTTCCTTCAGCAATCAATCTGGAATCAATGTGAAACGTGTGATAGGGAGACATGGCAGTCCCAGTTCCTTCATCAAGTAGACCTCCCCAAGTTAGTTTGCTTGTGGGCCAAGGGGCCGAATGACTAAAAGGCTCATTCTGCACCATTGGACTTGAGTGATGAGGGCAGTCTCCTGGCGCCCTATCATACTTGATGTTAATTAATTATTTAATTCTTTAGGTTTAGTTGCCATCATGTCATTTATTTATAGAATACTATTCGTAAAAAAGTTGTATTGTTGGAATTGTTATCTCTCAGCAAAAATCAGGTATATCCCAGAAGGGGGCATTACAAAAACAAAAATGACAACTCATATGAAGAAATAAATATTTTTGTGCTGGTGCTTACACTAACTTTGTCACACAATTTGGATAACCATGCATGAAAAAGAAGAATATGACATGTCAAACTCATTACCTTGATATGTTCATACTCCTTTATTGCACGATCCCGTGCCTCTTCTGTAACCTTTATAGCATTCCTTAATTCCTCTGCTTTGCGAGTCCTGTTTTTGTCACCACCAAATACTTTCGAGGACGCAACTGCAAGATTTTCAACCCGGGCAGTCATAGTAGAAAGTTCAGACATCAATGTCTGTACAGTTAATAAAGCATTAGATCGATCAGACGATGCAGTATGTACAGCCTGCATCAAGCCAAGGTACTCATGTAGCTGATCCTGCACAATAGCAGAAAATAATTACAAAATATATTTCTAAGATATACAACCCATGGGCTGAAGACATTTATCAAACATGAAAAAGATTCAAACAACAGTAAGCAAAAAAATTGATGAGTTTCACAAAGGTCTGCTTAATTCCATCAGTATCAGAATTACCAATTTATTTACTGCCCGTGCATTTGCCTCTCGAATGAATCTACTGTGTTTTACAGCTGCAGTACCAATACGTTTTGCATTCCTTGCATAAACCGTATGAGTATTTGAAATGGCTTCTGCACCTTTAGACTTGGAAATTTTAATAAATGATAGCCCAAGCTCTCCCAGCGTTTCTCCGAGCTCTTGCTGAGATTTAACCAGTGACTCGGCCTACATGCAAATACAAACAGCCAGCAGTCAGGTTTTTAATATTTATATTTTAATTGATGGTATAAACAAAATTGATGTCAATCATTTTATACTTTAACTACCACCATAATCACTTTATACTTTATTTCCCGACTGCAGCTAGATAAATAATTATATGATAACCATCATCACCCTATCTGCGATTCTTGTGACTCAACATTATAAACTATCACTGTTCGGCCTAAGGATTTTCAATTTCTCTTTTTATTTACAATGGTTACATCAAGGTTTAAACATCCACAGAATGCTGAAATTCAAAATTCCTCTGTATGCCTGTCTGTGCAAAATTATTATAATCAAAATCAGACCTCCGTGACTAGTTTACTGCACATTATAATTCCAGAAACCCAGATGCAAGGAGTTTTGCCTTCAGAACAGATGTATTTTTCTACAGGCTGCCATGGGAAAATCTTTGCACTAAGCACTTCCTACACAACGCTTGTTATCTTCTCCCGTTCCTTCAGGTCTGGAAGGAATGTCCAAAAGCCCTTACTTTGGATAAAGCAGGGCATGTCAGAGTAAGATTTTACATTCACCTCCCTAAAGCAACTGATTGTAATTCTATCTGTAGTCAGCGATAATGATTGAAAAGACCTGATGCACTCGGGCTTCTCTTCAGAACTAGTGACATTTTGTCACTTATAAGAGATTGTGTAAATAAGGTTACATTCTATATACGAATTGGAGCATGAATCAATACAATTTTTGTGGGCAGTTTTTTGCGAACATTCCAAGCCAACCTTAAGTGAGATTTGCATGGACCCTTACCTCGATAACAACAGTAAAATGCATATTGAAATGTCACAATATGTGCAAGGGACAAAGCATACACATGTTTATACAATAATGTGAAAATCCTTTCTAGCAGATAACATCCATATCAAGATATTTACACTGGAAACAAAAGAGCATGCTAAGTGGAGCAATAATTGATATTTCTGTGGCTTGCAATGATTCCAAAAATGCTGAGAGATATCAATCTTGAAACTACACAAAACTTCATGTCACACCATTTTCACAATTTTATTATTTAAGGGAAAAAGTAGGTGTTTTGCACATTTTTCCAAAAAAAATTGCTCCTGAATACTGTGTGAGGAAGTGTGATGTGCATTTGTGCATTTATAGGGAAAAATCGTTACATTTTTTCCAGTTCCTTCCACTTTTTTTCTTTATTTTTTTCATTTTTTGCAACTTTTAATGCATCTGGCAAGGTTTCTTGTCCAACTCACTGAGTTTCTGACAAGTACTTGCCAAAAAAAAGGTGAGCACTTTCTAGAAACTCAGAAAGTCTAACTAGCGAGTTAACTTGTGTATAACTCAGTGCGGTGAAGGACTCACAAGTACTTGCCGAATTTGCCAACTATGTTGCTTCCAATTATGATTTCCTTTTTGGTTATGCTGATTATTTTGTCTGCTGGTCACTTAAAAAAACAGATTGGTATCTTCAGTTTTGAGAATTGATCAGCTTACAATTTATGAGTCCACTTTATGAATGCCAACTGTGGCTTTTTAAAGGAGTCCACTTTATGAATGCCATAAAATAAGGTGGCTTTATAATTTATTTTTATAAATTGCAACATTTTTGTGTGGCTTGCAGCCTTTTATTCCATTCTTGGGCACCTATAGAGTTGGTCAGTAATGCAAATCAGTTGGCTACAACAGTTATATCAGTCTTTAACTGTTCCCCAATTGTGTCAATCAACTCATTGAGCCATCTAGTTCAGTTTACAGCAGTATATATGTTTGGTTATATTGATTCTTTTTTATCATACAAAGAATTTCAGTGGTTAACCTTCAACATATTACATCCCTCAAAAGGTTTCAACATCTCATTATGGGTAATAATTTATTTACTTTCAGTTTCATGCCAACTGTTTAACAAAATGCTCATATTCAAAATTATGGAAATATACATCTGAGTTTCATTCAAATATAAATATATATCTGAGTTTGATTCAAATATATTTGTTTATGAATAGTATTCATCATTGTGATAATACGGAAGGTATTCCACCAAATTCTTTCATTTGCAGGTATTTTCTTTGAAATAGATCCCTGGAAAGAAGTGCCACTGGATCCCATTTTATTTTCTACCATTCTCTGCCTTGCATGGTGTGCATAGGAATCAACCATTTTGGCTAGAAAGATTCGCTGACCTTGTTTTAATTGTAAGTTGGTCGACCACCAACAATTTTCAATTAATTTACCAATATCCTTGTTTTACCTCTCTTTACTCTTACCTCACCCACTTTGGGACCTAAGTGATCAGAAAGAGTAAAATTGAGTTGATTGCAAACAAATTATTATAATAAATTTGTGAAAATGGTGGCCCCAAAACCCTATGAGGGGTATCCTCAAAACTCTTATTTTCCATCCCCAATTATAGGCTGTTGGTTCCCCATCCTCAAGACCCATCCCCACATTCCCTGTCCCTTCATCCAGAGACTTCACGGAATATAGCTTATTTTTCTTAAAGTTAAACAATCATACGAGTTGTGAGTTCTTCATTGACTGAGAGGAATCGAAGCACATACTCCTTTATCAACTTAGTTAAGTGCATCCAATTTGGTACAAAAGAAGCTGAGGATTTGGTCTTTGTGCACACCAAATTTCACCTTTTCACATTAGAAACCTGATTCCAACAACGGAGCGGTATCTAACTCCTGAGTGTGCTAACTTTCACACTATTGTTGCACAACTTGCCAAAATTTCTATGGATGCAGCAGCTTTACATATGACATGACAAGTGGAAGTGGCATGGAATGTCCCATTTTTTAGGTTCTCTTGCATGGCAGTTTGCTCTGACCTTCTAGGAGTGCATCAGCTTTATCAGAATGATTATTTGATGATACCAACAAGCTCAGACGATCGAGAGGACTCAATTGGCACATTCCGATGTGAATGTCAATTCCAACTTCTAGTGTGCTTTCCATGATTCTTGGAGAGGGTGTCTATTTATAGTAAGTCTCCCATTCAGGTCTGCTTATCATAATTCATCATCAGTATCACTCTTCTATAGCCAATATTTTATTCCAATGCATTTCAATCATTTTCATAACTTGTGTGTAGTATTGAGCTGTACTTTAATTAAACTTATGAAGGCTGCTATCTTAATTAAAATAATTTAATGGGCACCTTAGTGTTATAGCTTGTTGAAACCAGGATGGAATGTTTAAAATGTTGGTATGCTTATAAAGTGATTTTATGTGCCAAAAATAATTTAAAAAATGAATTAAATCACTTTTCAGGGATATACAAAATTTATAAAGTGATTTTATGTTGCCCTTTCTGGAAAGGAGGTTGAGGGCTCATTTGTTACATACAGAAGATTCAAAAAGTTGTTTTACTTCTCTGTGGAGATTTAGTGGTCTGTGCTTGTAGTGAAACTCTTACTAGCAGACAAGAACCCTAATGGTTTCTTGGAGTTGAGGGTGAAAACTTTTACTAGCAGACAAAAACCCTACTGGTTTCTTGGAGCAGATAAAAGAGGCTCCAAATAGGGATCAATAGAGTGCTAAAGGTCTGAACAGGGATGAAAGCTCTTGCTCAGGGTTGCCAGGTTTGCTGGGTTTAATTTATTCCAAAATTGCAAACAAATTAATAAATCGTTTATTTGTTGTATTTGCAAGTGGGGAAGCATTAAAAAGTTGCAGTGTTGTCTATGAGAAATGATGATTTAAAGATTATTATATTTTAGTTGAACTGATTTTGCACCAATCATACCTTTTCAAGCTCAAGAAGGTCATACAATGTCATGTCTCTACCATGCTGGGAGAAAATACAGGTCTTAAACCCTATCTTAGAAGCCGATCCAGATCAAACACAACAGCAAATTGTCTTACTGATAAGACTTCAAAATTCTCGGACCAATTTTATTAAGGGTGATTTTTCTTAATTAAACAATGATTACAATCAAAGATATTAATAAGGGTAAGCAGCTAAGTAGTCAAGAGGGCTGTGACATAGTTAAAGTGAAGGCCAACCCTTACTAATAAGCAGTGATTTATCAAGTCCAACTAAGGCCAATCCATATTAATAAGAACCAATTCATTGATTATTATAGTAGCCAACTCCCAATAAGCAAAATCTAAAAATCAATTACAAAGAGAGATAATATAATTAAATTAGCAAACGGTATGATCTAGAAGAGGTGCGACTGCAAAGTTGAAGAGGTACTGAGAAGAGACGTGCCTCTTCCACCCTAACGTAGAACATATAAGGTTTCAAGGATCAACTCCAAGAGAGACATCAAACTAAGCAACATAAATCCAGAAGTCACGCAGCAGATAGTCATCGAACAGGATATCATTTATAACAGATCAGATTGCAATAATACTTTTAGTTATTGAGGTATGGCAAAATGATGCATAGTTGAATGGATGTGAATATCAATTTTCTTGCAGACTTTATCTCTGATATATTTGTATGCTTAAAATAGATAATGTAAATGCATGTTTATATCTATATAACTTACAATAACCTATACCTACAATAATCAACCATCTTAGGAAGAAGAGGAAGTGCAAGGAGGAGGAACAATGAGGCCTCACAAAGTACACCACCTCATGAAAATCAGATAAGGACTGCATGAGGCAAAGGGGGATGGAGATTCTGCTCTTGGGCCTAGGATCGAGTTAAGGGCACCCTATTGCAATCTTCTCTTCGAGCCTATAAGGGTTAGTTATTGAGGTATCTAAGAAAAGGATCCTCAATCATAAGAGGAGAGTAGGATAGTGTGATACAGGGGAATGGTGTACAAGCTCCGCTAGGTACGCCACATCATGAGCATGGTTGTGACCACATGAGGCCAAGGGGGACAGTGTTTCTGCTCTTGGGCCTAAGGTCGGAGATAATAAGGGCACCTCATCATATCTTTTCCTATCTCAGCCCTCATTATGGATTGAGCCCATGAGAATTATGTGTTAAAGTGTATTTCTCTCTTAACCCTAAGAATGGATGTATTACGTGTATTATATTTACATTATTATCTAATTTGGTTGCAGGTGCCAAGACATGCTTATCTCATCTTATTTCTTGGTTAGGGTTATATCTCTAACTATATTGTGTTCCTTGTTTCATTTGGGTTTGTGAATTTAGGGAAAAGTTTAAGGTGATCCCAAAAGGAGACATTGCATACAAATGTTAAAAAAGAGACTGATTTAGTTTAAGGCTTCTTAGCCTTCCTAAATTTTCAATGCAACTCCTAAATGGGATTTCAAGATAGCATTGCATTCTTACAAGAAGAGTTGAGAGTTTAAAAAGGTTATCATACCATTGGTTAAAGTGTGTCATACCATGGTTTCATCCTAGGTAAGAAGAAAAGGGGGGGTTGATGAATAGTAGTTTTAATCCATATCAACATTGATTTTGAAAAGTTCAAAAATCGGTCAAACAATGAAATGCTCCCTTTGGGGATATTCTTATATTTTGCCCTAAAATCACAATTCTAGCTAAAAATAAGAAATTTAATATAAGTTTGCCAATCAAAATGCCTTTTAACAAGATAAATCTTGGTTTAGATCTTGCACACAATATTAGTCACTAGAAATTGGCATTGAATCAGGTCAAAATAAAATCTATTTATGACTAATCATTAGTACACGTCATGAAACCATATGACATTCTCATAGTAAGATCTAATTAAGGCATAACCTTACCAGGAATTCGTTGAAACATATGCAAACCATAGTGTTGATGTGAGTTTTGTGACCACTCCAACATGCAAAATAAGATACTAAGTATTTTATCCTCTTGAACAAGGAAACTCCAAATGCTAAACAATATGGCAATTGTGTGATCAAGTGAGGGAATTGTTGGAGATTTTTGAGCATGTCGGAGATTGTTCATTAGACCTTGTTTATGTGTGCTGACATTAATGTTTTGTCATTGATCTCAACATACTACTGTTGTTGCAAACAATGTGTTTAGTTTGTTTAGAGAAGATGATTTCAGATGATCAAGTGATATGTTGAAGAACTTTTGTTGCGATTGTAGATGATGGTTCAGATAGGCCTGTAATTGATTTTGGTCAACTTACAAAGGTTCGCATAACAATTTGAGTGAGTTATGATTGATTTATCAGGTGCCAGTATTTCAGTGTTCCTGTGTTCTGAGGACGAGTTTTTGCTTCGCTGAGGATCGGTATGCTTGATTCAGTTGATGCAAAGGATCGGTGGTATTCTTGGATCGTGGTGATCGCATCTGGTGATTTGCTAGCGTGTTGGTATTTCTTCATTTAGGTCCTAGCCGACTTGGTAAAGTAACGTGTTGCAATTCTTGGTGCGGATTTGGCAAAGTTGTTGCGTGTTCAAGGATGAAGATTTGGGTCCTATCTAAGCCTTGGCCAACTTGATTAGGATCGCATTGTAGTTTGCGCATAATGGTTATATCATTTGTTCTTATAGGTCTTAGCCAACCTTGTTGTGAACTATTCATTGTAATATGTATAAATGGGCAATCTTTTTGTGATTGCGATGTGTGTGGAAAAGAGAAAATGAAGAAGGATGTTTGTATTCTGCAACTGAGGCAAAGATTGCATTTCATTGGAATTGTATTGGCATTAGAGATGCTATAAGTTAGTTCACTCATATTGGATAATTTGTCCACTCTTGTGAATTGTAATTAGTGATTGATCAGTGAACCCGACTGAGGGCCAAATCGTTGTATTATGAGCAGTGAGCTCTATACAGTGGGCCTGTGAATACATGTGCATTCTTTTTTTGTCTTCATTTGATCTTAATCGGGCAATACTTTTGACAGAGTACATTTATCTAGTGGGTTTGACTCCCACTGGGGTTTTCCCTTAGCCTAGTTTCCTCGAGAACAAATTTGGTGTTATGTGTAAAGTGTTGTGGATCTTGCATTACTATTTATCATCCAGATCATTAACTTGTTTAAGTGGTTTAAAGTTCTAAATGTTAGTACACAACTGATTCACCCCCCCTCTCAGTTGTGCTTAACAGCAACCCCAAGGTTTACAATGTGAACATGCAGCTTAGTGTTGGACACAACTCAGTTTGATTATGTCATTTGCAAGAAATCATGCAGCGGCTTACACTATTCTTCTTGGACTTTATCAATTCTTCTCCTCAAATGGCTGGAACTTGGAACACTAACTTATCTTCAAATAAAGATAAAAAAGGAATAAAGGATTAGGAATTCTATTCTATTCCTAAGGATGATGATATCTTTGGATGACGCCTAGATGATTGAAATCCTATAACCAAGCTTTGCTTCGCCAAATGAAACAACACAAAGATGATGCAATCTCCAAAGGAAACACAAAAGATTTTCATATTGTAATCATTCATCCTAATACCCAATACCAGCGCAACTCAACTGAACATTCACAGTTGAACTTAGTATTTAATCAAGTCCAAACTAATCTTACATGGTGATTTGCAATCAACAAGCAACAAAAGGTATGGACGTGGAATTCATCATTCATATTCACATTTCTCCATTTCAATAAATGAACTTTAACTAAACTTAGAGAGGTAGAAACCATGCAAATGTAGAAGCAACACACAAGAATCCATCATATCTTCAATGAAAATTGTAGATTAACTTCAACATAGTCTTAGTAACAATTTCTTGTCTCCTCCTACTCTACTTCTACCAGCAATCTAATCATTAAATCCCATACAATTGAGAAGGCCAAGTTACAATGAAGGGCTCAAATTGATTTGAATCAACGACCAAGATAATTCTATGAAACCCTAATTAGGGTTGTTACAACAATCACTTACAATCATTTAATGTCATCCAAAGAGAAAATTGCATAGTTTTGGAATATATATCTTTTAAGGATGAACCAATGAGAAAATTCAATGGGGGAAATACATTAAATGCATTCCACATGCCAACTTGGAATAACTTGATTGGTTAAAGATGAATGGGTGCCACCTCAGCATGCTTATCTTGTAATCTTTGTTTCAACTCCACCTCTTCATCATCAAAAAGAAATCTCTGCATCTTTGGCAATATCTCTTGATACTCAACATTATCAAGCCATCGATTGATTGTGATGTCTCATATGAATTTTCCTCATCCTCTCCACTTTGGAAATATTCTCGTTGAAATGCTCATGAAATTGCTCGTCTTGATATATAGGGCGAGGAACCCACAATTCCAGGCTTTCCTTATTCTATGAGGTGTATATTTGCAATTCGATCATCACCCTTGGTTGAGGTTTCCAACAAATTTGGATATACAACATTGATCTTCTTATCAATGATGCTTTCTTTATGGGAAGTTGAATCATTTCGCAAGACAAAATGTAAGCAAGGTACCTCATAATCCTTTCCCCATATCGCTGAAGTTGTGATGTCTTTCTTCCTTCATGTTGCTTTTGATGTTGCAATGATCTCCTTCAAGCCTTGTCCTTGAACTCTCCTTCCTTAGTTCACTTTTTTGAACATCACCTTCACCAACAATCATCTCCAATCCACCTCCATGCATTGATCCTTGCAAAACAAGATAAAACACTTGTGTTAGAAGTAAAGTGTTTTGTAAGAAAATAATCACTAAAACTTTTAATCAGAACTTGAAAGGAGTAAACCTGTGAGGACTCTTACAAATGATTTGCAAACTTACATCCTAAAATCCTGGACATCCTAATTGCAACCTATCGATCTCATGAAATCAATTTCTGATTATTTTATCCTAAGTTCTGATTTTTCTGAGTGTGAATGCCATTATCCTTAAATTTGCACCTTCAAATTCTGGGTTTTCACAAATCTTCATTTCCTTGCATCTGATTTTAGCATCCTAGAATAACACTTAAATACCCGATTTCACATCTTGAATGTCCAATTTAGCATCCCCGTGATCAGAGCTATCACCTTTCTTCAAAATCACCTCTTCATGGATCAAATTCACAAGTCTCCTAATTAATCTGCTCTGCACATGTTCAATCTGCTTTGTTTTTTAACTGGTGTTTGGGAGACTCCATTCAATCTCCCTTTAGCCCTCTTTCCCAAAGGACACCTGCTAGACTAATAAGGTCACACCCTTATGCACATAAAAAATTTGGTTGCAACTCCTTTACACTCCCAACAGGCTGACCATCCTAATGAAGTTTTCATTTCACTTAACAATGGCAATTTTACAGTTTAATTTCCTTTGAAATTAGTCCTATGAGCAGTCAGAATTCCAACCCTCATTAGGAATTTATATTGAGTGATTTTCATTACATATGGAGCTTCCAAAATCAGGTCAGAAATCCACTAGTTGTTGGGATTTTTCAAAATGCAAATCAGATTTTCAATGTTTGTTTGGAATTTTGCTCGATAGGAGGTCGGAAATCTCATCGTCATTGGGATTACTCCTTAAGAGGAAGTCGAAAATGTACTAGCTGTTAGGATAAATGCTTAAGATCTGGACAAATTTTAGAGACTCGTTAGGAATTTTCCAGCTAGAGGTCAGAATTTAGTCATGCCTTAGGATTTTTCTTTACAATGGAGATCAGATTTTCACCTTGCGCTAGGAATTTTGCAATAGAAGAGGTTGGAAAATTGATAAGCATTTGGATTTTTCCCCAAAACAGATCAGATTTTAGCAACTTGTGTAGATTTTGCCTTGGAAGGGGATTGAATTTTTAACACTTGTTTGGACTTTGTCTTCAAGGAAGATCACAAATTTCACCTTCGCTAGGAATTTTCAGCAAATACAGATTGGAATTTCACAACTTGTTAGGACAAATGCTTGGCAAAGTGATTGGAGATTTCACCCTTGTTAGGAATTTACACCAAGTTGAAATTGGAATTTTGACCCTTCTCCAGATTTTCTTCACAACCTGGCTTGGAAATTGCATGCTTGTTATGACAAAATGCCTTATGCAGGTCGGAAATCAGAGGTTTGTTTGGACAAGCTACCTATGCTGGTTCGAAATTCACATGTTGTTAGGTATTTTGCTCGACAACAGATCGGAAACTCAGCTTGCCTGTGGATTTTTCATTGAATGTGATAAGAAATTAGGCTTTTGTTAGGACAAGATGCTTCATAAAAGTCGGAAATATGATACTTGTTAGGAAAAATGTTTGGAAATGAGAAGATTTTAGACAAGTGTTTGGAATGCCTTCTCAAAGACAGATCAGAAATCAGGCTTGTCTTAGGATCTTTCAAGAGCAGATCAGAAAATTGCTAAGTGTAAGGATTGATTCCAAAAGGTGTTCAAATCTCTCATGCTTGTTTGGATTTCTCATTGAGCAAACTTCATCATTTCTAAGGAATCCATCAAGAGATGGTTGGAAATCCACCACTCATTCGGAATTTTCTTCAAGATCAGGTCTGAAATCAAGCCCTTGATTGAAATTTTCTCACTAGGAGAAAGGAGTTTTCACACTTGATAGAATTTTCATCCAAGGCTAAATGCATTTTGTTGATACTTAAGGAATCGGATCAAAAGGAAGTCAGAAACTAGACATGCCTTAGGATTTTTGGCCTTAAAACATTGAATTACTAGCATTCCTAAGGATTTTTTCATTTGTAAACTAGGAATTTCTTCATACCTTTTCATTCCCCATTTTCTCAAGAGTTCAATTTCTCACCACTTGCATCTACATGTTCGACTTATGACTTGACCTCAAGCTTCCAAACCCAACATCACACACTTATCACATATTTAATAATTAAATATGGAGCAAATAATATAAAAGAATATATTATTATTATGGACCCAAGTCAGCCAACTTGGGAGGTCAAGAGTTTATCTTAATAAGCTCATATATTAGAGCGACTTGGAGAAGGTAAGAAGCAACCAAAAACATAACGTAGCCTTCTTCCTTCAACAAGATCATTAGATGAGCAAAAGGAAACTTGAGCAGACTTAAAGAGAGTTTGGAGATCAGTTTAGGACAGACTTGAAGAAGTAATCTTCACACCATTACCTAGCAATTTTGAAGGACAAAATCGGTACTATCCTTCCATTCTCTTTGTCTACTTTGCATAGTAATTTTTCAGTTTTAAAAGACATCTATAGATTGTATTTTCTTTGAATAAATCTGAAAATACTAACAACTTTAAGACCAGAGACTCCAAAAATGTTGCCAAACTCAAACTAACCTAGGCAAAACACTAGACCACTAAACAAAAAGTGGGTGTCCACATTTGCAATGGGGCATGCGTTTACAACACAACACGTAGTCTCAGGAATTATCACCCTTGTATTGCAAGAGCATGAAAGGTGGGTCGATCTTCCATCCCTCGGTTTGCTTTGGAGACTAGTTGTCCTCCATGTTCAGGCCCAAGAGCATTGAAAGGCCAATCTTACATTCCACCTAGCCCACAGGCAATAGAAGGTTGGTCGTCCATTCCATCTCGGGGTGGTGTACTTGATGGGACCTCAAGCCCAAAGGCACTCTAAGCCCCTTGTCCCACAAGCATAACATTCATCTTGGGGTACATACTTGGGTTTCGTGAACTTGGAAGGCTGGCCCATCCTTCCTATTTGCAATCCATTTCTCTAAATTCAAAATAGATTATTAAACAAAACATTTAGATTACTCACCAAATTCAATAATTGCTGCAAAAATTACTGTAGCATGAAGACATTATATGCAGGTCTATAATTTAACCTTATTCGCAAAAATTATCTTTAACCTATTTGCTGTTATTAGATATTTACTTCTGCTCTTAGTCAGACCAGATTACGTATTTTCTTATACCTCTTTTGCTCATTCAATGCCTTCAACAAACGAATTGTCCTCCTATTTATATTTCCCAGTGGAGGGGATCAAATCTCTTCATAAAACCCCTTCCCTTTGTAAGAGTTGCACCCATTCAAAGTGAGCATAATAAATCTTTTCCGGCCACTACTAAATTTCTTTTCCTTTTAACCTTGGCTGGCCCCTCCACTCAATTGCTAGCACTTAAGTTTATTTATACAGTTGGCCTCCATGTAACTGCTATCACCTCAATTTAATATTAATAGTTTCCTTACTTGGGTCGGCCTCCATTTGACTTTTATTGCCTTGGTTTAATATTAGTAGATGCTGCAAACTGATTTAGGGGCATGACAAACAAGGGGTGGTGTAGCTCAAAAAGGGAAGATTTCAATAGTTTAAACCTGTCATACCTCATTACATGCTGCCCATATTAATTTCAAGCTTGTCGTACAGCTTCAAACAAAGAAATCAAGGATGTTAATTAGAGTGATAAAGATTAAAATTGGTGTTATATAATTAAAAGAACCATGAGTAGGTCAAGCACCTCAAATAGAACATCAGACATATAAACTACTTGACAAAATACTTGCAAAACAAAATTGATAAATTTTGCGAACAATTGGTTTAAAAACGGGGATAAAGTTTGTATAGCAGTTCAGGGGTTTTCCTACAATGGTATCAGAGCCGGTGAACCTGCTAGCTTGTATGTTATTTTTAGTGATTGGAGATGGCAAATAGAGAAAAGAGTCCTTCAACAAAACATTTCAAAAAGTCATTCAGACTTATTTAGTCTAAGGGCTCCAAGAAGTAAATTGAAGTGAGAAGTATGCTTTACCCATTGGGAAAACAACTTGAGTCTCGGCAATTAAAGCAAGTTCTTAACAAATTGGGAGAAATGGAAATGTATTTATCTAATTTAGAACAACCAAATTTTGAGATTTTGAAAAGGGGAATGGAAGTACCTTTGATTGCATTAGTTCAACCCCACATTAGGAGACATTCAAATAAAGAAGTACGACTTGTGGTTAGTAATTGTCTTGGTGAGATCACAAGGATTACAGCTCCTAAAGCTCCCTACAATGATGACATAGCGAGGGAGATTCTAGAGTTGGCTATTGAAAGCTTTCATGGTTTAGGTGATACTATTGAAAGCTTTCATGTGTCAATTTGCTTGATTTCAAATGAAAAGATTTAATTCTCCAAATGTTCTAATGCTTCTTTGCCAAAATTAGAAAACATCATGTAGACAATGTTAAAGTAGTTATCCTAATTATTTTGTTCTTGGTTTTAAATGAAAACATTGATATTTCCAAGCAACTGCAAACTGACTTATTGGCCATTTGGAGAAAGGAGCAGAATGTCTCACCTATAGCTCATGAGTTCTCGAAAAGATTAGTGGAGCAGAAATTTGAGAAGTTCAAAATCCAATTGACATAAGAGGAATCATTTTATTGAGTTTACAGGTTACAAGATCTCCCAAACAAACCAAGAAGCAAATGAGAAGAGAGAAATGTTGTTTCACATGTCAAGATTGCTTGGACACCTAATCACATGTGTGGGATCAATAAAATAAGTGAATTATTGCAGCCAAGTGGTCTTGAGAACAAAGAAACAGTTGAGGCTATAGAGCTTGAAGAAAATGCCTTAACTCAAAAAGGATGTATGGCAGAAGTCCCAAAATGACTCCATCAAAGTGCATGAATCTTCATACGATGAGGATTTGTTTAACAAAGATGACAAAGCAGCTATCTTGGCTACGCATTCAGATCAATCCATCAAGAATTATGAGGCCTATGATGAAATTGACAACACCATTGGAAGGTATGATGAATCATGTGTATTTTCTAGCAGCAGTTCACTTTGGCCTGATTGTGTCATTCATAATGAAGTTTTGGAAACCAAGATGAGAAACTGGGAAGATCCTGAATTTGTTCAGGTTGATGATAATAAGGATGCTTACTTGGTGAATTCAGAAATGGGACAAATCAACAGCTTGTTGGAAGGAAATTTATCATATGAATCTGAAATTATTGCAGCAGTTGATGTTTACCCTTTTGCCCAAGGGGCTATCCTAAATTGTGAACTTAAACTATGCAAAGAAGGTCACCTTGAGGGGACTAATTTGGAGGAACAATCAGAAAATGTATTTCAAGATGCTAGTTTTGAGACACATAGTTTGAAGACCCAGATGAACATCACTGAGGATATGATTGTTGCGGCCCTAGCACGTTTTGATGACATTCACAAGATCATTAAAGACCTCTACTAAAAGGCCTGAAACAAGAGAAGACAAAAGGCATGGAAGGTGAAATTTCTCTTGCAGATATGCAGGTGGTCAGAGAAGCTTTGAGGTCAATGATATCTGATTATTTGCAGTCACTTTCAGACAAGGATCGAATCTTAAAAATTGCTGGAGTGAATGTTGATGCATTGGAAGAAAAAGAGGATGGAGTTAATAAGCTTACCTTGGAGCTTAAGGATACTAAGAAGGCCTTAAGGAATATAAAAATGGCTCTTTCAGAAGCACAAAATTATCTTGTTGTCACTGAACAATTTAGGGAGCAGGAAAACAGAGAAAGAGAAAAGGAACTCAAGCAGCTGATTGAAAAAGCCTCCCCAAATCCAAAAAGAGTTTGACTTAAAGCAGAGTCCTAATTTGGCATGTTCAAATATGTGACAGCAAGATGAAAGATCTAGCGTAGAAAGTGGGAATAAAATTCAGTTGGTTGATAACCCGCTATTTGTGATGACTGCTGGTTTGGCTTTCGATAATCCACTCTTTGAGTCAGATGATGAGGTATATCCTGAAGAGCACATGCTAATACTGAGAGGGGGGATGAATCAGTATTAGGACAAATTTTAACACTTATTTCAAATCTGCAAATATATCTTCAAAAACATCAAGCAAACAACACATGCAAGAACACTAAAATTACATGGGATACCCCTAAGGGAAAAAACCACGGTAAAATATTGCTTTTATTAACTTATTACAAAGTATATGCAACAACCCACATAAGACACTGATATTACAAACATGAGTTCCAACTCACTAGAAGCACCAACTCAGTATGAGGCACCAACCTCCAATAAACTCTGGTTGAAAAAACTTCTCTGTACTTTACTCAATAAAACTTCTATGTATTCTGAGCAATGAACATAAATTTGTACTTCCTCTTTTTTTCTCATCACACTTTATCTTTGATTTTAAATCATCAAAAAAATTCTTCTTAAACCACACTTTCCTTAATCACTAAAAAATCATCTTGCCATGCTTCATTAGCAACTTTTAAACATCTAAATGACAGGTGTTCTTTTGCTTATCTGCAATTATGGACATTATGAGACACTCTACTGTCCACTCTTCCCAACCATGTCTAGTCAACTCATCCATCCTTTTAAAGGATACAACTCTAGGACCCCCATCTATCAAACCTCTAAGTATTATCTTCTTCCTATTTGATTCAAACTTCATCTCCATCTTCTATAGATTAAAATTGAACTACACAAAAGTTTGTGTTCAATCCATCAATAAACCACATCGGTGTCCTCAATGTTCACCACATAAAAATCATCCTTCAACTCATACTCTACTAGCTATATGCTTGAATTGGAGATCTTGAAAGTACAAGTGAGCTTATACCAATTTGCCACCATCATCTTGAAGCCTCCATGTTCTTCAGTCTCAAGTGCCCTCATCAATAAAATTATGCGTGTTACATGTATCTATGGGAGTTCTTATTAGTTGCCCTTGTAGTACACCTTTAACCTTAAATGTAAATGCTTTTTGGAAGCTAGAGACTTGGGCAATGATACCACCACTTCCTTGTTCCTCTTCCAATAAGCTTTCCCCCTCAATACTCTCTAAATCAGATTGCTGATCTGATTTTCCTGATGCTGATTCCTCTGGTAAGTACTCTATTTGTTTTGCCTTTGCCTTTGCCTTAACATTGCATATATGAGATGGGTCCCATGGCTCCCTGCAATGAAAGCATAATTTCTTCTTCTTGATATCATTCAACTGCTCACTATCCAACCTACTTGATTCATTCCCTGACTGATTTGATTCATATAGAAATGTTTAGTCTTTATCCTTTTTGTGTGGGAATCTCTTAGACAAAAGTTGCCTCTAGAAGTAGAGGTCTCCATGTCCCTAGCCTTCTTAATGGCTTCCTATAATGTAGATGTATTGAATCCCTTAATCCAACCTCTTAAAAAATATGGTAAACCATCATAAACTTAACTATGAATCTCTTCTCTAAAATGTCTGTGACCAGCATCAATAACCACCAAAAATCAGCAGCATAAGCATCTGCTGAATTCCACCACTTTAGCTGAGCCAACTCCTTGAAATGCGACTCTACATCCTTCTTGTCGAATCTGTCAATAAGTGTCTTTGTAAACTCAGCATAAGAAGTGATCTAATCATGGCTCATAATGATCATCC
The DNA here is from genome assembly GCA_027943335.1 of Chamaecyparis obtusa. Classification (NCBI taxonomy): domain Eukaryota; kingdom Viridiplantae; phylum Streptophyta; class Pinopsida; order Cupressales; family Cupressaceae; genus Chamaecyparis; species Chamaecyparis obtusa. The sequence continues at coordinate 843,459 of BSBK01011987.1, forward strand.
CATAAAACCACCACTCATGAGCGATACCATCTAGGCGGATAGCAGCATATTTAATAGCTTTGTCTTCGCGAACGGGATTAATCTGGAAACAAGTGTCCACCTTTTGCACCCAAGCTTTGGTTGAACTCTTCCCTAATCCATCATAATAAGGAAAAGTTAATTTCCAATCTTCTCGGGAAGTCATAATTATTTGTTCTTCCACCAGCATGGAGTTTATGATTCATTATGAGGTCTATGTAATCTCTAAGAATTATAGCAGCCTGAAAATCTAGGCCTCCAGTTGAACAGTCCTGCATAAACTTGGGGTAGGGGCCCGCCCAACAACTATTCCCTCCCAGTCATTGTCAACCTGTGGTTGGACTCTAGGTGGAAAAACTACAAAAGAGGTCTGGAATTATTTGTTCTCGGCCGCTGATTTGCATTTCTATTGCTAACTAAATTATCCCCTTGACCATTGTTCCATTTTTACATCCTTGTTGCCCATTGTTACCTCCATTGTTTGCACCAATTCTATTGTTATTGTTGGTGTTGACCCCAAATTCACAAGCCATCATCTCAACCAGCTGTCCAAGACACTTATTTGTTTTTTGTACATGCTAATCAGCAGTTACTACTCTCACAGAATAGCATCCAACATATTCATGGCACATATTCCTTTTGCGTCTCTCTCACTCATATTTTCAGCTCTGTTCTTTTGTTGCCAAATTAGGATTAGACCTATTTTGTTGGGTCTTAGAGTGATGTGTGAAAGGCTAATACTCAAACCCCAACATGTCACTATTTTATCATTTTAAACTACATTACCAGCTTCGCACCCTGGACCCTCGAGCTGGGTTCAGGTGCAAACTGGGTCCAAGTCCTCAAAATGGTACGTGTTGGGTCCGGGCAAGGTCCATACTTGGACCTATGGGTCCATCCGGGTCCAAACCACCACAGACCCGTGTGGACCCACAAGTCCAAGTATGGACCCGGGGGTAGCCAACAGAGACCCAGGAGGACCCGCGGGGACCGCCAGAGACCCGCAGCAATTAAATGAAAGGGTGGGGCCAAAACACATTAAAATGACATTTTTTATAAAAAAAAATTGTCCAAACCCTAAAACAACCCTAATAAGGAGCCTCCAAACACATTTCATTTCACATTTGCTCTCTCATTTGACTCTCTCATTTTGCTCTCTCCATCTGGCAAGTTTGAAGTGAGGTGATTGTGTATTCAAAGGAGATCGATTGTGGAGTTGCAAATACCTTCCAAAGAGCAGATTTGAGTGTTTAAGGTATGCATTTCAACCATATTCTTTAGTTTTTTGATAGATTGTTTCAATTTTTTGAAAAGTTATAAAAAAAAATCAAGTATTTGTAGAGGTTTTGAAGTTTGTTTTTTTTCTCCATTTTTGTTATAGATTGCAACAATGAGTAGTCAAAGCTCAGTGGGTGGATCTCAAAATTTTAAAATTGATAAAGGGTCTCCTCTATGGAAATACACTACAAGAATTTCCCAATGTCCTTGAGGTGGGGGGTTTTGTATGGAAATGTAATTTTTGCAACTCAAAATATAGAAGCTCCTACTACCGAGTAAAACTTCATTTTAAGGGCCCTGGGGGTAAAGGGATTAATATGTGTGAGGGTCCACAAGGGGGAAATAAGAAGGGGTTGCCACCTGGACAAATAGCAACATTCATTAAAGAACAAGAAGATGCAAATAAATTAGTTGCAAAAGGAAAACAAAGTGGTTATACTTTCGGGAAAAAAAACCAATACCACAACCACCCACTCAAACAGCCTCTAGACATCCCTTCTTGCCTATCCTTCTAGAGAGGATGAAGATGTAGATGAACCACAAGTCACCACCCGCAAGAGAGGCCCAATAGATCAAGCATTTAAAAATGAGGCAAGAGATATTGCTGATGAAAAAATTGCACATTGCCTCTATGCAAATGGTCTTCCATTCAACTTAGTGAGGTCACCCTATTGGAGGGAGATGGTGACAGCAATAAATAATGTACCTTCTGGTTACCAAAGTCCTGAAAAGGTGAGCACCACCTTATTGCATAAAGAGAACAAAAATGTAGAGGCCCAATTAAAACCAATTAGAGATTCTTGGGTTCAAAGAAGCGTGTCTATTGCCTTTGATGGATGGAAAGATTGCAAAAACCATCCCTTGATCAATGTTATTGCTATGTCCCTCAAGGGGGCAATGTTTTTGAAGGCAGTTGACTGCGAGGGGGAAGTAAAAGATGCAGTGTTTATTTTCCGAATTCTCATTGTTCCCATAAAGGCAATGGGTCTTCATAATGTTGTCCAAGTAATCATGGACAATGCAAAAGTTTGTAGGGCTACAGGTGCTTTGCTAGATGCTAAATATGAGCACATCTTTTGGACACCATGCATCGTACATTCGCTTAATTTGGTGGTGCAAAAAATTGGCACACAAGTAGAATGGGTGAAACAAATTTATGAGGAGGGTGAGGAGATTCAAATGTTTGTGACAAACCACCATATGTCACAAGCAATTTTCAAAAATTTCTCCAAATTGAAATTATTGAAGGTAAATTTTAAAATTTAATTTATTTAGTTTCATTTATCATTTTATGTCATGTTTTGCAAAATTGAATTAAATATTTTTTGTGTTGTTTACATACTTTAAATGTGTTACTAACTTACTATTAACATGTTCTTAGGTGGCTAAAACTCGTTTTGCCTCTCACGCAATTGTCATGAGACGACTTGTGAAGGTAAAGAAGGCATTGTCACAAATGGTTATTAGCAACCAATGGGACATTTGGAAGCAGTCCAATACAACAAGGGCCCAAAAAGTGAAGGCAATGATACTAGATGATGATTGGTGGGATCATGTGGAGCATGTTTTGGAATTCACCAAGCCAATCGTGTCAATGTTTCGCTTTGCTTACACTAATGAACCATGCCTCGGGGATGTCTATGATGCCATGGACACAATGTTGGAGAAGATAAAAGTGGTAAGTTATAAATTTATAATACATTCCTTTATCATTGTTTATTGAGAGATATCTAAATTTTTAATTGACATAACTTACATTAAGAGTTACATGAACAACATTTGATATCCCAAATGATACAAAAAAACAAGAATGATCCTGACAACACCTTTTACAAAAAGGTGGAAGCAAATGTTCTCCAACACTGGAACAAAATGACCACACCTCTTCACCTCCTCGCCTATGCTCTCTCTCCCAGTTACTAAAGTGCACCGATACTTGCTATTCCTGGTAGAGTACCACCATATAAACATGCTGAGGTTGCTAACGGGTACAAGGCAGCACTTACCAAACTCTTTCATGATCTAGAGGTGAGGGCAGTTGTTAGGAGAGAATTTGGATTGTTCATCTCAGGAAAAGATCTTCTCCCTGTTGTTGTCAATGACCAAAGAAAAATGGATGCAATTACATGGTGGTACATGCATGGTTAGGATTTTATGTACCTCCAACCTCTTGCCATTAAGATCCTCTCGCAAGTTTGTTTTTTATTTTTCTTTCTTTTTTTTTGGTCACTTGCATTATAGAATTTAACACTTAACATTCTTGAATTTATCTTGTATTTTTTATTTCTTATTTTGTTTGTTTTCTCTCCAGGTTGCAAGCTCTTCTGTCGTTGAGCAAAATTGGAGTACATACTCCTTTATCCACTTAGTGAAGCATCACCAGTTGGCAGCCAAAAAAGCTGAAGACTTGGTGTTTATTCACACCAATTTGCGTCTCGTGGCACGCAAGGATCCGAACGCAACCCATCCTCGAACCTGAACCGGTAACTTAGATTTTAAACCATTCAGGATAACAAGATAAATTGTTCCGATATTGTTATAATATGCATCTCTTTTTGTGTTGAGTTGTTTAGAGAAATAGATGGAGATGCAAAAATGGTTTATTTGCAGCAATAAAGTGAATGTAATAACTTTACAAATCACAACATTCTAGAAAACTCCCCAACCAAGGATATTTAAGATTTATTTCTAGAACTACAATTACAATAAATCTTCAAATCTTATATACCCAGATGATAAAAACACATTACAAGTAGATACTAAACATACTCAAAAAATCTAAAATACAATATACTGAGTTTGCACCAAAGTGCAACAAACTAGAAGCTCTAAACTTGGGACACCACAGTTTGAAAAACTTCCAATGACCATGTTTTGAATATATTTTGAGAATGCAGGTCTAAGTACCTCCAAACATCAATAAAATCACCGGCAAACCCTAGCCGATCCCTTTGTTGAGTGATCCCTTTATTTAGTTGTCTTATAATTGTATTATAGTATAATTTGTGTTTATTTATTTACTTTTATATTTTAATTTTATTATCATTATTATTTATATGTTATTAAATTTTATTTTAGAAAGGGGATATCACAGTCCGCCCTTCCCCAAAATTGCTTGTCCTCAAGCAATGCCCATTTTTATCAAATCTTTCACTGAGTAGCTTCTACTGTGCAACTTTGATATTAACCAATTCATTTAGCATTCGCAAGGTTTACAATTTAAAAACAAGTTTCTCTCATCTTCTAGAGGAAAGGATCAAGGCCATCTTTATAATGGCATCAAAACTGATTAGGATTAATCAACACTTGCCAATGAATTTATATCTTTTGTTTCACTCTAGTTTATACTCGTATTCTAGATTACTAACATTATAAAGTCAAACATAGCGCATACACAATGAAACACAAAGTATACACTTGGATGCATGAAGACACAGAGCATACACAAAATATACACATTAATGGATGGAGATGCCAGTCAAATTCCTTCTTATGAACAAGAATGATTCCTTATTTCATCTTTTACCCTATAGGATGGCAAGATCATAGCTTTGATACCATTTGCAATGTCCCCTATTGGCACTTTACTTGTTTTACTCTAAAATGACCAACTAGGGTATTGATTGCCCTTAGAAATGGCAATTTACTTGGTCTCTGTAATGTTCCCTACTAGGAAGCTGCCCATTTCCAATGATTAACATGCATCACTATATAATATCAGATTAAATTAAGAAACAAGTACTAATTCATAATGCATGCTTTATCCTTAATTCCTTCTCTACTGACCCTAATGGAGGATGGGGATTTATCGTCATAGGGCGCTTGAAACCACCTCCACAATTAGGCACAAGGGTTTCATGAACACCCGTCAATACCACCACTTGGCCCAAGGATTTCATGAACCTGTCAATACCACCACTTGGGAGTCACCTAGCTTGGGATGGAATTACTCTGCCTCCCCCTACACAATCAACCTCTCCTTCCAAAGGCATTAGCGAAAGATTAAGAAATTGGCTATGTATGTATTATTAACTTAAGTATTATACTATTACGAATATATATATATATATGTATATATGTAAAATGTAACATAACATATAGACATATCTGATTTCATTATTATTATTGTAGACACCTAAAAATCCATTAGAAAATAAAAGTATTTTTATTTTTCTAAAAACCCCTAATGACATCATCATTTGTTAATTAATTAATATATTTTTATGCCATTAAATCCCTTTATTTTAATTAAACATCTTTAATTAAAGAATCCCTCCCCAAACCATTTAAATCAAATTTAAATGATTTTTCTATCTTTATTGAATCAATATTCAATAAATGATGTCACAATCCCTAAATAAATTTCATATTTATTTAAAGCCTCAAAACCCTAGAATCTTCTAGATATTCCTAAACCCTTCCAATCTTCCCTAAACCTTTCCTAAACCTACTTAGGAGATGTTTCCTACATTTCCTAAGCTAATCCAAGTCCTCTTTGACGTTTGGTCAAACCCTTCCCTCAATGAGCCTTACACGCTCATTTAAGCCTCTTACACCCTCTTTAAGGCTTCTTACAGCCTCATAAAGAGACCCATGTCTCTTCTTCCACACTTGTTCCCCTTGCACACTTCCCTAGTGTTGCTCACACATGTGTGAGCAACCCTAACCCAAGGTAAACCTTATCATACCCCAAACCATACCTCTTACTCTACCCCAAACCTTACCTCTAACTCTAACTCATCCTCCTAACCCAAGCCCTTCCCAAATCCTATAAATACCTTCACTTCCCAAGAGCAAATATACCAATTCACCTTTCATTTCTAAGTAGTGTTATAATGCTAGTTTAATTCTAGATCTTAATCTTTTTAGCATATTTTGATAGTTTAACTCATTTTCAAGCTTTCTTAGCACACATAATAGCTTAGAACTAATGGATTAACTTAGTTTGATTCATTGTTTAGCATTGGTTTTCATAGCATAACATCTCATTTGGTCTAAAATCAATCATAGATTACTCATAAGTAGCCATAATCTGCATTTTCAGCTCATTAGGATCCTTAAGGCCTTAGGGGCAAAATGGGTGTTCTATACCCGGTTTTGTGCCGCTATGGGGTTCTTATGGTCCCTAACCAATCCAGATACCTCCTAATCATCATTAGGGAATTGCTCCAAGTGATTCGAGAGCACACCCACATCCCTAAAGCGAGAGAAAATCAAACAGTGACAGGGTGCTCCTGTTTAAGCTCTATCTGAGTGTCTTTACAAATAGTTTTTTTCTATAAGTTAGGAATATGCTCATAAACTAATGTTTGAATGATCTACGCCTTTCAAAACAAATTAGGTTTGCACTGATCACAATTATTATTATTATATTTTGGCCCATTTATTGGACCCTTATTCCTAATATCATTCAGATATAATATTCTGTAGATCAGAATTTATTCATATATTAATTACAGAATGCTTTGTTGTTACATGATACTTGTCAGCATCATAACATGACTCATTTCCATATATGCATATATTCCTTTCTAAGCTCTTCGTCAAATATTTTATATATTCTCCTATTCATCTATGATCTCCATTGATGATTATAAATAATAATTTATGATCCTTCTTATATCTTGTACTTGGATATGAAAGGTTGTGTTCCCAATAGACATATCTAACGTCTATTCATTAATGTTTCTTCTTTGAATGCTAATTGCACAATTTCATAGCAACTGATTTTTCCAATCCCAATCGCTCTTTTGTATCAATCAATCCCATATCTGTCTTGGTATATATCAATCGCTGCCTTTTCTACTTCACGCCTTTCCATCACTCTTTAATTATCGGCTGGCCATATTTGTTTATTATGGTTGTTATGGCTATTATTGATTCGACCATAAACTTAAACGTTGAGTTAAAGACATGGTCGTCAACATTGTCTACTACACACGTCGATATTAGTTATTCCTATAAGTCACTGATTTCATCGGCTAACTAATCATTGCTTAGCCCAATAGATGCAATTCATTACAAATCACCGCTTCATAGTCATTATCCATTGATATGTCTTTAACAGTAACTCTAGGTAATTCGTTTGAATAGTCGATTCAATGATATTTAGCATGTCTGACATCCATTGTCGATTCTTTTTGCAATTTTGTCTCTTCAAAGATTTCACAAAATTGAGATATTTAGTTGTCTTATAATTGTATAATATTATAATTTATGTGTTTATTTATTTACTTTTATATTTTAATTTTATTATTATTTATATATTATTAAATTTTATTATATAAAAGGGGTATCACAGTCTACCCTTCCCCAAAATTGCTTGTCCTCAAGCAATGCCCATCTTATTCAAATCTTTCACTGTGAGTAGCTTCTGCTGAGCAACTCTAATATTAACCAATGCATTTAGCATTTGTAAGGTTTACAATTTTACAACTGTACGGTCTGCAAAGAGATCGGTACAGCCATCAAAGAGAAGGATAAATCTGCTCCAAAGTCTCAAATAACCTCCTCAATCTTCTTCCTTGACATCTCTCAGATATGCCCTAAAAATCTGGGCTCAAAACTGAAGATTTCAATCAACCGTGAAGCCCAAATGTAATTTTTTAGAGAAATCGCCAATGAATCCACCAGACTAGATCTTTCACTAATGTAGAGGATGTTCCTTGCAAAGCCACAAGATGAACAAGTTCAAACAGCCAAATCTATTTTCAAAATATCAATCCACGCGTGTTGAGAAATAAGCTCAAAGCCAAGCCTCCCGAAAGCCCACATCCCCCTCGAGGGTTTAAATTTTTTAATTTCATTTTAAAACACCTTAGAACTCCCACTTTGGCGTCCACTTCCAAAAAGTCACATTAATTACACAAATAGGTGTAACCTACAACAGTAGGATTATAGGAGCTCAACATATCCATGAATAAAAAGCAAAAAACCAATAGTAAACAAAGCAAACAACATTGGCAAGTTTCTATTTAGAAGATTTACTTTAATTTGTTTTTTATTTATATGAATACTAATATATATTCATTCAAGATACAGATCCATAGACTTTATAAAACTAAACTAATTGTTACAGTTCAATTATTAAATTCATTTTCCCGTCTTAAAAATCTCAATTGGGAATTTTGGCATCAGATCAGGTTTAGGGTGTGGCCCAGGTAAGTTTGGATATATATTCAGATAGCTATGGTTATACATCCATAGACATATGAATAAATTTACATATGAGAGATATGTATATACTATATTCATATGGTTTCTTATGGAAGTTCATTCATATGGTTAGATATGGAGGTATATACATATATATAGATAAATACCTGAATTCATATATAGTCTTTCTCAAATCATATATCCCTTATCTAAATCAGGATCTACATTAAGTCAGGCTGTAGTTGAAGTTGTGTTATTTCTTAGTGAGATTTCTGGAAGGTTTACAGCTTTTGACTTTCTTTATGTTCTAACTAGTGAAATCTGATTTTGATTTAAATTCTTAGGCTAAATAGATCTCCTAAATTTCAAAAACTAATTTGCTAAAGGATACCATAGGTTGTGAAAGTCTAATGAGAAGGGTCCTTAGATTCAGGTTATAAAAGCTACTGCCATCAGGTTCTTTCAAATTAAAACAGGGTCCATTTAAGGTGAATAAGGTAAGACCAGCAAACATACATCAGGATCAAATCAATTTTCAGAACGAAGGTAGTTACTTATTAAAGGGAGGCTATAGATAATGAGATGCTACTAAGTATTACTGAATAGTTCACAAACCTTTATATCTCCTTATTTAGGACTATGATTAAAGATGAATTGATTAAATTCTTAATCGTAGTAAGGGTCCATTAAATCTTTCTTCATCAAGACTAACAATATGATGGATGCAGGGAAGTAGGAGAGTATTCAAAGTATCCTTTGATGTAATCTCACTATAGACAGTGTATAGGAACAGGGTTTCTTTATCTCGAAGAACAATGGCAATATATTAATTTAGATATGCTATTAACTGATAAATTAGTATCGTCCAAGTCTTTGTTTGGAATCTTTCTTGCAGAAATTCAGAAGGAAGTCATCAGGATCTCCGTCAGCAAAAGGATGGGTTCAATTTTGGACCAGGCTTGGTTTATGCCTGGTTTCACTCTTATATATTTAGGTCATATATTGTGTATCTATAGAGCTAGCAAGGGAAGCAATGTAAAGGCAGGCTAGTCTCATGGTGAAAGTGGTCTCTTTCTTTAAACTTTGTAAATAGGGGTATGCCCCTATCTTCATAACTTTGTAATTTGTAATTAAGTAATCTAATATGAACTAGACAAATGTCCCGGGCTAGACTAGAGGTTTTCTTCTCCATTCTTTCCTACCAGTGCCCGCACTGAATGGAAAAACATGTAACAAATTTTAAAGAATTAATAAAATTTCCTATGACTTCGGCGTTTTACTAATCAAAAAAAAGGCATGTTTCCATTTTAAAAATTTAATTATTTCATATTGGATTGGATTGGATTTTAACGAGTACAACTTTCTATGTTTGTTGCCTTTTAGTTGCAAACATGGATTTAATGATTGTAACTTTCTTTCTCTTTAAGTAAAAGAATATTTCTTTTGATTTTGAAGCAAAAAATCCTAACATTTGTGTTTGTTACGAGGATATCTTTACACCAATAGGCATAACCTACAATGGCAGCACTATAGGAGCTCAGCACATCTATGAAAGAAAAACAAAAAGCCAATAGTAAACAAAGCAAACAACATGGGCATGTTACCATTAGAAGATTTAACTTGATATGTTTTTTATTTCCACCATATAAAGGAACAAGGCATGTTTCCATTTAAAAGATTTAATTATTTCATATTGGATTTGACTAGATTTTAATTACTGCAACTTCCTATTTCTTGCCTTTGAGCTACAAGGATTACAAATTTCTTTTTCTTTAAATAAAACAATGATTCTTTCAGTTTTGAAGCAAAAAATTCTACCATTTGTGCTTTTTATAAAGATATTCATGGGCATATTCTATATAGATTAATTTTAAGATATATATGCTAGTTTAATATTTGCAAAAGCACTTTTAATTTTCACCTTGGTAGCCCACTTAGAGAAATATAATAATATTTAATAAATTAAATAACATTATGACAGCGAAATAAAATCGGTGAGCGGAATCCAAGACAAAGTGGGGGAGAAGGGTGAAGGATACACTTTAGAGTGATGCTTTTTGGGGTGATGCAAATACATGGTCTCCATCATTGCTCCAATTTTCTAGGTCAATAGATATGGGGATGCTAGAGCACCTAGCTTTGGAGAGGTGTATGAGTACATTGATTTTGTGCTTGATCAATGAGGGCTTTCATGCAAGAGAGGGATCCCACATTAGCATTATACAATAAGCACAATGGGATGTAGAACCAAATGAGCTAGCACAAGTTGATAAGGATGCTATAATTACTGAAGCGGGCTTGTTGGTATTAGTTTGGTGGAGCTTGACCATGTGGAATCCAATAGCTCCGAGAAGTTTGGAGATGATTAGTGTTAGTATTTTCAAATTCTCACAAGGAATATTCAATCTATAGAAATCTAACAAAACTAATCACAAGATGTAATAGTATAAACACAAGACAAGGAGAGATAGTACCCGGATTATAACTCTTGATGTCCGTCCATGGAGTATTTAGATCTGATCCTTCAGATATGACCCGAGTTAGCCCACCTAGGGCTTCTCTTAGCTTAGATCTAAGGTGACATAAACCAGCACTATGTGTCTTACAATCTGCAATTGTGACTGCACCCAATCTGCACTATATTTGTCATGAATCTGCACCTCATCCAGTTCGCAAGCCTAAGGGCTGTAACAACATCAGGTCACGATACCTATCTATATATATCAGGCTCTGCTGATGTATATTGTACAGATTTCTGTCCTTGAAGTGCACTTGACTGGTTACAGATCCTAGCATTTTCACATGTGACAGAACTTGCTTATGATGACAAGATTTCGCTCCAGCAAAAGAAAGAATTCGATCTTCTAATCAATGATAGATTTCACTGCTCCAGTTAAGAATGATTTCAATTCTTGAAGGAGAGAAGATATGATATGTTTTTGATACATTCTTCCTCAAGAATCGAATCACCATATATATGGGATCTCCAACAAAAATGGCACCAAAACAAGGTATAGGCCGACCTGGGCTTATATAATAAATTAATCTTTTATTTATTATTTCCTTGATGGCAACTTGGGCCCTCCCAAGTATATTTGCACTTATAATAATAATTAAATCAATTTTAATGAATAAACAATAAATAATAAATAACCCTTTTATTTATTATTATTATTTATGTATATCGAAATATATAGAATAATATATTCTATATTCATTATTATTATTATTATCCAAGTTGTGGATATTTGCCGTAAAGGCCAAAATATCAACAATTAGAAGCCTCCATTTACTACATTTCGCTATTTTGACATCATTGTACTCATTGTAATCATCTTTATGAAATCTTAAATATAATATAAATTTCAAATTTCAAATTTCCATTGTTCAAACTTCAATGTTAAGTTGTTGATGTTAAATGCTCATTTCAAATTTTAGTAGTATTCAAGTATTTTAGTATTTACTATTTACTATTTTACTAGTTTGTCAAAGTTTCAATTGAAAATTCAAAAGTAATTTTTATACATCCTTTTATGACTATTATTTTCATGTACTATATGAATATCTGCACAGCTGCCCTACCACCATCCTCAAACTTAGGCCCTTGGTCCTCCCATCCCTGAAAGCCATCACTGCATTCCCCCATCAGGAAACTCCGCAAAACACTGGATATAACCCTGTTATTTGGACAAATATGTCAGGCAATATCCAGTGCCTTGAAAGGAGAGCTGACACATCTGAAAACAACACCCTTATTGCTTTATGCACTGCCATCCAGTGCAGCACTAGCTTCATATTGTGTTAGTTGGCTTTTTTTAAAAGCACCCTCACAATTATTACACTCCACCACCCTCACCCCACCGTGGCTAGCACTGTAGGTTCCTTCTCTTGGTGTAGTTACTCAGCTTTCGGCTGAAAGCCTCTTTGGTGAAAAACCGTAATCCAGAAAATTCTGTTCAATTATCACTATAATAAACCCTTACCAAACAATGATTTTTCTGAAGATCTTAGTCCCAGAACAAAGAATTGAGAGAAAATTAACCATTGGCCTCAGCTAACAATAATCAGTATAGCCGAATCCTTCTCTCCTGCTTACTTCACTAGTTTTATTGTAAAATTGAGGGGATGACACTTAAAAATACTTAAACATCTGCCTCATGAACAGACTGAGGCCAATGAGACAGAATTGCATTAACATGGCATTATTACGACAGCTAGTTCAGTCAGTCTGATTATAGATCCACAAACCATTCACATCTTTTTTGAAATTCGTGCTAGAAATAAGGAGTCTATGATCATATTTGAAATTGCAGATCATAAAATTTCACCAAGTGACATCTTCTGAATAGTGAATGTTGAATTGTCTGTTTTATTACTAAAAGTAAAGAAATATAAATGCACATACAAACAAGATGCTAAAATCAGAAAATGCCAAAGATCTACAAATTACATTTGGCCGATCATTAGGCCCAGAGAAAGGAATTTACCCTAGATGCTAAAGGCCTTGAATGGAAGCAATTATAAATAAAAAATTTAAAACTACAGAGAATAAGATGGAACAAGCAAAATGATGCAACCTTCAACAATCAGATCAAAACAAGTCCTACAATAAAGAAGATGGTAGTTTCTCAGGCATATCAGCTAGAGTAGGGCAACAGACAAAACTTGCATCTTCATTATTAGTGATTCACTTATTCAAAGCCCCATAAATACAAACAAGCATAGTTGAAAAACTAGGACTTGGCAATTACTCAGCTGACCCAAAATTTAGAAAAACTCAGGATTCGGTAGAAACTTAGAAGAAAAGCTTGGCAATAACTTGGCAGATTTATCAAACATTGGAAAATAGAAATAAATGAAAAATTTAAAACATTCTTCAAAATCACACATATTAGTGAAAATATGCAACATATTATTGATTTCCTTCAATTATAGACCAAAAAACAAGTTAAAATTTTCCCTATATGTGAACTTCAAGCTTCAATATCAATAAACATTACAAATTTATATATTTCTTCTATGACAAAAGCTCAGAAAATATTGCCACCACTGGGTAGGTGTTATGGAAATGGACAGTATAGCTGCATGATCTGCAATAGGAACCTGAGAAAATTCATAATGAAACAGTCTAAACTTTAAGTCTTATGATGTAGCAAACCCACACTAATTATGCAGCTGCTACAGAAACAATAATGCAAAGCCGTAAACCCAGACCGACAACCCCTTGCAACCCAGCTCACAAATCACTGTTTAAAAGCTGCTATAATTGGCCAGCCTCAGCACTCAACACAAACCTGTCAAAAATTCATTTGATACCCAAAAATGAAGCCATAAAACATGAAAAAAACCTCCTTCAATTTGCATTTTATATTAAGTCAAACTTTTTTCGCCCTAGTTGCAAGTCAGTGGCAATTTTGTTGACAAGTTCGGTTCAAAAATGGATAAAATCCGCAGCAATCTTTGCTTATAACTCAAGAGCCATTTTTTTGCAGCAAGTACTCTATTAGACTTTGAGCTCGTGACTTCTCAGGAATACTTCAAGGACCCACTGAGTTTTGCAACTATGGAAACAAGTATCAACAATGGCCACCGTAAACACAAAGGAGAATGATGGTCGGGATTTGAATCTTCTGTGTTTGCTCAGTGCCTCATCCAATTTAGTACCATCTTGGCTATAGGTAAGCTGGCAGAAGAAGGTACATATTCCACCTTCAGATCTTTAAAGCTGGATTTGAAAGATAAAGTCAAAGATGTTATCTAAATGAGTTAAAAGTAATTTTTCAAGAGGTTGGGGGAATGAGGAACATTAAAGATGAAGGTTCAACAGTATGACTGTACACTAAAATTAAATGATTAAGTCATGATTGACCTAGGCTCTGGTCAGCTGAATGTTAGTATTCTAAGGATGGGAAACTACTACAGACGGATTTTTCCTATTCTCATGACAGGAACATTGATACCATAAAGAAAAAGACCAAAGAGACTATAATTGGACGTACCAGGTGGAGATTGTTTCATCATTAAATCCTGCCAAAGGAAAGGCAGAGAAAATGTGTTTGGAAGAAAAATACTTGGCTCTTGAACAAAGCATGATTGTAAAACCTTTAAAAATGTTTCCAACATTCATGCACTGAAATTGCATGACTACCTTGAAAAACGGAGAAATGCTGAGAGGGGGAGGGGGTGAATCAGCGTTTCAAACTTTAAATCAAAGCAATTAAATCAGAGACACACATATGCAAAAAGGAAAGAGACACACAGAATTTTATCACGTGGAAAACCCAACAGGGTTAAAAAACCATGGCTTCTCTAATCATTTGGGCAACTACCCATTTACATCTGAGAGCTCCAACTCTCCTTATCACTTGGCGAATCAGGCTACAACCCGACCTTGAAGGCTACAACCTTCACTTTAGAGAATGTTTACAAATTAGACCAAAGATTTTACAAAGTCCTCACAACTGCATGAAGACACTTTGACTTGAGATATCCTCCGTAAAAATAACCGTTGGCAGACTGAATAGATGATCAGATTTAATACACAGTGATTTCAAAATACTACTCCAGTCTTCAATCCATGCACAGGTCATTCCCAGCTTGCATATCAGTAGGCACACACTCACTGTTCACCCAAATATGTATTCACCATCTTCCTATTCACTACCAAATAGGAAAAACACTCAACCTCACTGCTATGTACTCACTCCTCCATGAAACGGCTTTATTCCTTATGATTGAATAACAACCTGCCTAGTTTTTTTCTTAGTGATACTCTTGCTGTTTCTACGCTGTGTGAACAGATTTAATAAGGATGACTTCGTACCTGTGTATGTTTTAAAACCGAATTCACTTTAGCTTTAATGCAATGTCCTCATTTGGTCCTTGTTCAACCTACCTTCAAAACTGGCGTGATGCTTCCTTTTATTATTCAACAAGTTCAAATTCAAGGACACGGGCATTGTATATCTCTTCCACTTAATCACCAGCACCTTAGTATTTTTCATATCATGGCCCGTAATGCTATCTTGTCCATTCACGTTAACCTTTTTCACATCGACTCACTGTGTCTGAATTAGCCGTATCACTCAAAAAGAGAGAGCCAAACTGCACTCCTGTTCACAGACGTGTTTCTTACTTATGATATATCTATTTCTTATGCGCCTGTATTCCACATTTGCTTCTCTACTCAGAATTTTTATACTCCAAGTCTCTACACTATCTTCTAGCCCTCCCTTTTAGAATCATTGACTATTGAAAATTTATGGCACACCTATATCTATACGCAGCAGTCAGCGTATCCTCCAAAATGACTATATCCAGGAGCCGTATTCATCATCTGTTTTTTTACCAGTCACATCCAAAAAAAATTGTGAGAGAGAGAACGTTGTGTTAGGAAAACCCGACCCTCCATTTTTCAGTAACATCCTTTCGAAGATGACATTTGGCAAATGCAAAGGCAACCATTTCAGTTCCTGACATCCTGTTCTCAGAGAATGATTGCATTTGAACACGTGCTAGTTGATAAGACCCGCAAGCCTATAGAAAACGGCAGATACATCCCATTTCATGTCACCAGTAAAAAAAACGATTGTATCAACTTTTCTCCACAGTCTTTATATGGCAAAAGATACAATGTTTACGGGCCGTGTCACTAGAAAAGTAACAGAGAACAAATCTACATGCCCAGACAAGACTAAAGCTATTTGGCAAAGCAGAATTTGTCAGTTCAAAACCGGGAGGTGGCATGTAAGCATTCATTTGTTATGACAGCTGAGACTGTTTGCACAGCGTGATTTCCAGGAAGCCGTTTTTTATACCTCTGCACTTGTCTTACGGCTCATTATAATGCTAGTATAAAAAACGTTAATTTCATTCAAAAAGAATTCTGAGCATATGTGTTAATCAATCATCAATGGCCTGTTTAAAGATGCAGTGACAGAAGGCATGATTACTCAGAGACGACAACACCCATACACTTGGCACCGCTTCCTATACAACAGCAGGGTATTCAAAATCATACTGGTAATACGACTAGAACAGAACATGTGTACAGCAGACTGTAGATCGGCACAGACTGTTTGATGTGGCACATTACACTTGTCACCAACGCAAACACACTCTTAAAATATCGATGACAAAACAATGTAACATACCTTGTTTCTTAGTATCCAAATAGTTCCATATCATATTCATTTTCCTCAACATTTGTGAAGAATTCCCAACATTCAGGCAACAAAACTGCTTCAGTAAGCAAAAGCCATTATTTTATCCTTCCACATGCTCTACATTCCGGTCAACATGGTAAAAATGCAATTGTACAAAAGTTTGATGGACCTTACTTGATTTCAATAGAAAATGAAATTGCATTTATAATGGTGCACATAACAAACAAAAAAGAATGAACATACTAAGAAAGCAATAATTCTTGCTTATATTGAATGTAACACTAGAGACATTGGGCATGCTTCCACACATACCCGTTGAGAGGCCTGGCTTAGCTGGTATTCAAGTTCCTGTAATTTTTCTTTCTTTTCCAAAAAATCCTTATCTTCCTCAATAACAAGTGGCTTTGCACCCCTCCAATCATTTGTCACATACTGTTTTAGCTCCTTGAACATTCTAAGCAAGTCCCTGCCTCCTTTTGCAGGTTGAGTAACATCATCAGGAGTAATCACTGCACTGCCTTCTGCACCAAATAATTGTTTTGGAAGTTTAGCAGCTCCATCTAACATTCTTGAAGCCATGTCTGTTGTTGTAGGCAAAGGTAGCTTCCCTTCAACCTGAAGAAACAACATAAATTCCTTACTCTTCCTAATGACCGGGTGTGTAGCCAACCGACGAAGGTACTTCTCCAAAGCTATCCTCCGCTGCTCAATAAATTCTTCCTTGTGCATGACCTGACTTTCTACTATACTTTTGTCTGGGCGAGCAGGGATGATAAAACCTCGATATGACTCAGCAAGCCTATCAGCTAGAGTCACAACATCACGAAACCGCCGCCTGACCTTGAATTGTCTGTCACCAAATTCTGTGATATTAGTGTGAGTTTCAATTAGATATGTCACATATGTATTCCCACCAGGGACAAGAGATGCTGCATTATTTTCCTGTTCCTTCTGAGGCTTTAAAACCATCACTGTCAGAAATTCTGAAATTGAAGAAGAACTAGTTTGTGAAAATGAATCATTCCCAAAGCCATGAGGATTCCCATTTCCAATAGACTCTCCAACATAAGGAGTGAATACAGCATCTGAATCAGATTCAAAAAAAGATTCACTTTGAGATAAAGTCTCCGGACCAAGACCTCTGTCTGAAGACCGCAAAGGGTCCTCTGTAGGTGACATAGGATGAGCTTCAGAATATGACAAGCCCCCTGACAATACACTTTTGTAATCTCTACTGGACATATATGTCTGTGGGGTTTGATCAAGTGAAACACTCACCATGGAGTCTGCCATAGACACGGGCAGAGCTTCTTCAGACATGTTATTTTCAGTCCCCATCATGTCGATGAGAAGCCCTAATTTCCACTGCCATACACCAAAGAAAATACATCAAATGTCCGGTCAAAAAATTAAATGGTCTAAAAAATTGCTACTAGATAATAAATGTATATTAGTTTATCATTTTATTAGTATAGTCACATGCAAATAGCAGCATGAAAGCGCTAAGTTAGGTTAAATCTTTGACAGAATGCATTTGCAGAAGACTCGCAAACACAATCATTACTTGGATTATCAAGTTTACAGGATTTATGCATGCTACTACCAGCACGCAATAACATTCAAAGAAAAATCAAAATTTGCAATTAAAACAGCAATGATTAAAAAGAAATAGGCTATCATTCAATTCCCATGACAACAAACAAACAGGACAGTACAAAAAATCCAATTTAGGTTAACATGCAACACGATTAAAATTTAAGAAAACACTAATAAAAACATTCATTGATAATTAGCAGAGTTAATCTGAGTTATCTCCAAAATGCAGTAACAATAACAAAAAATAATGAAATAAAAAAATACTTGAACTAGATCCCAAAGCAATAGCACCCTAAAAATCATCAATTTGCTAATAATTCATTTACTTCAGAGCATTTTTTGCTAATTCCACAATCAAAACAATTTAATTGAGTGAACTATATAATATAATGGGTGCAGCCCCTCAAACTGTGTTTTGCCCATAATTGAGTGGACTCACAAAATAACAGAATTCAGGTCTCCTACTTCTACAATACAAAAACACAGAGAATAACATTAGAAACCACGACTAAACATGACAAACATAAGAAGGGAACAAATCAACCTAAAGATATCAATTTAGAATAACGGATAACAAAGTTCATTTGATATAAAGCATTTCACTACTTCCACAATCTTATCGACAAATCGTGCAGAATTTGGGAAGAGAAACGCACTCCATGTAACAGTTTTTGATCTCTTGGCCTTATAAAACATTAAATGCGAGATTCTACTGGGATGACTACTAAATTAACAAAAGAAATACGATTAAATAGATTTCAAGAACTGCGCAGTAATACTTTTAAATTAACAAATTGAATGAGACCAAAGAAATTTTAGGAACTGCAAAGTATGACTATTAAAGTAACAAAAGGAACAAAACTAAAGAGATTTAAGGAACAATACAGAAAAAATTTAAATATTAATATTGGCCGCAAACGAATAAAGGGTATCTCTAACGCTTATGATACACAGGTTCCACAGGAACAACACAGATAAAATTCAAAAATTATCTTTGCAGAAAAATTATCTCTAACACATATGATACAAAGGTCCCACAGAAGAATAAATTGCCAAAAAAACAACGAATACATAATCGATATGTATTTGAAAAATGACAACTTAAACCAACAAAAATCAGATTTTCATTCCTATACGGAAATTAGGTCATCGTTCAGCAAAATCCCTCCTGTCTTTTAGTTTTTTTCAAATCTCATCAGAATTATGATTTTATTGAGAAAAGCTTTGGCATGTTTAATAAAAATATAATTGCCACAATTATTCACTACTTCCACAATAAACCAAAAAAAAAAGCATTGCACAGAAAACCATCATTTATGAAAAGAGAAAGTAGGCATTAAAGAAAAAGATCTTTACAACACCTAATGTTTACACACAAAAAATTCAATGCGTAATTTATTTATTATTTTAATCAATCTAAGGAAGAGATTTTGTTGGAGCAGCAAGGGTTCGAATCTCACCGCCTGCGTATCAAATCCTCCCGATCAAGCGATCATCGACAATGGCAAAAAATGCCGCAGAATTTCCAAAATTTGACACAAAGTCCCAATTTTTTAATTTGAATTCATAAATGGACACCTGGCGCCAAAAAAATAAATCTATTCGCCGGAAAAATAAATGGATCGACACTAAACTGAGGCCAAAAAAATATTGTTAAAAGAAAAAAATTGATCTGCTGTAAATGTAAAGAGGCCCTAAATTCGAGAATTTCGCTGCAGCAATTTTGGCAGGTTTCGCAGCGGCCTGTGATACTCTGGTTGCCGATCTGCCTTGAATTATCTTGGTGAAAAAGTGCAGTTAAACTATAAAACTCCTATTGCTTTCTGTTTTGAAAATCAGAACAGACAAATCCGCCACCTGCAAACCCTTTTTGCTGTAATCTGACCTGTGTCTAACTGTCTGTATGTCAAACTCTTCAATATTTATTAAGAAAAATACGAGTTAAAAAAAATAGAGAGCGAGTTTCAAAGACAGTATTTATATACCGAGCGCCGTGTGGTTTAAGTTGAGTGTTTTGGTGTGGAGTTGCTTTTAGATATTTGATATTTTCATTATTAAGTTTACATTTATAATTATTTTTATTATTTTAAATTAGATTTGTGGATGTATTTACAAATTCAAATCTTAATATACAATGAAGAATTGTGTTGACTTGAATGTTTGGTCTTTGTAATTAAGAATGTTTACTCGTTCAAAAGAATTATTGAGTAATTATATTTTTTTAATGAAAATGATCAAAAATAATTTAGTATACAAGAAATTGTTTCATAGTATATGATTGTTTTCTTTTCAATTCTTTTATTCAAAATTATAAATCTAGTGCATGTAAAAATTTATTTTAAAATCTTTATGATTAATAAATTCATTAAAATTAAAACACTACTTGTCTTTATATTAGCTAAACATATTCTGTTATATCAAATTCATGTACATTAAATAAGGTTCATAAAAAAAATGAAGTCCACTTATATATATGAAGACTACTAGCACAAGGTAGACCAAAATAGCATTTGATTAATTTCTAAAATTAAAAATATCTAGTATAATGGCGCAAAGCAGGGAGCAAGAGGGGCCAAACAATGGTGCACCCTAATGATCCAAGCCTACAACACACATGCGGAAGCAACAAACAACAAGAGTGAGAGAGAGAATGCCAGATCTTTCATATATTATCATCAATAGAATCATACATGTCGGGCTATAAGGCCTTCCCGGTTAGGGCCTGATATTCCCGGAATTACAGAAGTCCTCAAACATGCAAGGATCTGTCAGAAACCTCCAATCTAATGTCTACTATCTTCTATCCAAAATTGGCCCCCTAAACTACCACCAAACATCTACATTTATACAAGAAGCTATCGAGCTGAGTCGGCCTTCAGATCCATAATTAACGGAAGTAAAGGTCAAATCTGGGACATCTAAGACCACACGCTTCCCAATGATAGATTCCAACATTAATTCTGCGATCCAATATAAATGCACAAGTCGGCCACAATAGGAAACAAAACTGAACCCATCAGTAAGCAAGATAACCGAGCAGCAGACAGACAACGTCGAGCGCCAGTGAAATAACCGACCGCCCAGGAGATAACCGACCACCCTCGGTAACCAAAGGAAATCGACCAACTACCAACCAACTCGGTTAAAGTAGAAACCGAGCAACACAGACAAAACTCCAAATTATTTTTGGTGACACGGGATTGCCAAGGACCTGAGATGCTCCTGCATCAGACACTTGGGGTTATTTTGAAATGATTCTACGAATCATTTGGTAGGTCTGGTCCGAGCTGCATCCAACTTAGACTGTGAAATCCATGAACTGTCTTCCATCGGTCTATTCTTCCCCTTAACCAGATATTCCATATATTATTTTTCTCTTGTACTTTTGCCAATTCTTTCCTTCAAAATCTGTTCGACTTCATCATTCTGCTTCTTAGGATATTATGTCAGTACTATCACTTCTTCATTAGGTTCATGATACTCATACAAATCAGCAATATTGAAAATCGGTGATATGTCCATGTCATCAGGTAACTCAATCTCATATGCATTTCCACTGTCAAATTTTTTCAGAATCTTGCATGTTCCAACAGGAAATCGACCTTTCTTCAAATGAACCATCACTTCATCACCAACATCAAAAGTCTTATGTCTTCTTGATCTATCAACTTTGTCTTTGTATTTCTGATTACTGTCTTCTAGCTTCAGCTTCACATCTTCATGCAATGTTTTCATGTACTGAGAAAACTTTACTCCTTAAGCACTTTTCTTATCCTCATCAGCAATGTCTCTCAAATCAGATAGTCCTCTCAGTTGTGTGCCATTCACAATCTCAAATGGTGTCTTTCCAGTACTCCTATTCGTTGAATTATTATATGCAAATTCTACTTGTGCTAACACAGAATCTCAATTACTCGGTGTGTCTGCAACTAAACATCTTAAAAGATTTCCCAAACTTATGTTCACAACTTTAGTCTGTCCATCAGTTTGTGGGTGAAATGTAGAACTATATTTCAACTCAGTGTCAAATTTCTTCCAAAGTGTTTTCCAAAAGTATCCAACAAATTTATTGTCTCGGTCAGAGATAATACTCCTCAATAATCCATGCAATCTGACAATTTCCTTAAAGAAAAGATCTGCTACATCTATTGAGTCTGATGTCTTTCTACAAGGTATAAAATGTGCCATTTTTAAAAATCTATCCACAATAACAAATATAGAATCATTACCTCTTACTGTCTTCGGTAAGCCAAGAACAAAATCCATACTGATATCAATCCAAGGTTTTTCAGGAACAGCAATCAATGTATACAATCCAGTATTCTGACTTACTCCTTTTGCAACTTGACAAATACCACAACTTTTCACAAATTTCTGAACATGTCTATACAATTGCGGCCAATAGTACTTCTCCTTAAGCAAATTCCATGTTTTATCAATACCAAAATGTCCAGCCAAACCACTACTATGTTTCTCCTTTATCAAATTAGATCTCATTACTCCTCTCGGTATACACAATTGAATACCTTTAAACAACATACCTTCCTGAATAAAATATTCATCCCATTTAGTATCTTGTTGATCTTGACTAGGTGCTCTACACTTTCTCCATGGCTCAGAAAAATCAGGGTCATTTTCATACAAACCTCTCATCTCATCAAAACCAAGAGCTTCAATTTTCATCTTGGTCATCAAAGATCTTCTACTCAATGCATCAGCAACTCAGTTAGTGACTCCACTCTTATGGTTTATCATAAATGTGTAACTCTACAAATACTCAACCCATTTCATATGTCTCTGATTCAACTTATTCTGACTACCCAAATATTGTAAAGCCTTATGATCAGTAGACAACACAAATTCACTCGGTATCAAATAATGTCTCCATTTCTTCAATGCTTGAACAATAGCATAGAATTCTTGATCATACACAGAATATTTCCTTCTAGCATCATTCAACTTTTCACTAAAGAAAGCAATAGGTTTACCTTCTTGACTCAACACAGCTCCGATTACACTTCCACTTGCATCACATTCTACTTGAAATACCTTACTAAAATCAGGTAATGCCAAAACAAGTAATTCAGCAACCTTCTGGTTCAGAGTCTCAAAACTTTTGTCAACGCCATGTGTCCACTTGAATTCTTTTTTGTCTCCTCTCATAGTCTCAGTCATCACATTACAAATTGAACTGAAATTCCTTATGAACTTTCGGTAAAAAATTGCCAAACCATGAAATGATCTTACCTCAGTAGCATTCACAGATGTAGGCCAATTCAGAATAGCTTCAACCTTTTCAAGATCCATCTTCAAACCATCAGCTAAAATAACAAATCCCAAATACACAATCTCTTATTTCATGAACGAACACTTTTTCAGATTTATCAGCAACTTTTCCTCTTTCAGTCTCTGCAAAACTTGTCTTACATGCAACAAATGTTCTTCTCTGGTCTTACTAAATATCAGAATATCATCAAAATATACAATCATAAATTTACCCAAGAATTTCTTCAAAACTTCATTCATCAACCTCATAAAAGTACTCGGTGCATTACTTAAACCAAAAGGCATAACCAACCACTCATACAAACCTTCCTTTGTCTTGACAGTCTTCCATTCATCACCTTCTCTGATTCTGATCTGATGATACCCACTTTTCAAATCAATCTTTGTGAAATACTCTGCTCCAGTCAAACTATCCATTATGTCATCCATTCTCGGTATAGGAAACCTATACTTCATTGTTATCTTGTTGATTGCTCTGGAATCAATACACATTCTCCATTCTCCATTCTTCTTTGGTGCCAATACAACAGGTACTGCACAAGGACTCAAACTTTCTCCAATCAAACCTTTCTCCAACAACTCTTGAATTTGTCGGTTCAATTCCTGATTCTCGGTAGGTGTCAACCAATGAGGTGCCTTGTTTGGTAAACTAGCTCCAAAGATTAGATCCATACAATGATCAATGCTTCTTTTCAATGGCAAACTATCAGGTACATTATCATAAATGACATCACTGTACTCGGTGAGTAACTTATCAATCTCCTTAGGGATATTATCCTCTATTTTCTTACTCGATTTATTAGGAATCACAGCAAAATAGACGTCATTCCTCTTCAAAGAGTTAACAAACTTCCTTCCTTCCATCAAACAAACTTTCACAAATGTGCAAACATTACTAACAGGTTCTTCCATCAATGGTAACAAGATTTGTTTCTTTCCATCGGCCACAATAGTATACTTATGCAATCTCCCATCATATATAGCATGTCTATCATATTACCAAGGTCTACCCAGAAAAATATGACAACAATCCATAGGCATGATATCACATAACACCTTATCATAGTATTTTCCAATCTTCAAATTCACATAACATTGTTCACTTACCAGGAGTGTATGCTCATCTTTGATCCATGAAATCTGACAGGGCTTCAGATGTACCAACCTTTCCAACTGCAATTTTGTGACCATCTCTTCAGATGCCAGGTTCTCTGAGCTACCACTATCAATGATTACCTTCCAAACTTTGTTAGAAACTCTACATCTAGTCTTGAACAAACTTTTCCTTACCGGATCTTCCTTCTTGCTTTCATTCCATAGTGCTCTCCTTACCATCAAGTTATTTTCTTTCTCAGGTTCATTCAGTGACTCTTCTTGCACCAAAGCATTTCTACTACTATCAGCCTTCTTACTAGCTTGTGTACATTTAAAAGATCTATGTCCTTCTCCACAATTATAACAAGTTCCTTAGAAACTTCCTCTGTTATAACCACCTCGGTAGTTACTACCTCTGCCTCTAGAACTTTCACCTTTCCACTCGGTCTTGACTTTGTCCAAATTTGTCTTTTCTGGTTCAGATCTACCATTTTCACCATTAGATCTACCTCTTCCTCTAGGGAATCTACCACCTCGACCTCTCTATCTCTGTTCATGTCTCTTGTTCAATTTCTCCTCGACTTTCAAAGCAAATTGATAAGCCTCTTCAATGTTCTCCAACTTGACCATACTAATTTCCTCTTGGATGGAAACTCTCAAACCATTCAGGTATCTACCAATTCTTTCCACATCATCTTTGTCATGTCCAGATCTGATATCTAATCTATAGAATTCCTCAGTATACTCTTTTACCGAGCTATCCTTTTGTCTCAAACTTTGCATTCGCTGAACTAGGTTAATCTAATAATCATAGGGTAAGAACTTTCCTTTCAACTTATTGACCATTTTACTCCATACCTTGATTTTGTCTTTTCCTTTCCTTTTCTGATCCAATTGTAGATTTTCCCACCATAAGGATGCATGACTTTTCAACTTTGTGCTTGCAATCTTCACCTTCTTATCCTCAGGGATGTTTTCATATTCAAAATACTTTTCCATCTCAATGATCCAGTCCACCAATTCATCAGAATCCATCTTTCCACCATACTCAGGGGGATTGAAATGTGGTGTTGACTTCAGACTTGTCAAAGCCTTCAAGAATCTTTCTTCGCCTTGATCCATAGCAAGTGTAGGTTCTGCATTCACCTATTCTTCTTCAATTTCATCATCACTAACATCTTCAAGATGTTTGCCTCTTCTCTAGGTTGTTTCCACTACTTCTAACCTAGCGACAATCTGCCTTAGCATATCTGTCAATCTTGGATCTACATCTCACCTCCCATGAACCATCTTGACAACCCTCTACAATTGCAGGTCAGATCGTAATCTGCTACCCCACAACAATTCAACTAGGGCTTCAAGAGGAACCTGCAAACCTAGATCCGCAGAACTAGATCAAGATCTCACCTCGCTCTGATACCACCTAGCGCAAGGCAAGGAGCAAGAGGGGCTAAACAATGGCACACCCTAATGATCCAAGCCTGCAACACACATGCAGAAGCAACAAACAACAAGAGTGAGAGAGAGAATGCCAGATCTTTCATATATTATCATCAATAGAATCATACATGTCGGGCTATAAGGCCTTCCCGGTTAGGGCCTGATATTACAATGAATTACATAAGTCCTCAAACATGCGAGGATCTTTTAGAAACCTCCAATCTAATGTCTATTATCTTCTATCCAAAACTGGCCCCCTAAACTACCGCCAAACATCTACATTTATACAAGAAGCTATCGAGCTGAGTCGGCCTTCAAATCCATAATTAACGAAAGTAACGGTCAAATCTGAGACCACACGCTTCCCAATGATAAATTCCAACATTAATTCTATGATCCAATATAAATGCACAAGTCGACCACAACAGGAAACAAAACTGAACCCGTCGGTAAGCAAGATAATCGAGCAGCAGACAGACAACGCCGAGCACCAGTGAAATAACCGACCGCCCAGGAGATAAACGACCACCCTCATTAACCAAAGGAAACTGACCAACTACCAACCAACTCGGTTAAAGCAGAAACCAAGCAACACAGACAAAACTCCAAATTCTTTTTGGTGACACAGAATTGCCAAGGACCCGAGATGCTCCTGCATCATATAAACAACTATAAAAATATTTTGAGCTAAGATATATTAATTACTCATTTACTATACTCCTATAATTTGGTCAACAGTAGAGATGGAGAGACTTTAGTCAAAATCTTATTCCTCGATGGAAAGATCCAAAATTATGGAGGAACTTGATAAGAGAAGTATTTTACCAACTAAGGAGGAGGATATAATAATTTGAACAAGGGTAAAATAGGGAAACTACTTAATTAAATTAGCTTTTATTCTTTAGAATTATCTTTGGAAAGCATTGGATGGTCATTGAACTTATGTTAGGGGCCAAGTCTTACTTAAAGTAGGTTAGTTTGTATGTGCAACTCTACATAAATGAATTTTCACAAGGGATAAGATGAAAACTTTTGGTTTATTAGGATATTTGTGATGCTTGTTTTGTTTTTTTCAATGAGGAAGCTAATAATCATCTACTTATTAATTATCCTTTCATACATGAATGTTAGTATGTTGATTAAAAATTTAGGTTCATTTGGCATTCAATGCTATGATTTGGTGTTTCTCTTTTTGTAACATGCTAAACTATTTACAAGAATATATAAGTATATTTACTTGTAAGTTTGTTTGAGATGCATACATTTTGTTTAAAACAAAATATAGAAAATAACTAAGTCACTTAAATTGTAATAATAAATAACTTAAACATGAAGTAAAACTAACTAACTAACTATCTATCTAAAATTAAAAACTAGAAAGGAATATTTATTTTCTATAATTTAATTAAATATGCATAAAAATAGTTTTTGCAAGTCTCATAATAAATAACTTAAATGAGTGGGAAAGGATCAGAGATTACTAAACAAATGTGCTGAGCTACCAGAAATTATTATACAAGCCCCGACATTATTGTGGAGAGGGAGAACTAGTGATTCGTCACACACCTTCCTTCTTGAAGTGGTCATACCCTTCACAAGGGTGCAAATCAAGGTATAGGTCTAGTTGACATTTGAGCCTAATATTTAGAGCCTACACCACCCTAGTCAATCACACGCTATTGGTACCTCCTAAATAGTATGATCGTTTGACTAGGAAGTAAATCTGGTTCATGTGATTTGGTAGTCACGTGAATAGCATTGCACACCTTGGACAAGGTTTCTAAATTGTAAGCATGATAACGTGTTGTCAAAAATCACCACCCTTACTTGACTTGCTTCTCTAACTTGGGTTTGATAGACTCACAAGTTACTAATCATAGAGACTAGCTATCTACTTTCTATCTATTGACTCCAACGATCATTGCCTACCATTTGGAAAAACTCTTAACAAATTTGTTATTCAATAAAAAATAAGTTCCTTTTGATAGTTTTTCTATTCATCTGAACAAAGACATTTCCACCATTCTGACATCTCAGGAGTTTATTAATAGATTGTTGTTGTCAAATAATTTATCACATATTAATAATCCATTTTAAATTTTATTTTTTATTATATATGGGCTTAGATCCTTAACCACCAATTGTGAAGTATAAGACCATGTGGTTTGGGTACTTTGGCCATTATGGTGACATATATGAGAATATATTACAAATACAGATTTATTCGACCTTGAATACTGACTAGAAATCTAAGGTCTTATTTAGCACTTCAATGATATAGGCATTGCACATGTAATACATTGTACTTGGATATCATTTCAATTGAGCTTTTTGTTAGAACCTGATGTTGGATGATTACAGAAGCTCTGGAGCACAACATGCATGATTTATTGTACATAATAGTAAGAGATCGGTGCCAATGATCTCATATTCACTACATAACATTTGTTATTTCCATCACAATTGATGTTATCATATTAACAAGATCATGTGAATTAAGAATGAAATAAGTATAAACATTTAACAAAATGATATGATGAATACTCTCATTTAAAAAATATAGTTCAAACCTTTGATAAAATATCATAATGTTGGCTTTGACTCAACAAACAAAAGAATGTCTCAACCTAACATGTCCATAAATAATTATTGCACTAATATAGAATGTAATATGCCTAGTTTTAGTCGGTGACTTGAGCTACAACAAGCCTTCCTTTCTCATCCCGTCCAAATGCTTTAACTATTACTAAAATCTTTATCCAATAATGATAGGTTTGTGTTATACATGGTAATGAATGTAGTGTTATTTTCTTGTGAGAGGTGCATAACAATTCACCCTAGTTATGAGAATGCATTTATATATTAACCAATCAAATAACTTATGAATCTTGGCTATTACACATAAGGTCAATGAGGTGGCCATTATGTCCTCTCCACCAAGCTTTCCCAAGGCATAACATGACATGGCCTCACTTAAGCAACCAATAATATTAAATTCTAAATTCTATCTCAACATAATTTAAATGACAAACCATTTGGACATAAGATAACAAAACACTCTACCCCAAGGCAACTTATTTCAAGGATCATGGCTCAAATGCAATTTTGACCTCTTCCAAAGTTTTCATCCCTCTCCTCGATGATAGTTAGGTCGAATCTTAGCCTTCCAAGATTCCTCAAGGTAATAAAACATTATTGTCAGTATCAATATATATATATATATATATATATATATATATATATATATATATATATACACACACACACACATATACATATACATATACATATATACATATATACATATATACATATATATATATACACATATATATACATATATGTACATATATGTGTATATATACATATATGTACATATATATATATATATACACACACACATATATATATACATATATGTACATATATGTGTGTGTGTGTATATATATATATATATATACACACACATATATGTACATATATGTACATATATGTGTATATATATATGTGTGTGTGTCTATATATATATATATATATATATATATATATATATTTTATATATATA
>BSBK01011988.1:0-68999 GCA_027943335.1 Chamaecyparis obtusa
AAAGAAAAAGATTTATGGGTTTTGTAGATCTCGTAGTTTCGGTTCCACGCCATAGAAATCAATAGTTTCTGAGACCATCTAACAGAGTTTTTAACCAATTCTTTTTTAGAGGTAAGTACCTTTTATTTCTTCATTTTAATATTATTCCTCTATATTTACTTTCTATATAATTATAATGTCATTTATGTGTAAAATATCAGTTTTGGGGTCTCTTTTATGTGTAAAGCATTCTCCTAGGCCCTAGCTATATTTTTCATCTTACATTTTGTTGAGCTCAACAAGCTTACCCCCTATCTTTTATGGAATTAGATGCCCTATTGTGTTAGATTTCCCTTTGTATTATCTTGTGTGTTCACCTTCATCTTACATTTTAGTGAACCCATTTATGACAACTCTTTCTTTTTGGTGTTACATTTTCATTTTATGTTAGATCGTACATGCTTATAAAAGTAGATTTCTTTTATGCTCTTGCATTTATATTTCAAAAATATAAAAAAATTGAAAAATTAATTTAAAAATAAAAAAATATTTAGATTTTTCATTCTTGTAGTGTTACTTTGTGTTCAACATGTATGATTTTTGTTTTGAGTACTTTGATGAGGTTTTTCTTACAAAAGAGGATAGATCCCTTAATGAGGTACATGGAAGTGAGGATGAAAATTGTTCAAATGAGATCCCCATTGATCCTATTCCTATTTCACCCTCCTCCACAACCTCTTTAATTGACCTTTACAAAGATGAGCTAGGGATTGATGTTAATTCTTCTCCTAATATATGTCTTTTCTATGAACCTACTTTAGAATATAATTTACCTTATTTCCCCTTTGGGGATCAAGCTTTAGTGATTTATGGTGCTCCTACAATTTTATTTATTGATAGGGATGATAATTCTCCTGTTTTGGATGAACCTTTGGATTGGGATGTTGATTACTATCTTCCTCATGAAACCATTGTGGATGATTCTACCTTTTGGGATGAACCCTTGGATAAAGACATTGATTTATCCCCTCCTTATGAAGAAGCTTTGATACAAGAGGGTGATTTATTAATGGATGACATATTCATACATGATATTTTAGCAAAAAAAAATGACATTATATATGCTTTACCTCCATTTGGGGTTCCTTCTAGTAATGAGGCATTAGTGGAGAATGATATGAATTCCCTTAATGCTCTCACTCTTGGTGATGATATTATGGAGATTCAAGATCCTACCTCATCTCCATCTAGGATGTCTTCTTTTCTTCCTCCTTATGAATCTATTTGTAGTGTTGAGACAACTAACATGGTTTATCCAGAACCCTTGTTGACTATCAAAGGTTTTCCTCGCATTACTATCAAAGGTAAACCTATGGATTCTTAAGAGTGTTTCAATGATCAAGATTCAATAGCTCACACATATCATACAAGGAATAATCTTCAACCAAATCTGGTGGTTTCTACTTCTTTACCACCTTCTCAACCCATTCTTCCTCCTCCACCCTGTCTTCCTAGCAAGGAGTATGATTTGATAAACCAATTATGCAATACCCCTACCAAGATTTCATTATGGAAGCTTCTTCAAACTTCACCTAACTACTATGAAGCCTTGCAAAAATCTCTAGCAACTCTTCCTACTCCACCTCCTAGTCAAGAGAACATCAATACCTTCTTATAGTGCATGCATGCTACCTCGGTTCCTCCTGACATTGTATTTACTCAAAAGGATTTACCTTCTAAAGAAGTTCAAAATCAATATGATGCTCTTATGTTGTTGTTATTATCAATAAACGTATCATTTGTAGGACCTTTATTGATAATTGAACTGGGCTTAATGTTTTTAGCATGGAAATGCTCAAAGAAATTAAAGCTAATCTTTCAACTATTCAACCTAACAATGTTCCTATAGGTGGCTTTGATAAAATTGCTAACAACACTTTAAAGGCATCATTACATTATGTATTAAAGTAGGTACAGTTATCTTGAATACACCTATTCATTTTATGTCTAGACCTCTCAATTATAACCTTCTTTTGGGTAGACCTTGGTTGCATGAGATGCATGCTATCCCTTCCACCTTTCACCATAAAATCAAGTTTATACATAACAACACAATGTATACACTTCATGTGGATGATGCACCTAATCCTTGTTTGATAATTCAAAACCACAATAATCTAACTCCTAATAGTAATCCTTCTTCCTCTAATGCTCTTCCCAATGATGATTGGGGAACCTTGGATTTTAATCCTACCTTTATGGGAGAGTATAAGGTTTCTGATCTTGATTTTATGAAGCAACAAAGAGAGTTTGAACAATGAGATTTTGCTTCTACTTCAAAGGCCCTTCGTAATAAATTTGTTGCTGCTTCTACCCATAATGAAGATTTCAAACCTACTAGTGATAACATAGTGACTACTAAAGTTCCATTGACAAAATTCTGATATGGCTTCTTGTTATGGTCTTGGTTATCATTTCCTTGTTAAACAAGGATTCAACTGTCAAGGATGTGGTAAGTATAAACATGGAATTCAAATGCCCTTACAGAATGGGGGGGTATGAGCATTCTTATGGATTGGGATTTAATCCTCAACAACAAATCAATGTTAACAACATCTCAAATAACACTTTAAAACATGATGAAACTATGAAGTAATTTGACCAAGAAGTTCTTTTGCCTAAAGTCCTTCATGCTAAGATGATTACTAGACCTAAACGCAAAAAGAAATGTAGTCCACACTTGAAGACTCTTCCTTTTTGTTTGTATCATAGATTTCATGATCACTCTACTAATGAATGTCAAGATTTACATTGTAAGACTAGACAGCTCATTGATAGTAAGGTTATTTATATATCATGTGGCAATGAGTTGTATTTCAATCTGGTTTTCTCTAAATAACATTTATGTTCCTATTATGGAGCTCCAAATTATCTAAACAATGTTAGCCTAATCCTTGGGGGCTTATTATCTTGTATAGTGTTGTGAGCGATAAATAGATCCCCTTTCATCCTTGTTCCTACACTTGGGGGGCAAGGATTGCATCTCCTTCATTTTTGTCTTTTCGAGATCCACTTTTCCCTTGGTTAAGCAGTATCTATCTATTATGTGATATCAAATCATACATAAAAATTTTGGTTTTCATTGAGTATCTTTGTCCTTGATCATAACCTATTTTGTTGTTTGACATTGGGTCTCCATGGTTAATAAATCTCTCACCTTGGAAGCTAAATAGTGTGTTATCCCTCACAAGGGTTACTTTTTCCATTCTTGCATGATGTCTCTTTGCATTTGTCCCTTCCATGGCCTCATAGGAGCTGTGACCTTCTTGGATTGGATTGGGTGTTGTCTATGGATATTTTCTTGATGTTGAAGAAGGATTTATCCTTATTCTTTTTCTTTCCTTAACATGTCAAAATAGTAGGTATTTTGTCATCTTAAGGAGGGGGGCATATATATGGCCTCCCTCATTCTATATTATGCATTTTTGTTCTAACATTTTATTTTGCAGCATGCTAAATCCTCTGAAGGTAATGCACATAAGTTGCTAAATCCTTAAGAGACACACATTTTGAATTTCAAATATGCTAAATCCTCATAAGGTAATGCACATAAGTTGCTAAATCCTGAAGATACACATATTTCAAATTTAAAATATGCTAAATCCTCTAAAGGCAACACACATAAGTTGCTAAATCCTGAAGAGATATGCATTTTACAAATGTATTCTATGGTGATATAAGGTTATGGATCCATGGGTACTTCATAAAAGCTATCAGAAGACACACTACATACATGCACAAAGTCACCAAAAGGTGCATAACTTTATGGGGTGAATATCAAGTATTTTCTTGGTGGGCCATCCTATCCTTTTTGTGGTTCACAGTGAGATGCACACATCTTACTAGGCAAGCTAGCCACTCCTCTCTCTCCTTTTCTCTCTTTTTTCTAGTGATGTCTCTCTTATTGCAATCTTGGGATTGACAAAGACTCGAGTCCCTAGGGGCTTGAGGATTCCTTTGCCCCTTTGATTTCAATAAGATTATCTTTTTCTTTTTGATCTCCTTTACCAAGAGTTTGCATTGAGTCCATACTCTTGATAAAGTGGGGGCTAAATGTATCATCGAAAAAAGGAAGAACTTCTATTTAGGACTGGTTTATCCCTTTGAGTAAGTGGTTTCGGGTCATGTCAAATGCCTTGAATGGATCTTTGACTTGGATCTAGATTTATCCCCTATTCTGCCCCATTTTCCACATCTTCCTGACATAATTTTGGCATCCTGAATTGCAAACCTGAGATTTGGGACCTCAACATCAAGGTTGACCTTTTAGGTCAAGGTTGACCTCAACTCTAACCTAGGTCAAAGTCAACCTCAACCTTGACCATAGGATCCAAGATCCTCAGGGTTAGGTTCCAGTTTCATGGTTTCATCAAATTTTATCTTTTCCCTCTTCGGGCCCAGTATTTCTCGGGTTAAGTTTCAAATTCTCAAATTAATATTTGAGGTGGACCTTTCTCGAGCTTTGTATAGGATTCCTAATTTATTATTTGATATTATCCTTTCTCGACTTTTGTGCCTAATGCTCAAATTAACTTTCTGGTTGGCCTTACCTCAAATTTTGTGACAAGGCTCTTAAATAATTATTTGTATTTATATATTAAGGGTGGACCCATTCTAGAGTTTTATGTCAATACTTTAATTTAATTTCCTCTCTATGTGCACCTCTCTAGAGTTTTGTGCCATGGACCCTTAATTATTATTTTCTATATGGCCTCTCTAGAAGTTTTTGCCCTAGATCACTATAAAAGGGAGCCTCCTCCTCTCATTTTCTCAATCCACTTTCATGCTCAAGAACTCTCAAGCAAGAAGATCAAGCATTCAATCATTCAAGTCTTCAAGCATTCAATTCATCAAGGAGATCCATTGGTAGCCATTGAAGGATTCAAGCTCTATGGAGCTCTCTTGTTGAAGATGCCTCCACCCATTTCCATTCAAGACTCATCCTAATCCAAGATCCATTGAAGATTGGTATTGAAGATCTAAAGATAATTGATTTGAGACATCCTACATTCAATTCTACATTCATTTGGAGCATCCATACTTGTGGATTCAAAGATTCAAATCATCGACAAGGGTTTTCAGCATAAGCAAGGTGAATTGTTCCATTTACTTTGTTTATATCTACAATTTCAATTCAATTTCAAGGTTAATTCCTAAATTGTGGTTTGACCATGGAAAACCCCTCCAACCGACAAAAAAAAACTATTTTTCTTGTAGGTACAGGTACAAAACAATGAATATCAGTGCATATCTAGATACCCTTTTCGTCAAACGTTTCACAAATAGAATTTTCGTTGGAGCTGTGCAGGTCAAGGTCAAATTTTTGGGTCAAGGTCAACTTTTGGGGGTCAAGGTCGACTTTGTCTACCCAGGTCAAGGATGACCTTCCTTAGAAAAGAAAAATATTTTTGGGTTTTGTAGATCTCGTAGTTTCGGTTTGGGAACATGAAAATCAATAGTTTCTAAGACCATCTGAAAGGGTTTTCAGTCGATTCTTTTCAGAGGTATGTACCTTTTATTTCTTCATTTCAATATTAGTCTTCTATATTTACTTTTCATATCATTATAATTTCATGTATGTGTAAAATATCAGTTTTGGGGTCCCTTTTATGTGCAAACCATTCTCGTAGGCCCATATATATTTTTCATCTAACACTTTTCAAAAGGATGGTGTGACTTACAAAACATAGTCAATGATAGAAGAGGGTCCTTAAAAATGTGGATCTAGAGTGATGATAGTGGGGGACAAATATTTCTTTGATATCTACTAAAGGAATAAGGTGGAGTAGGATTTTCATTAATCCTCAAACCTAAAGAAAATGAGAAGAATGTTGGCACAAAGATTTGTAGGGAAGTACAAGAACTATTAGAGAATAATAAATCTATGATTTCAGAAGATGTGCCTAATTCCCTTCATCCTATTAGGGATATTAGTCACCAAATTGATTTCAAGGGCTAACCTTACTAATAAGGTTTCATATAAGATGACCCTGCAATAAAATGATGAAACTTCTAAATAAGTGCAAGATTTTCTTGATAAGAGACTGGTAAGAAAGAGTGTCAGTCCTTGTTCTATAGCCACTATACTAGATCCTAAGAAAGATGGAAAGAGGAGAATATGTACATATTCTAGGGCCATAAATAGGATAATAATAAGATACTAGTTTTCTATCCCTAGAATTGAAGATCTAATGGATTATTTGGAGGGAAGAAATCTAATTTTAAAAGATAGAATTGAAAATAGGGTATTAGAAAATAAGGATCAAAGAGGGGGAGGAGTGGAAAATTGTATTTAAAACTTATGAGGGGATGTATGATTTTTTTTTTAATGCCTTTTCGCCTTCCCAACACCGCTATCACCTTTATCAAGCTTATGAATGAGGTGTTGTAGGATTTTATAGGATAATTTGCAGTGGTCTATGTTGATGACATATTGGTGTCCAATAAGAGCAATGAGGAGCATTTGAAGCATTTAGAGAATGTTTTGAGAAGGTTTCATTAAAAAAAATGATGATACACCTTGAAAAATATGATTTTATGAAGTGGGAACTGGTCTACTTGTGTTTTGTGATTTTAAGGGTCACTTGAAAATGGACCCTTCTAAACTGGGGGCTATTTTTAATTGACCTAAAACTAGGACTATAGGAGAGGTCATAATTTTTTATGGGATGGCCATATTTTATAGAAAATTCTTCAAGAACTTTAGTCACATACGTGCCCTTATATTGGAGAAAATTAAGGGTGGAGGAAATGTGAAATTTGTGTGGACAGATAATGTAGATCAGATCTTTGAGTATCTCAACTAGAGAGTGGCCAAGTACCAAGTTCTAGTATTTCCTAGCTTCAAAAAGGTTTTCATTATTGAATGTGATGCAAATGGAATGACTATAGGAGTAGTCTTGAGTCAACAGGGAAGACGTGTGGCCTTTTTCAGTGAAAAAAAAAAGAAGCAAAGAGGGAGTACTACTCATATGATTTAGAGTTTCATGCTATGGTACAAGCTCTCAATAACTAGAGACACTATTTGATGAAGGGTGCTCCCCTTAATACCACAAACACATAGCAAAAACAGAGAAACAACAATAATTTGCAAGAATAAAAAATGGACTTCTTATTATCTCCACAAATGTGGAATTACAAATTTCAGAATTACAATGTGCAAAGCCACATGGGCATTTCCCTTACAATATTCTATAGAACAAAGCCTTGAATCATTACCCAGATATACACCCAGAACTGCTCTAGACAACACTATGGACCTTTCTTATATAGGCAATTTCCACCGCCCGAGAAGGTTCCAGAAATTTAGCCCTTTAGGCCGACAATACAAAGAATTATTTTACTATCACAATTATTACAATAGGGTCAGCTAAAAAAAAATAATAAATATGCTTTTAGGTAGCCCAACTTTCGGAGGCCATAACTTCCTAACCGTATCTCCATTTTTCTATTGTAACCACTTTTTAGAAATGCCATGACAAGATTTATAGCACCTGACACACGCAAGCACCAGTCAGTTGGGGGAAGATCTTGATCCGAAGCCTCTAAGGCCTTCAAAATTGACCTAAAATATTTTGTACCCAAAAACCTCAATAACTTCACCAATACTGATGATATAGCAATGAAACTCAACTGGTAGGCTGAAATGACTGAGATGAACCTCCATCTGTGAAATCAAAACATTTTGAGATCATACGAACAACTTACTAAAAATAGTAAGTTTCCATTAATAGAAACTCTGCACAAGATAGCCCTTATTTAAAACAAACCAAAAATATTTTTAGGTGATGCAAGATTGCTCTTACACCTAGGATGCTCCTGCATCAGACACCCGGGGTAATTTGAGAAGTGACCCTATCACGACTCAGGTGTGAAGAGGGAAACCAAGAGAGTTAACCTCCTCCTTTGTTAGCCATGATAAATCTTCAATAGGTCATCCTTTCCATTTGACCAAATATTCTTCATATGTCTGGTTCCTTATGCTTCTGCCAACACGACTATCCAGTATGTCCTCAATCTCTTTGGTATCTGAACTACTTGCTGGAATACTCCACTGTACTGCAGTGATCTCATCTTCAACATCTCCCTCATGATACTCCGTCAGATTTGAAATGTTAAACACTGGTAAAATATTCAACTCACTAGGGAATTCTACCTCATATGCATTTCCTGAATCATGCTTCTTTAGTATCTTGCATGGCCCAAACTTCTTCATTTTCAACTTGTTATATGTACCAACTAGAAATCACTCCTTTCACAAATGAACCATGACTTCCTCTCCAACCTGAAATTCCTTATGTCTCCTTTTCTCATCTACCTTAGCCTTATACTGTGCATTCATCTTGGTAATATGCTTCCTCACCTCCTCATGGATGTTCTTCAAATGTTCTGCAAAATCCTCAGCTTCAGCACTACTTATTTCTCCGTTATCTATCTTCCTCAACTCACATGCATTTCTAGGACTACTTCCATATAAAATCTAGAATGGTGATTTACCAGTTCTCCTATTCACAGAATTATTGTATGAAAATTCTACCTATGGTAAAATCAAATCTGATCCTGTTGTCTTATCTCCAACCAAACATCTCAGCAAATTTCCCAAACTCCTATTCACGACCTCTGTCTATCCATCAGTCTGTGGATGATGTGATGAACTGAACTTCAAATCTGTCTTTAACTTCTTACACAATGTATGCCAGAAATATCCAACAAACTTAGTGTCCCGATCAGAAACTATAGTCTTTGGCAAACCATGCAGCCTCACCACTTCTCTGAAAAAAAATTCTGATATATGAATAGCATCATTAGTCTTCTTGCAAGGAATGAAATGTGCCATCTTTGAAAATCTATCAACTACCAAAAAAATTGAATCATGTACCCGTTGAGTCCTCGGTAAACCAAGAACAAAATCCATACTGATATCCTCCCAAGGTTTCTCTAGTATAGGTAATGGCTGATACAACCCTGTATTCTGATTCACTCCTTTCGCCATCTGACATACTCTACAACTATGTACAAACTTCTTGAAATCTTGCTGCAACTGTGGCCAATAATAGTTCTCACTAACAATAGCAATGGTTTTATCATGACCAAAATGTCTAGCCAATCCTCCACTATGCTTCTCCTTGATTAGATTCTCCCTCATAGAACTTTGTGAAATGCACAACTGACTCCCTCTGAATAGCATACCATCCTAAATGATGAAATCCAACCACTTTTTCCTCTTTAGAGTAACAGGTTCTATACAAGCTTTCCAAGCTTCACCAAAATCAGGATCCTTTAAATACAAACTCTTGAGTTCCTTGAACCCAAACACCTCAATCTGCAACTATGTCAACAAAATTTTCCTTTTGCTAAAAGCATCTGCAACTCTAATAGACTTTCCACTCCTATGTTTCAAAACAAATGTATAACTCTGCAAAAACTCAACCCATTTCAAATGCTTCTGATTCAACTTTCCTTGACTATTCAAATATTGCAAAGCTTGATGATCAGTATACAAAACAAACTCCTTAGGAAGTATATAGTGTCTCCACTTCTTTAATGCCTGAACTATACCATAAAATTCCTACTCATAAACAAAATATTTTCTCATGGCATCATTCAACTTCTCACTAAAATAAGCAATAGGTTTACCTTCTTGGCTCATAACAGCTCCTATTGCAGTACCACTAGCATCACATTCTACATGAAACACCTTATTAAAATTTGGAAGTGCTAAAATAGGTTGTTCTATAACTTTTCATTTTAACAATTGAAAACTCTTTTCTGCCCTATTAGTCCACTTAAACTCCTTTCTATCTCCTCTCATTGTTTCAGTCAAGGGTCCACAAATACTACTAAAATTTCTGATAAACTTCTTGTAAAAGCTAGCTAGACCATGAAATGATCTTACCTCAGTAGCACTCCTTGGGGTAGGCCATTCAAGGATAGCCTACACTTTCTCTAGGTCCATTTTTAAACCTTTTGCTGAAACTAAAAATCTTAGAAACACTAACTCCTTCTTCATAAAACTACACTTTTTCAGATTAATCAACAATTTCTCTTCTCTTAGATTCTAAAATACCCTGCGAATATGCATCATATGCTCCTCCAATATCTTACTCAAGATCAAAATATCATCTAGGTAAACAATGACAAACTTACCCAAAAAAAATTTCAAAACCTCTTTCATGAGCCGCATGAAAGTGCTTAGTGCATTGGTTAGCCCAAAAGGCATGACTAACCGCTCATACAGTCCTTCCCTTGTCTTGAAAGCAATCTTCCATTCATCTCCTTCTCTGATCCGAATCTGGTGATATCCACTCTTCAGATCTATCTTTGAGAAATACACAGCTCCACTCAAACTGTCCATAATATCATCCATTCGTGGCAATGGAAACTTATACCTGATTGTGATCTTGTTTATAGCCCTGGAATCTATGCACATCCTCTATTCTCCATTCTTTTTTGGTCCTAATACTCCTGGTATAGCACATGGACTCAGGCTCTCTTGAATCAACCCCTTCTGTAACAACTCATGTACTTATCTGTTCAACTCTTCACTTTCTACTAGTGTCATTCTATGTGCTACCTTATTCGACAAACTAGCTCCTGGTATCAGGTCCATCTAATGACTGATCTTCCTGACTAGTGGTAATCTATTAGGCACATTCTCGGATACAATATCCTGAAACTCATTCAACAAATCTGCAACTTCTACAAGAACATCTTCTACTTCCTCTTTACCAGCTTTTGGAATTAAATCAAAGCACACATGCTCATGCATCATACCATCTAGGAATTTTCTTCCATCAACAAATGTTATTCTTGCATTACCACATACCTTTTCTTCGGTCTCCTTCAATGGCTTTAGCTTATGTCGCACTCCATCTTTTGTCAGAGAATAGGTATTCGCACGACCATCATGTACAACACACTTGTCAAACTGTCACGATCTTCCCAGCAACATATGACATGCATCCATAGTACCTCATCTTGGTACCCGCCAATCTTGAACTTTTTCTAGGCACTATTCACTGACCATGACCTTGTGGTCATCCTGTACTCAGGCAATCTGGTATGGATGTGGGTGTTTCTGTCTCTTGAGCTTCAACTTTGTCAACATCTCTTCTCACACCAAATTGTTTGTGCTTCTGCTATCGATAATAACATCACAATATTTACCTTCACACTTGCACCTAGTGCGAAATAGGCTCCTCCTTTTCTTAGGTTCATTTTCTCCACTCAATAAGACTCTTCTATTGATCAGTGTTTCTCCTCCTTCAGCATTTTTAGAATGTGATGATCTGGCATCTTCATCTACATGTGCAACTCTAGCCTGGCCTTCATTTCTCCTATATGTCCTTCCTTGGCGTTGAGGGCACTCAAAGGCCCTATGACCTTCTTCTCCACAATGAAAACATGTTCCATAGAAGCCTCCTCTTCCAGATCCTTGTCCTCTTCCTCTTCCTCTCTGATCTCTATTATTTTGGTCTTGGAAATGATTGGAATTGTTTCCTCTCTGATTTTGACTACTACTAGCTTCATCCTTCTTTTTTGGATCTTCATTTCGACCTCCATAAGACCATCCACCAAATTGTCCACCATGACCTCTTCTATTTTATTTTCTTTCAAATTGCTTGTTCAACTTTTCCTCTACTTTTAGGGCAAACTGGTATGCTTCTTCAATTCTGTTCATTCAAACCAGATTTAATTGCTCTTGAATGCTCGGCCTCAACCCATTAAGATAACAGGCAACTTTCTCCTTATCAGCTTCTACATGGCCTGTTCTGATGAGGATTCAATAGAACTCCTTTGTATACTCTTGAACAGATCTTCTTGCTTGCTTCAAACTTTGCATCTTCTTCAGTAGATCAAGCTCATAATCAATAGGAATGAACTGCCACTTCAATTTATCCACCATCTGATTCCATCTTGTGATTTTATCCTTTCCTCTTCTATTTCACTCCTATTGAATCTCTTCCCACCAGATCATCGCATGACCCTTCAGTCTGGCCTTCGCAAACTTGACCCGATCAGGATCCTCAATATCTTCATACTCAAAATATTCTTCACATTCGTTGATCCAATCAATCAACTCCTCTGGGTTAAGATTCGTAGAAAATGTAGGAACCTCAATCTTAGGTCTTTTCCCAATCTTGGAAATGGCTCGAAAAATCCTTTCTTCCTCTTGATTCAAAACTTCAACTTCTACTTCTTGATCATCATTTCCTTCTTTGGCTTCATCCTCACTTTCGTCTCTGACATTAAGATTCATTCCTCTACGAATCTCTTCTTGCAATGCTCGCAATTATCTCTAGATCTCTCTAACCTCAGGTTTCATAACACTAGCTCTTCTCCCACATTCCCTTTGTGGAAACATTTTCACACGTACCATTGAAACCCTAACCATGGTCTTGGTGCAAACTACCTCACAGTCAGCGATCTGTTTACACAAAAACCCTAACCCACGGTCCTGGTGTAAACTGCCTCATAATCGGTGATCTATTTACACACACAGGAACTCCTGCTTTGATGCCACTTGACAAATGGTGCTCCCCTTAATACCACAAACACATAGCAGAAACAGAGAAACAACAACAATTTGCAAGAACAGAAAATGGACTTCTTATTATCTCCACAAATGTGGAATTACAAATTTTAGAATTACAATGTGCAAAGCCACATGGGCATTTCCCTTACAATATTCTGTAGAACAAAGCCTTGAATCATTACCCAGATCTACACCTAGAACTGCTCTAGACAACACTACAGACCTTTCTTATATAGGCAATTTCCACCACCCGAGAAGGTTCCAGAAATTTAGCCTTTTAGGTCGACAATACAAAGAATTATTTTATTATCACAATTATTACAATAGGGTCGGCTCAAAAAAAAAAATAAAATATGCTTTTAGGTAGCCCAACTTCCAGAGGCCATAACTTCCTAACTGTAGCTCCGTTTTTCTATTGTAACCACTTTTCGGAAATGCCATGACAAGATCTACAGTGCTTGACATGCGCAAGCGCTAGTCAGCCAGGGGAAGATCACGATCGAGAGCCTCTAAGGCCTTCAAAATTGACTTGAAAGATTTCATACCCAAAAACCTCAATAACTTTACTGATACTGATGATGTGGCAATGAAACTCAACTGGTAGGCTAAAATGACTAAGATGAACCTCCATTTGTGAAATCAGAACATTCTGAGATCATATGAACAACTTACTACAAATAGTAAGTTTCCATTAATAGCAGCTCTACACAATGTAGCCCTTATTTAAAACAAACCAAAAATATTTTTAGGTGATGCAAGATTTCTCTTACACCCAGGATGCTCTTGCATCCGACACCCGGGGTAATTTGAGAAGTGACCCTGTCACGACTCAGGTGTGAAGAGGGAAACCAAGACGGTTAACCTCCTCCTTTGTCAGCCATGATGAATCTTCAATAGGTTGTCGTTTCCATTTGACCAAATATTCTTCATATGTCTAGTTCCTTGTGCTTCTGTCAACAAGACTATCCAGTATGTCCTCAATCTCTTTGATATCTGAACTACTTGCTGGAATACTCCACTGTGCTATAGTTATCTCATCTTCAATATCTCCCTCATGATACTCTATCAGATCTAAAATGTTAAACACTGGTGAAATATTCAACTCACTAGGCAATTCTACCTCATATGCATTTCCTGAATCATGCTTCTTTAGTATCTTGCATGGCCCAAACTTCTTCATTTTCAACTTGTTATATGTACCAACTGGAAATCGCTCCTTTTGCAAATAAATCATGACTTCCTCTCCAACCTAAAATTCCATATGTATCATTTTCTCATTGTCCTTAGCTTTATACTATGAATTCATCTTGGTAATATGCTTCCTCACCTCATCATGGATGTTCTTCAAATGTTCTGCAAAATCCTCAGCTTCAGCACTACTTATTTCTCTGTTATCTATCTTCCTCAACTCACATACATTTCTAGGACTACTTCCATATACAATCGGCAATGGTGATTTACCAGTGCTCCTATTGACAAAATTATTGTATGCAAATTCTGCCTATGGTAAAATCAAATCCCATCCTGTTGGCTTATCTCCAACCAAACATCTCAGCAAATTTTCCAAACTCCTATTCACCACCTCTATCTGTCCATTAGTCTGTGGATGATGTGATGAACTAAACTTCAAATATGTCTTTAACTTCTTCCATAATGAATGCTAGAAATATCCAACAAACTTAGTG
This sequence comes from Chamaecyparis obtusa, assembly GCA_027943335.1. Classification (NCBI taxonomy): domain Eukaryota; kingdom Viridiplantae; phylum Streptophyta; class Pinopsida; order Cupressales; family Cupressaceae; genus Chamaecyparis; species Chamaecyparis obtusa. The sequence goes on from BSBK01011988.1 coordinate 14,260, forward strand.
TCCCAATCAGAAACTATACTTTTTGGCAAACCATGCACCCTCACCACTTCTCTGAAAAACAATTCTGCTATATGAATAGCATCATTAGTCTTCTTGCAAGGAATGAAATGTGTCATCTTTGAAAATCTGTCAACTACAACAAAAATTGAATCATGTCTCCGCTGAGTCCTCGGTAAACCAAGAATAAAATCCATACTGATATCCTCCCAAGGTTTCTCTGGTATAGGTAATGGCTGATACAACCCTATATTCTGATTCACTCCTTTTTCCATCTAACATACTTTGTAACTCTGTACAAACTTCTTGACATCATGCTACAACTGTGGCCAATAATAATTCTCACTAACAATAGCAATGGTTTTATCATGACCAAAATGTCTAGCCAATCCTCCAATATGCTTCTCCTTGATGAGATTCTCCCTCATAGAGCTTTGTGGACTGCATAATTGACTCCCTCTAAATAGTATACCATCCTGAATAACGAAATCCAGCCACTTTTTCCTATCTAGAGTAACAGGTTCTGTATAAGCTTTCCAAACTTCACCAAAATCAAGATCCTCTTGATACAAACTCTTGAGTTCTTTGAACCCAACCACCTCAATCTACATCTCTGTTAGCAAAATTTGCCTTTTGCTAAGAGCATCTGCAACTCTATTAGACTTTTCACTCCTTTGTTTCAAAACAAATGTATAACTCTGCAAAAACTCAACCCATTTCAAATGCCTCTGATTCAACTTTCCTTGACTATTCAAATATTGCAAAGCTTGATGATCAGTATACAAAACAAACTCATTAGAAAGTATATAGTGTCTCACTTCTTTAATGCCTGAACTATAGCATAAAATTTATGATCATAAACAAAATATTTTCTCTCGGCATCATTCAACTTCTCACTAAAATAAGCAACATGTTTACCTTCTTGTCTCATAATAGCTCCTATTGCAATACCACTAGGATCACAGTCTACTTGAAACACCTTATTAAAATTTAGAAGTGCTAAAATAGGTTGTTCTGTAACTTTTTGTTTTAACAATTGAAAACTCTATTCTGCCCCATTAGTCCACTTTAACTCCTTTCTATCCCCTCTCATTGTTTCAGTCAAGGGTCCACAAATACTGCTAAATTTTTTTATAAACTTCCTGTAAAAGCTAGCTAGACCATGAAAATATCTTACCTCAGTAGCACTCCTTGGGGTAGGCCATTCAAGGATAGTCTGCACTTTCTCTGGGTCCATTTTTAGACCTTCTGGTGAAACTACAAATCCTAGATACACTAACTCCTTCTTCACAAAACTACACTTTTTCAGATTAATCAACAATTTCTCTTCTCTCAGATTCTCAAATACCCTACGAATATGCATCATATGCTCCTCCAATGTCTTACTCAAGATCAAAATATCATCTAGGTAAAAAATGACAAACTTACCCAAAAATTCTTTCGAAACCTCATTCATGAGCCATCTGAAAGTGCTCGATGCATTGGTTAGCCCAAAAGACATGACTAACCACTCATACAGTCCTTCCCTTGTCTTGAAAGTAGTCTTCCATTCATCTCCTTCTCTGATCAGAATCTGGTGATTTCCATTCTTTAGATCTATCTTTGAGAAATACACAGCTCCACTCAAACAGTCCATAATATCATCCATTCATGGCAATGAAAACCTATACTTGATTGTGATCTTGTTTATAGCCCTAGAATCTGTGCACATCCTCCATGCTCCATTTTTTTCAGTGCTAATACTATTGGTATAGCACATGGACTTAGGCATCCCGAATCAACCCCTTTTGTAACAACTCATGTACTTGTCTATTCAATTCTTCACTTTCTGTTGGTGTCATTTTGTGTGTTGCCTTATTTGGCAAACTAGCTCCTGGTATCAAGTCCATCTCATGACTGATCTTCTTGACTGGTGGTAATCCCTCAGGCACATTATCGGACATCCTAAAACTCATTCAACAAATCTGCAACTTTTACAAGAACATCTTCTACTTCCTCTTTACTAGCTTTTGGAATTACTGAAAAACACACGTGCTCATGCCTCATACCATCTAAGAAATTTCTTCCATCAACAAATGTTATTCTTGCATTACCACATACCTTTTCTCTAGTCTCCTTCAATGGCTTTAGCTTATGTCACACTCCATCTTTTGTTAGGGAATAGGTATTCGCACGACCATCATGTATAACACACTTGTCAAGCTACTACAGTCTTCCCAACAACATATGACATGCATCCATAGGTATGATATCATATAGTACCTCATCTTGGTACCCTCCAATTTTGAACTTTACTAGGCACTGTTCATTGACCATGACCTTGTGGTCATCCTGTACCTAGGCAATCTGGTATGGATGTGGGTGTTTTTGTCTTTTAAGCTTCAACTTTGTCAACATCTCTTCTCACACCAAATTGTCAGTGCTTCCGCTATCGATAATAACATCACAATATTTACCTTCACACTTGCACCTAGTGCGAAATAGGCTCCTCCTTTTCTTAGGTTCATTTTCTCCACTCAATAAGACTCTTCTATTGATCAGTGTTTCTCCTCCTTTAGCATCTTCAGAATGTGATGATCTGGCATCTTCATCTACTTGTGCAACTCTAGCCTGGCCTTCATTTCTCCTATTTGTCCTTCCTTGGCATTGAGGGCACTCAAAGGCCCTATGACCTTCTTCTCCACAATGAAAACATGTTCCATAGAAGCCTCCTCTTCCAGATCCTTGTCCTCTTCCTCTTCCTCTCTGATCTCTATTATTTTGGTCTTGAAAATGATTGGAATTGTTTCCTCTTTGATTCTGACTACTACTAGCTTCACTCTTTTTTTTTGGATCTTCATTTCGACCTCCATAAGACTGTCCACCAAATCGTCCACCATGACCTCTTCTGTTTTATTTTCTTTCAAATTGCTTGTTCAACTTTTCCTCTACTTTTAGGGCAAACTGGTATGCTTCTTCAATACTGTTCATTCAAACCAGATTTAATTGCTCTTGAATGCTCGGCCTCAACCCATTAAGATAATGCGCAACTTTCTCCTTATCAGCTTCTGCATGGCCTATTCTGATGAGGATTCGATAGAACTCCTCTGTATACTCTTGAACAGATCTTCCTGCTTGCTTCAAACTTTGCATCTTCTTCAGTAGATCAAGCTCATAATCAATAGGAATGAATTGTCACTTCAATTTATCCACCATCTGATTCCATCTTGTGATTTTATCCTTTCCTCTTCTATTTCTCTCCTATTGAATCTCTTCCCACCAGATCTTCGCATGACCCTTCAGTCTGGCCTTTGCAAACTTGACCCGATCAGGATCCTCAATATCTTCATACTCAAAATATTTTTCACATTCGTTGATCCAATCAATCAACTCCTCTGGGTTAAGATTCCCAGAAAATGTAAGAACCTCAATCTTAGGTCTTTTCCCAATCTTGGAAATGGCTCGAAAAAGTCTTTCTTCCTCTTGATTCAAAACTTAAACTTCTACTTCTTGATCATCATTTCCTTCTTTGGCTTCATCCTCACTTTCGTCTCTGACATTAAGATTCATTCCTCTGCGAATCTCTTCTTGCAATGCTCACAATTGTATCTGGAGCTCTCTAACCTCAGGTTTCATAACACTAGCTCTTCTCCCACATTCCCTTTGTGGAAACATTTTCACGTGTATCATTGAAACCCTAACCATGGTCTTGGTGCAAACTGCCTCACAGTCAGCGATCTGTTTACACAGAAACCCTAACCCACGGTCCTGGTGTAAACCGCCTCACAATCAGTGATCTATTTACAGACACAGGAACTCCTGCTTTGATGCCACTTGACAAATGGTGCTCCCCTTAATACCACAAACACATAGCATAAATAGAGAAATGACAACAATTTGCAAGAATGGAAAATGGACTTCTTATTATCTCCACAAATGTGGAATTACAAATTTTAGAATTACAATGTGCAAAGCCACATGGGCATTTCCCTTACAATATTCTGTAGAACAAAGCGTCAAATCATTACCCAGATCTACACCTAGAACTTCTCTTGACAACACTACAGACCTTTCTTATATAGGCAATTTCCACCACCCGAGAAGGTTCCAAAAATTTAGCCTTTTAGGCCGACAATACAAAGAATTATTTTATTATCACAATTATTACAATAGGGTCGGCTCAAAAGAAATAATAAATATTCTTTTAGGTAGCCCAACTTCTAGAGGCCATAACTTCCTTATCGTAGCTCCATTTTTCTATTGTAGCCACTTTTAAAAAATTCCATGATGAGATCTACAGCACGTAACACATGCAAGCACCAGTCAGCCATGGGAAGATCATGTTCCAGAGCCTCTAAGGCCTTCAAAATTGACCTGAAAGATTTTTTACCCAAAAACCTCAATAACTTCACCAATACTGTTATGTGAAAATGAAACTCAACTGATAGGCTGAAATGACTAAGATGAACCTCCATTTGTGAAATCAGAACATTCTAAGATCATATGAACAACTTACTAAAAATAGTAAGTTTCCATTAATAGCAGCTCTGCACAAGATAGCCCTTATTTAAAACAAACCAACAATATTTTTGGGTGATGCAAGATTGCTCTTACAGCCAAGATGCTCCTGCATCACTATTTTCTTCCTAAGGAATTTATAGTGTATACTAAAAATCATGTTTTTACATTTTTGAATGGACAAGATAAGCTTAGTCATAGACGCATGAAGTGGTTTGAAAGCCTAAAATCCTATACCTTCATAATCAAGAATAAAAATGGTGAGCCAATAAGGTTGTGGATTCTCTAAGTAGGAGGGTGTTAATAGTACAAGAAGTATAGCTTAAAAGGATGGGTGTTGAGGCACTCAAAGGAATGTATGCAGAAGATCAAGATTTCAAAGAAATTTATAAGGTTTCTAGTGAATTTATAAATGCTTTTGACACTGATTTTTTTGAATGTACTTTTTGGATGGTCTTTTATTCAAAGGGTGTCAAATTTGTATTCCTAGGTGTTCCATGAGAGACAATGTAATGAAGAAGAAACATATTGGTGGTTTGGAAGGTCATTTTGGACTCAATAAGACATTGGATCTAGTCAAGAATTTTTATTTTTGGCCTAGGATACAGACTATACATTAGAAGGTTTGTATAGAGTTGTACTATTTCTTAGAGATATAAAGGTGTTTCAACAAATGTGGGGTGGTACAAACCCTTACCCATACCAAATAGGCCATGGGAGAGCCTGAGCATGGATTTTGTAATAGCTTTTCAAATGACAAAGTCTAGTTTTGACAATGTGTTTATTGTAGTTTATAGCTTCAGTAAAATAGCCTATTTTATTCCTTGTAAAACCACAAATGATGCCAATTAGATAGAAATGTTATTCTTCAAGGTTGTATTCAAGAGACATGGTTTTCTCTTGAACATAATATCAAAGAGACAGTAAGTTTTTAGGATATTTTTGGATGACTTTTTAGAAGAGATTGGGAACTAAAATGGTATTTAGTTCAACTTAAAACCCTGAAATGAATGGTCAAACTATGGTGGTAAATAGATCATTAGGTAACCTCCTTATTTGTATGACAAAAGAACATGGAAATAGTTGGGATATAATGAATCATCAAGAAAAATATTCCTATAATGACTTTGTAAGCAAAAGTACAAGTATGAGGTCATTTTAGATTTTGTAAAGTAGTCAGCTAAGAGGGGTATTTGAGTTGAGAGATATAAATAGATCGGACAAGAGAAGTAGTCATGCTAAAGATTTTTCAGAGGCGATGAAGGAAATTCATGAGGAGGTTAGGGATACATTATGATGGAATACTCAAAAGACCAAGGAAGAGAGGTTATTTTTACAAAATTCTAAAAATTGTTTTTTAATATAATTGACATACAAGACCTGTAATGTATTGTTTCAAGTTCAAAACTTGTACATGCTAAAATAAAAAAATTTAATTTTTCAATATGGCCCCATCCCTCATTAGATTCCTCAATGTTAGAAACAAATTAAAGATGGGGAGATTATAAGTTAGCTTGGTATACCATTTTGAATCAAGGTGTCAATCAAAGACATGAGGAACTGGTACTTGAATAGAGTAAGGAATAAGATTTTTCAATTGGAAAAATAAATATTTATCATCAGCTAGCAAAATAAAAGTTGTTAACAAAATTTTTATTAATACACATGCATACTACTCATCATGTTGGATGCCTTCAATAAAGAGGTATGCATATTTTATCAAAATTATTCTTTTATTTATTTGGGATAAATTGGATGGTAATAGAGGATTCATATATACTTCATGCACTCACTATATTTACCCTTAATGCGAAGGTGGTTTGGGCACCTATATAGATCTGAGAATGTCAAGGTTTTTTCTGCTACCAAATGGATTAGTAGAGTTGTCCCTGGGGATGAACGATGGAAAATTCTTATATGGAAACACATTAATTTTTCCTTACCATGGAATAATAGTAGCATGTGGGGTGGTTGTTTAAAAAATTTCATGGCTTTTTTTTCTCAATTAAAGATTCTCCTCCCTACCAATATATATGGAAGGCTTGGAAACATATTCCTTATCTTTCAAAATGGAGATAAAACTCACTTCAACATGGATTTAGTTTGTCCAAAACTTCTATTTTGTTGAATAAACATATTCTCTATTAGGATCAGCCCCTTGCATTACTCTTTCCAAAATCATCTCATGCCATCATCAGAAAAGAGGATTATAATGTTGGAGATCTTTGGGATTTTCATACTATGAGAATTGGCTATCATGACATTCTACTAAAGATCAAGTTCAATATAAGCAATAAATACAAAGTTTTTCTAATTTTTGTTTAGTCCTTTGTGCTATTGGAATTGACTATAAAATTATGTACTCTTATCCATTGTAACTCCTATAAAGGCTATTTATTGTTGTGATCATATTCTTTTCTACAAAATTTCATTTAATTTTTTTTTTCTTCCAGCTGTTTCCAAAGTTTCCCTTAAGGTATAGATTGAATTCCAACTTCAAGGAATTATTTTGGTCAAAACTATTTTCTCAAATATGGAAATGAAAACAAAATGGAGATGGACATTTGACTAATTGGAACATTTTACATTGCAAACTACCCATTGCGGATAAACTAAAATGTATGATGGTTGAACCACTTAATTGTACATTATGTCAAAGGCTAGAGTATATAAGGCATGGATTTGGGGGATACCAATTTGTTAAGAAATAATAGAATTTTATTTTTAAAGACTTACAAACTATCTTTGAACATAAATTAAATTGGAAAGAATCCCTTCCTCTAGTGGGATTACATTATAATATTATTGTTTTTGATTGCAAGGAAAAATAGGTTTTGAATGGGGACCCGAAACCCCATACAAGCTATGATAAAAGTTTAAACATTGAAGCACTCCAATAAGAGTCAAGACTGGAAACCTGTATGCTAAAGCCCAAAACTAACAACAAAAAAATTGGAAAAAAACAAAAAGCCAAAGACTAGAAAAAAAATAGGCAACCAGAACTAGAAACTAGAGCCCTAGAAAAACTCCTTGCAAGCCTCGTTGACTTCCTACTTCACTTCAGATATCTTCTTTATCACTGCATTAAACTTTGAGAGTTCCTGGATCCTATCATGAATTTTCTTCCTTCTTGTTGATCTGGTGCATTTTCTAGGGCCATCATCTTCTAGGTTCTCAATGATATCCCCTAGTTTTTTACTGGGGGATCCAGTATCTAGCTCTACCTTAATGGTCAGGAAACAGTCCATGGCTGAACCCATAAATTTATTATAGTCTTGCATGTGTTTTTTCATAGTATTCTCCATGGTTTCCAATCTAGCTTGTAACTCCTACACATTTTTATCCTCATCATTAGTACCCTTGTCCGCCATAGTTTCAGGGCCAGACTCTAGCAAAGTCTACAAAGAGTCCACCTTAGCAGCAATAGAATGATGCTCAAGGTTTAAATTCTTGATCTCCTAGAACACCCATTTAATTAACCAAAAGGAGTACATGGAAGCAGCTTTGGCTATTTGGAGAACCCCAAAGGGGGGATCTATCTTATCGTCCATGTCCTCCCTCAGTAATTGAACAGTCCTTTCTTGCAAGTCCACCATTTTGATGAAAGGGATGTTCCAAGAGCTACCAGTGGCATTATCAATCTCCCTCTCTGGTAAGGTCAATTCCTTGGCTGGGGAAGTATTCTCCACCTCCATCGCATCCTTCTGGGTATCTTGACCAACATCCATCATCGCTTTATGTTCCAAAGATATAGGCACGTCGTGGTCTTTAGAACTATCATAGTCAACCAAAATTGGCACTTTCTGACCTCCCACATCCTCCTTCTTCTTCTTATCCTCTTTTTTCTTCCAGCTACCCGAGGTTTTTCCTTTATCCATAGAGCCCATAACCTCATCATCCATGTTGTCATTCTCCCCTATAGTAGAATTCGAGACCAAGGAGGAAGAGTAACTATCTTCCTCAATGGAATCAACCATATTATCATAGCCTTCCACACTATTAGTAGAGGTATCCATATCCATGGTAGTATCCTTTTCCTTCTTTAATTTTTTACCAGTCAAACTCTTTTCTTTCACATTCACATCCCTAATTCTCTTTTTACCCAGACTAGATTTAAATAGGGTAATGACAGGGCTAACACTAGCCATATTTTTTATATGTTCAACAATTAAGAGAATCAACCCTTCATGAAGAATGGGTTTCTTCTCCTTCTTCTTGTGCTAGGAAATGCTTAAACAGAGAGATTGCAAAATGTAGAAAGGCAAGGACACCCTAATTTTATGCCGAAAATAACAAAGCAAAACAAAGTGGTAAGAATGGGCTCTTTTAAACCTACCATCTAGGGTAACATACTCCATGACTACCATCATTATAGTAGCCCAGATTTCTTTGAACAATGCCACATCATAGCACCCTCTAGGCTCTTTCATAAGGCTTTTTTTCTCCTCCTTACTCTTGGGAAAGCGTTGAATGGCCTTTCGTGAAACCTTACTGTTCTGGAAGAATTTGATGCCCTTCGTGCTAAGCCCATAAATTTCAGCAATGAAATCCTCCATGATGTTCACAGTGATGCCCGCTATAGTAACAGCCCCATCTTTCCAGGAATCAATAAATAATTTAGTAGCACTATCTTTCATACAATACAATCTTTCCATGTAGGTGGTAAGACCCCCCTTCTCAAGAATATCCCAAGCTTCTTTCATTTTTCTCCATTTGACACAGTCCTTTCGCTCTTTGCGGTTAAGCCCACCTCCCATGATATCACAGCTTATAGAAACAATAAGAATCACAGACAAAAGCCAACTATTACAATAACTGATAACATTGAAAATAATGAGGGTTAACTTGTGCCTATAATTAGAGTTCTTGGGAAAGACACCACTTTTCATCATCTTTTTCCTCTAATTTTTTGAAGTGTGTCTAATCATCATAGCTTTTCAAGATATGCCCAATCGACACTCTCGCTTTGGGATTTGTCGAAGGCCAACCTAGCTTTGATATCGACAGTTAGATTTTTATAATCATGCCAAATCATGATGTCCCTGGCTTTAACTACAAAATTGGCCAACTCATCCATAGTACCATTCACTTCCCTATAGGCATGAGAAATAATGACTTGATTAAACGAATTAATTATGACCCTAGCCTCCTCGATGATCTGTTAGAGTAGTCTTATTATAGCTAATAATTAATTTATTTAATTATTAGTCTATTATTCTCTACACTTAAGTTAGACTTAGGCATCTTATTATTCTTTTGGTTTTTCTCCTTTAGGGTTTCGGTATCCTTTTATAAGGATTCCCTCTTTGTATTTTTCAGCAACTCAATGCATTATTCATAATAGATTATTTTTTGAATGTGCATATGATGTCTCTAGCTTTTTGGCCTCCATGATTTTCTTGCTTTCTATTCTTTGCTTCTTCCATGTGAAAGGGTTATGCATGCAGGTGTTCTTGGGAGATTAGTTTTTCACCTAATCTAACATGGTATCAGAGCCATCTTGCTGCTCGTTGTTTGTGTTTTGTTGAAGTGATTCAGAAGCAGGACGTAAAAATTTTGGGGGCATTTTGAGCAAAAATAGATGCCTCCATTGCACTCAAAAGGCTCGGAAAAGTCAAAAATCATATAAAATTTGTAATTTTTGGCCACTATGGCATCTGGGAGAAAAAATTTGCCCTCTTAGGGCCGTATGACTTGAAAATCGAGAAAAAAATATATAAAAAATCATTGTTTTTAATGATTTTTGCATTTAAAATAAACGCGGCCAGTGTTAATTGTTTGGGCCGCCCCTGCGCCACCCATCAGCCTCCCAGTGGCCACTACTGTAGACCACAGCTCCCACGCGCTCTGTTGCACTGCCTCAACGTGCTCCGATGAGAAGTCTGCGGCCTTCCCCGCATCGCTGATAGCACCCACTTCATCGGTTATCCACCGCCGTCAGCGCTCGATCTGTGGCTTCCTCCGCAACCTCCGCCGGCCTGCGCCCCCGCTCCATTTTACAGGCCCTATGGGCTCTTTAGCCCCCCCTGTGGCGGTCATGTTGGTGACCGAGAGCCCTCAGTTTAGCCCCCTGCGCGTGCCATGCGTCCAGGGGCTCAGTTTTTTTAGCCCCAGGGGCTTAAAATTTATTTTTTGGAGCCTTTCTGACCTCCTGGGACTGTTTTTGCTCTATCTAGAGCATACATAGGTCTTTTTTGGACTTCTTTATATCGTTGGAAAGCTCTTTCCGAGCTCTTTCTGATTATGGAGGTTAGGGTTTTTGGCTCTACTATTTTGATAGTGTTTTTTTTCTATCAAAGGTGATGTTTATTTTTTACCTTTCGGGAGCCATATCTTGCTCATCCGGACTCATATTTGAGCTCACCAGATATCGTTGGCAAGATGGTTCTATGAGTTATTTAGTTGTAGGGGTTTTTTATCTAGATTTTGCTCCATGTTTTCTCTCCTTCAAGTTTTTCACTTTCACACTTTGGCGGATTACTTGGGTTCTACTGGTCCTGGGATCTCTTCTTCTGTTCTTCTGGCTCACTCTTCTTTCTGACTTCTGAGTATTATATGCTTCTCTTTTGTAGCATTTCTTTTCTATAAATGCACTGAGATAAAGTGCCTACTTTTGCATATCTAGGATCGTGTACTCCTTTTGTTTGTTTGTACTCGCACCCAATTATAAAGTGCCATGGGGGGTTATGATGTTTTTCCTTTTGTGCTCATCCAACTTTTTCAAGTGAGCATACCTTCCATGACATTAGCCCATGCTGTGTGTCGGTGACACCGCCCTTTATCATGTGCTTGTACTTCTGTTGCACTGTTGGTGTTCCTGATTCTTCTTCTTGCAGATGTTTCTGGCATTGCATTTCAGTGTTCCTGTCACCCTCTCCCTGTTCAGCATTATGGGGGGGGGGTTCACCTGTTGGTTCTATTGCTTCTTTGGTTCGGTTGAGTGATCTACGTATACAGTTTTTGTTCCTATATACTAGGTGGATGCAGTGGCTAGGCACCTATGCATTTCGGTGAGATGGTTCATCTACTATATAGACACTCATTCATTCCTATTTTGGAGGTCACCTCTTCGATTGATCAACTCTTCAGACTTTGTCTTCTCTACCTAGTCATGCACTATTTCAGTGGGGGTTCCAGCAGTTTCTTCTGACAGTGTTTGCAGCTTCATGCTTAAGAGATGCTTCATGCTCTTTCTTGTTCCTTTCTCTGGGACATTCCCTAGATTGGAGGCTTTGTTTCCTTCATCTAGCTTATTTATTGTACTTGGGTACCTAATCAGGCCTTGTTGACAGGACCCATTGCTCTTTCATGCATTTTTGTTTTCATGCATCTTTTAGTCCTTAGTTGTTTAGCTTCTCCCTAAGTTACACTTAAGGGGGGGTGTTAGAGTAGTCATATTATAGCTGATAATTAATTTATTTAATTATTCATCTATTATTCTCTACACTTAAGTTAGACTTAGGCATCTTATTATTCTTTAGGGTTTTCTCCTTTAGGGTTTCAGTATCCTTTTATAAGGATTCCCTCTTTGTATTTTTCAACAACTCAATGCATTATTCATAATAGATTGTTTTTTGAATGTGCATATGATGTCTCTGGCTTTTTGGGCTCCATGATTTTCTTGCTTTCTGTTCTTTGCTTCTTCCATGTGACAGGGTTATGCATGTAGATGTTCTTGGGAGATTAGTTTTTCACCTAATCTAACATGATCTCCTTAATTATCCATGATGGCTTAGTCTTGTCACTAATACATTTTAAAATATTGAGTGAGTCACCCTTGATCCACACCTTATGGGCCATGTGTTTCTTGACAAGTTTTAGTGTCTGAAGAAGGGCCATGGCCTCCACCACATGGTTGTTTTGCACCCCGATAGGTAAAGCCACCACAGCCAGGCAATTAGCCATGTTATCACGGATGAAGCCCCCATAGCCAGCTGGTCCAGGGTTGCCCTTGGTAGCACCATCAAAATTAATTTTTATCCATCCAAGTGGAGGAGAAAACTAGATGGCTTTCTCCCTAGGATTAGGTTTGTGATTAGCAGTCCTCACACCCATATCACTAGCATTAAAATCCAGCATTCTACTAGATTACATCTTGAAGTTTTCCTTTATACTTCTCTTTATCTTCTCAGCTATCACTTTTGGAGGAAGATCAATGTTGCTAAAGACTGTGTCATTGCATTCTCTCCATAAATGCCATATCACATGGGGGGAATAATCTTCCATAGATGTTGATCAATGGGGGAATCAACTTTTCTCCACTAATTACAAAAGATTTCTATGTTATTGGGAAAAAACCACTTAATCTCCCCACATTGTAATAATTCATTCCAGACCTCCCAAGGATAACTATAGTCAATGGCCAGATGAAAAACCATTTCCTCGGCATTTTTACATAAGAAGCATCTATTACTCAGCATCATTCCCCGTTTCTAGAGATTGTCAATTGTGAGGATTTTATTTTGCAAGACTAGCTAGAAAAAAAAATTAATTTTGGGAATTAAAGAATTGTCCCACACTTGAGCCCAAAAGGGGATGAGATTCAGTTGCTTTAAAAGAAATTTAGAACAAGAAGCAACCGTGAAGATTCCACAAGGAAGAACGCCCCAAAGGAGCTTGTCTTCTCTAGAAATCTTAACCTTCCAGATCACAAGGTCCAACATAAGAGGTTTTAACATCTCATAAGAAAGGGATAGATCAATCCATGAGCCATTCCTCCAGTAGTCCCTGACCATAGCTCCATATCTCTGAATACATTGATTGATGAAGGGTTGAAAAGAAGCAATAGAATTTAGAGGATAATCTTTTATCCAATAGTCTTCCCAAAAACAAATTCTTTTGCCATTTCCTAAAAACCACTTAGCCCCTTTAAAAGCCACATCCTTAGCATTCTATATACTATTCTAGATTAAAAAATCCTTGCACTTTCAGGTCAGTTTTCCAAAATTCTAAAATATGGGAAAAAGAGAAGAGCTATTTTTTTATGAATGATGTCATTCCATTCTCTTTTAACACCATAAATTCTCCAAATCTATTTTTCCAGTAGGGCCAAGTTGGTAGCTCTAATAGGGTGGATACCCAGCCCCCCCCCCCCAACTTTTTAGGTGTGCAGACCCTGTCCCAAGAAACCAAAGCTAATCTATTTTTTTCCTCCACTCCTGACCACATAAAATTTCTCTGAACTTTTTCAATGATATCTACATATTTCCCAGGGATCTTGAAAAGACTGAGAGCATTAGACAAGGAGACTTTGCAAAGATGCCTTAAGGAGTTGAAGTTTACTAGCTTGACTTAGGATGGCTCCTTTCCAACCAGCCAACTTCCTATTAAATCTGTCAACAATACCACCCCAGAAAGATTCCAGAGGTTTAAGACCAAGAGGGAGACCCAGATAGGTAGCAGTAAGAAGCTCAATTCTGTAGCCTATAATTCTAGCAATTCTATGCTACCTCTCCTCAGGTGTATTAATAAAATATAAGGAGCTCTTATCCCAGTTGATTATTTGACCCGAACCAAGGGAATAGGTAGTGAGAGCCATTTTGATAGTCCTAACATTATAATATTATTGTTGATGGAGTTATACATGTCACTTAATATCACATATGGAGATAAAGATGTAAAGTTATTTTTAATAATCTTAATGATAGCCACTAGGAAGCTAAATTTTTAGGGCTTTACTTAAACACTTTTTATTTTCTGAGTTGTTTTTTTCAACTAATCGATAAGGATGAGATTAATTGAAAGGTTTATTTTAAGATTCAATAAATCAAACTATAGGTTAGACTTCTCCTTAGAAAAAATTAGGTGTCCATGTTATAAATTCTAAAGTCTTCTTTCCTACATTGATGGAAGTTTGAACATCTCATATCAGTTATTGCAAGCTAGAATGGAATGGAGAACATTGATAGAGAAGTTAGTTCATTTTCAAGATCACTTAGTTGTTGTAATTGCGTCAACATCTAAAACCTTTGTTAGAGTAGTCATATTATAGCTAATAATTAATTTATTTAATTATTAGTCTATTATTCTCTACACTTAAGTTAGACTTAGGCATCTCATTATTCTTTAGGGTTTTCACCTTTAGGGTTTTGGTATCCTTTTATAAGGATTCCCTCTTTGTATTTCATTAATTCACTTATTGGATCATAATAGAGATTGCTCTTTGCATGTCCATAAGATGTCTCTGGCTTTTTGGCCTTCATGATTTTTCTTGCTTCTGTGCTTTGCTTCTTCCATGTGACAGGGTTATGCATGCAGGTGTTCTTGGGAGATTAGTATTTCACCTAATCTAACATGGTATCAGAGCCATCTTGCTGCTCGCTGTTCGTGTTTTGTTGAAGTGATTCAGATGCAGGAGGGTTTCAAAAAAATTTCAGTTCTGGTACTCTCTGCAGGACGTTATTTTTTGTTTCTTTTTTGCCTGCAAAAAAGAAAATTTTTTTTTTTGGGGGTATTTTGTGCAAAAACGGACACCGCCATTGTACTCAGAAGGCCCGGGAGAGTCAAAAATCATATAAAGTTTGCAGTTTTTGGCCACTGTGACTTTTGGGAGAAATTTTTTGCCCTCCTAGGGCTGTACGGCTCGAAAATCGAAAAAAATTAAAAAAAAATTATTTTTTAATGATTTTTTGCGTTATTTTTAACGCAGCCAATGCAAATGTTTGGGCCGCCGCCGCGCCACCCCGGCGCCACCCGCGCCCGGCCTCGGCGCCACCCGCGCCACCCCGGCGCCACCCGCGCCCGGCCTCAGCGCCACCGCGCCGCCACCGGGCATTCCCCGCCGCCGACGCTCCGCCGGGCCGCTCCCTCTGCGCCGCTCAGCCTCCGTTCGCCGCCCCCCGCACCGCCCGGGGCAGCTTTAGCCCTACGGGTGGTCACATGGGTGACCGGGGGCTCCGCCCCAGCCCCCTGTGGGGTCACATGGCGCCCAGGGGCCCAGTTTCTTAGCCCCAAGGGCTTAGTTTTTTGCCTTTTGGGGCCCTTTTGACCTACCTGGACGTTTTTCGCTCTATCTTGAGCATCCGGGGGTCTTTTTCTGACTTCCATATATCGTCGGAAAGCTCTTTTCGAGCACTTTTCGATGGTGGAGGTTAGGTTTTTGGGTTCCACCGTTTCAATAGTGTTTTTTTCTGTTGAAGTCTGACATCTCTTTTTGCCTTCCGGGAGTCATATCTGGCTCATCCGGACTCCTTTTTCGGCAAACGAGATATCGTCGGAAAGCTAATTCTATGTACTATTCAGTGGCAGAGGTATTTCTTCCAGATTTTGCTCCAGGTTTTCACTCCTCTGAGTTATGCAGTTTATGCCCTCTGGTGGTGTGCTTGGTTCTACAGGTCCGGGGATCTCTTCTTCTGGTTTCTTAGTGCACTTTTCTTTCTGACTTCTGAGCTTGCATGCTCTTTTTGATGTATCTTTATTCTGTAAACGCACTGAGATAAAGTGCCCTCTTCTGCATTTCTGGGATCTTTTTCACCTGGTTCAGTTTTAGTATTCGCACTCAATTATAAAGTGCCATGGGGGGATTCTGATGCATTTGCCACTATAGGTGCATCCACTCTTGTCAAGTGAGCGTACCTTCCACAACATTAACCCATGTAGACTGTGTCTATGACACCACCCTTTATCCTGTGTGTGTGCTTCTGTTGCACTGTTGGTGTTCCTGGTTCTTCTTCTGCAGCTGGTTTTGGCATCGCATTTCAGTGTTCCTGTCACCTCTCCCAGTTCATCATTATGGGGGGGTTCACCTGTTGGTTCTATTGCTTCCTTGGTTCGGTTGAGTGATCTACGTATTTAGTTTTTGTTCCTATGTACTAGGCGGATGCAGTGGCTAGGCACCTATGCATTTCGGTGAGATGGATCATCTACTATATAGACACTCATTCATTCCTTTTTTGGAGGTCACCTCTTCGATTGATCAGCTCTTCAGACTTTGTCTTCTCTACCTGGTCATGCACTATTTCAGTGGGGGTTCCAGCAGTATCTTCTGACAGAGTTTTCAGACATGCTTCGGAGGAGCTTCTTGCTCTTTTCTTGTTCCTTTCTTTGGGACATTCCCTAGATTGGAGGCTTTGTTTCCTTCATCTAGTTTATTTTCTTGTACTTGGGTACCTGATCAGGCCTTGTTGCCGGGACCCATAGCTCTTTCATGCATTTTTGTTTTCATGCATCTTGTAGTCCTTAGTTGTTTAGCTTCTCCCTAAGTTACACTTAAGGGGGGGTGTTAGAGTAGTCATATTATAGCTAATAATTAATTTATTTAATTATTAGTCTATTATTCTCTACACTTAAGTTAGACTTAGGCATCTCATTATTCTTTAGGGTTTTCACCTTTAGGGTTTTGGTATCCTTTTATAAGGATTCCCTCTTTGTATTTCATTAATTCACTTATTGGATCATAATAGAGATTGCTCTTTGCATGTCCATAAGATGTCTCTGGCTTTTTGGCCTCCATGATTTTTCTTGCTTCTGTGCTTTGCTTCTTCCATGTGACAGGGTTATGCATGCAGGTGTTCTTGGGAGATTAGTATTTCACCTAATCTAACAACCTTATTACTATTTTGACATGCAATACATTGTAACTTGTCGTTGTTTCCACATGTAAAGCATTGTATCTTGTTGATGTTTTATATCTAGAAGATGATGTAGAGCTGCAACACAATATATTACACTACTTTTTAGGCCTTTTCAATCCTTGTCTTTATATGCTATTATTTTATACTCTTGGCAACCTTGTGCTACCTCTCTATTTGTATTCTTCCACATTATTTCAACATAGAAAAAAGCACGTTGATAATGGTAACACATTAAACATAATTAATAAGTATGCTTACTACTTGAGTAGTGTTGTCAAAAGTCAAAAGTTCCATAAAATATATATGCTAGGACTTAGTTTAATGAATCTATAAATTAATGTTTGAATACAAATCTTATTCGCCATAATTTTCTTCTTTCGCTACATAATTGGTAGATTAATTCAAACTTTAACGAATTTTTTGTTTATCATTTGAAAGAAAAACTCTCTATGTATGTAAACCCATAATTATAGAAGATTGATGTTTATCAAATAGTACTTAAGTTTTACAACATCACACCAAAAAAATAATTTTTATATTATTCTTATAGTAAAAAATTTAAATGTAAGTTCATTGATTAAATCTTAAAAATGAGGAGAAGATTAGAATGATAAAAAATAGATCATAAACCCTATGCTTAAACATTCATGTTGAAATTATTTTGTGACTACTCTTAATAATGATACTTTAGCTTTTAGTCACCATGTCTTAGATAACTCTATTCACATCTTTTTTAATTTATTTATAAATTTATGCTTGTGTGTAATTCTAATTTGGTTGTGAATTGTGTATTCTTAGTCGGCATTGGATTTGTTGTCATACATCCACAAATTTCTTCTAAATGGTTGGAACACCATGTCTTATTAATGGCATGGTTATTCACTATTGACTTTCACCATTCCCATTATTAATGGTTGTTTTCTAGATTATATGAAGAAGAAGCCACTCATTAATACTCCGTCTTACTATATGGTTTTGGGTGAAAACAATATCATACCTTTTCCATTCTTCCTTTCATTAATTTAATTATTTGTTTCTTTTATGTTTCCTTTCTAGGATTGATATTAATTATCAACATGTATATAATATTGGTACTTATAATAGTTATCATTATTATATATGCACATGTTTAATTTTGATATATATTTATTTATGCCATAGAAATTAGTTGGAGTAGATGTTTCAATATTTTATGTTGGGTTATGGCATTCAATCGATAAAAGTGAAGAAACCATTCCAAAATGTACATATTGATATCTAAAAGGAGGTAAGAGGATTACTTGACTATCATTCCAAACTGTAGGGATCAAGTAAGAGTCAAGATCACAACTCGGTAAATTCACAACCAAGTAATTTATGTAATTGTGATTCATACCTAGAAATATGAAAATTAGATTAAATGGAATTTCAATTGTTCTTGATAGAAACGTTAGATTTTCAGTCATTATCTAAATTACAACATCAAACCTTAAAAAGAGAAAAAGAAATGAGATGGAAAAAAAAAAGGTTAAGTTTACAAAGATGTGACACGTAATATAACAGTAATTTTTTCCATACATCTGTGTTTCTCTTTATTCTAACAATATGAATTGCGACTGAGCAAAATATAAATTCATTGAAGACACCTCCCACTCAATTACAGATTGCCCAAATCCTTGCTTCTTACAAAAGAAAGAAATTGCTTCGGATCAAGAATGTCAAAATAGTCACACGCTGAAAATTGATTATAATTATAGACGGAACATATGCAGGGGCTTATCCGGAATTTTGATTTTCATGTTGAGCGGAGCTTGAATTTCAGGATGAGAGGTAAGGAAAGAAGTCAATCATCAAGCCAATCCAAACTGAAGTGTGCCTCCGCAATTTCAACTCTAAGCTCTGTAATAGAAATGTTCTTAGCTCGCATCCATTGCTTCCAAACCTTTTCATCACATATAACAAGCTTCAAGGAGTTCAGTTCACAAACAGCTCTTGGTAACCTTGTCAAACGAGAACATTCTCTCATATCGAGCTCATTCAATTTCTTTAGCTGCCCAACTTCCTCCGGAAGTTCTCTCAGCCCTTCACAAAATGAAATGTCTAGACATTCCAACTGCCCAAGTTTTCCAATTGACGATGGAAGCTCTTTTAGGCCTGCCAGTGCCGACAATTTTAACAATTTCAGGGAGCTCAGATCCCCAAGGTCATAAGGTAACTTCTGAATCAGGTGACAATTGGTAATAGACCACATCTGAGCAGAGGGCATATAACAGAAACTCAGGGGCACCTCCTCCAAGCTGCTCGAGTGATCCAGGTTAAAGTCTCTCACGCTTACATTGTTCAATGTTAATGTATATTCAAACCCTTCGCATAAGCTCAAAGAAAGTTTCTGAACGTTTGATAGTGCTTTGCTTTCTTCTTGAGTAGTAAGTGCAATCAACCTCTCCAAGCGGAGACTTATGAGTTGAGGGAGGTAAGATAAAATATCCAGGCCTTTTATTGTTCCTCTCTTTGTACTATAATTGAAAACCATGAGACATTTTAGATTCGTCATCGATTTCAGAAATGGGGGAAGCAAGCATTCAGTTGAAGTGAAGTGTAACAAGAGGGCCTCTGCCTCAGGGAAATTGATCTCTTTCCAGTAGTTCTCCTCCACAGGGCCTGCTTAAATCAGAAGGGAAGTCTAATCAGATCATTGTACATTTTGCTTATGGTTGCTATTTATTTAGGTTAAATTTTGCTCGTATTGAACTTGAATACAGGAGATGAAAAATGGAACCAGCGTAGAGTTAACCACCAGATAAAAGTTGAGAATGGAGAATGCTACTGTTGACCACCATGGTCTTTTCTATGACAATATGGACAAGAACACCACGTGTTCACAATTTTGAATAGTTTACGTAGGATATTTAGTCTACCCTCAATTCGCACCACTTTTTTTTCTTGTGAATTATAAATATTTTGATGGGTATGGAAACATAGTTACTGATGGAAATGATTCTTGGTGTTTTCCGCTATTCCACAATTTTCTAGATGAGCTTGGCCCTTCGAATTCATTATTCGAATTTAAGATGTTTTTTTGCAATCAAAGCAAAGTTGCTAAACGAAATGATGTCAACACTAAAAATTATGACTATTATTTTTCATAAACTTTTGATCGAATGAAAATGGATAGTTAAGAGACTTCTATATTAACCCACCTGTGTGAATAGAGACAAGTTGAGCATCAAATGCTGTGCCATCAAGTAACTCCCTTTTCTGTGACAAACTCTGCTCCTTCCTAGGCATCACGAAGCTCTTCTTGTGGACTACACTGTCTTGGCATCGCAAATTCAGGGCCGATTCTCGCATTACATTATTCTGAGAGAAGAATAGCTCTGAGGTATTTCTGTTTGAGATTGCTGCTCTGCTTCTGATAAGAGCTATCATGTCACTTATTGTTTAAAAATTATAATGTAACAAATTTTCACACATTATAAGAACAAATCGTGCATATAAAAAAGAAAGGTAATTACCCTGAAGTGCTAGTTAAATTCAAAAGATTCTTCCTTGCAAGTTCTGACAAAATGGAAAATGCATTATGCCACTCCAGATTTCGAACATAGATCCAAATGTCCAAGAGTGCATCAACACAGATTTTCCTGTCTTCTGGAAATAAAGCTAAATCCTTAAAGCATTCTTTGGAAACATCATCTAAAGAATCAATAGTAATCTCCAGTAATCTAATTAGTCCTTTTTTGTGATAATCTGATATGCATTCTCCTTTACAAAAGCTTCCCCTTGCCCTCTCCCAGGCCTCATGGGATTTTCCATGCAAAGAGTTTGCGATCACCAGTAGGGCAAATGGCAGGCCACCACATTCTGCCAGGAGCTGTAATCCAAGAAATGTAGGAAACAGTTATCAGAAGACTAATTAGAGGGAAAGCAAATTTTGTGTATGTAATTGGATGATAAAAATAATAATAAAACAAAATTGATTAGAAGAAACGAAGAAATATACCTCCTTTACCAAATTCGCATTTGCAGTGCTTGGAATTGATGTCTGCCCAAAAGCCCAGTAACAGAACAGTGACAATGCATCCTCTTGGCATAACAACGGCAATTGATACACATGAATAGGCAGGGTTGTGGGAAGAGTTGCATTGTCTCTGGTTGTTATAAGAGTTTTTAGTCCCGGCCCTTCATATAATAAATATTCTAAATCTGCTCTAGACCAAACATCATCCAAAATCACTAGCGTTTGTTTCCTTTGCCTTGAAATAAAATTCTTCAGCTGCATGTGCCCATCTTCCAAATTCTGAAATTCTTGTCTCTTCCTTCCAGCAAGCTTCTTCCATATGGTCCCCAGAATTCCCTTCAGGTTTGGAGACTGTGAGACTGTGATGAAAATCATATTGTTGTCGAAGTATTCTGATGCCAATCAAAGAAAAGTTGAATTTTACACTAATCTTAGAATACATCAGAATTGCTTTTCTTAAATATCATAAGTTTTGACTGCACAACTGTTAAATCATTTTTAATTTAAATGCGTTGTGCAATTACTGTTAACTATTTGACTATATCAATCTTTAAAACGGAAATTAAAACAAAAGTATAGCATGTTAAAAAAGGAGTAAAACTACACCAGATCACTATGTTGACCGTCATAGGGATTAATAGCATACCTCTAATTTGATGATCATTGGAGAGAGCCAGTGCCAGAGTGGTTTTTCCTCCACCCGCCATGCATTGCACCGCAACAACTGACACCTCGTTCTGTATCAAAACTTTCTTCAAGTCCTCAATATATTTCTCCAACCCGACATAAAATTGAGAATCTACAGGAACGATAGACCTGGAATCCTCCTCTATTTCGATGCTGTCGATAAAATGAACAGAATCCATGACTCGAGCTTTTTGCAAAAGGTTCAAGTTCTGCGATTCCAAACTTAATTCTGTCCATTCTTCTATCCAGGTTTTTGTTATATAGGCAATAACACACACCGCAAAGGACTTTAGCCTTGATTTCCAAGAAGGTGTAGTGAAACTACCTGGATATATGCATTATCTGGTGGCATCCATGAAATTTACAGATGCTTACAGCGCAAAAGATTATCATCGACGTTGTGTTGGTTACATCGCACTGGGCCCATTTACTTTCTGTCAGATAGATAATAATAGTATCTGTCGTTGGCCGAAAGATTCTATCCTCTGTCATTGCTTAGATCAAACATTTAAAGGTACCTCTTGGGCGGCCATGCTTTTATGGGGTTCTTTAATATCGTGAGAATTATTTCCTAATTAATAGAAGTTATTTAATTAAAACATAAATATTCTTATTATGTTATCTAATTATTCAATAAAAGAAGATAAATAATAATTTTATTATTTCTTAATTATGCTTTTGTTTTGTTTAAATTATTTAACAACGAGAAAATAAAAAAATTAATTTGAAATTTTTTTAATTACAAATAAAAATACAAAAATAATTTTTAAACTACATTTTTAAATTTGTTTAAAGAATTGTACTTATATTCTAAAAAAAAAATTATTGAAATTTGGAAAAAAGAAGGCATTAATTAAATTGTGGAATGCGAGGAAAAGAATTAAAATAAGAATGAAAAAGTTGTTATTGTAGTATCTTCTTAATTAAGTTATTGAATAATTAATAGAAACTCAAATACTTTTTACAAATTATTTTAAGTTAGTTAAATAAATGACACTAATTAGAAAAATATTGTAAAAGACATTAATTAAATTGTTGTATGTAAGAAAACATAAATATATAAGAATGAAAAAGTTGTTAAAGTACTATCTTCTTAATTAAGTTATTGAATAATACATAAAAACTAAAATATTTTATACAAATTATTTTAAGCTAGTTAAATAAATAACACTAATTAGAAAATATTGTAAAACCCATAACTTATCAAACAACATTCAACTTAGATATTCTTACAGTTTTCTTTAAACAACTAGAGATGATATTTTGACTTCATTTTTATTGAAAAGTTGTAATACTCTTTATATTCTTAATTAAGTTCTTTTATTGTATAGCAAAAGGAGAAAATAATAGTACTTGGGAAGTAATAAATTTATTATCTTCTATATGAAATTAGTGAATTGTATAAAGAAAATTTTCACCTCAATTTTAATGGTTTGAATGTTTGTAAGGACATTGTACTGACATACTAGTTATAAAGTAGGACAAGAAAAATGTATATATTCACAAATTTTAGTAGATAGTCTAGGATATTGAGTCTACTTCCTAAACAACTATTAAGAATATCCATCCACTACTATTAATTTTTTGAGGTCAATTAAAAATGTAGTAATACAGATGAAAATAATATTGTTAAGAGAATTGATAATTGACATTTTGAACGATTTTTGTCAATGTCATGAAAATGAATATATAAGAAACTTTACAGTAAACTACTTGTATAAATAGATAAGTTAGAACATCAAGTATTTTACTAATAAGCAACTTCCATTTCTGTAACACCTTTCATCATTTTAAATTGATCTACCATTAATGTATTTCTAATTTGCAAAAACATGTTAGATTTAAGAAACAACATAAATTTGCAAAAACATGTTACAATTAAGAAACAACATTACTTTTATGATACGAAATTTCAAAATCTTCAATGATGTATTATTCCTACATTACACAACATTGTACAACTATTTAAAGATTTAAATGGGCCAGATATAGAGATGGAGGTGCATATAAAGATGGATATCGAAATAGAGATGAAGGTGATAATAGATGATGAGAATCTGGAGTCGGCATGACCCGTACCAATCACTGACCCAAACAAACCTTTAGGTAGCCTACCTCGCTTTTCAACTATAATAGATAAAAGGGCACATCATTCTCTTGTCCATCATTCTCATGTGCGTCAGTCTCCAAAGGTTGAGTGCATGCGAATGGTATTAGTTGGATGAGACTTTATTGCGAGGAAGAAGCTCATTTCCTTATTTCACTATCAATGCTATTGAGGTGGGAGGAAATTTCCCCATGCCATCCATAATGCTGTCGGGCCCTTTGGTAGGCCTGTTATATTGCTCATTTTGGCAACCTTTATCGGGGCCAATGTCTCGAGACCATTGTGCAGGCAGTTCTTTCCAAATATTACTCGGATGATGTCGAGTTGGATTCGTGGTGGATATTTTCTTGGTGGGGGACGTGGCGTGTATTGATAAACAACCCACGCGTTATGGTGGAGATGTTTCTCAAAGGCCATGTAGGCATTAATGGAATGGTCAGTGAGACAGAGATTTCTTCTCTTTGAGTGCAAGCAACCAGTTTTATGAGGAGGCGTAGATTGCTGTTGGGTACCAAGAAAGCCCACGCTCTGGAGAAAGTGCTTAGTGATTATGCCCACAAAGTTGGCCTGGAAGATCGTAAGATAGACAATCCATTCATGGAACTTTGCAAGGGAACAATATTCACCAAAGTAAAGAGTCGTCAGTAACAACAGTAGTCACGTGGTAGCTTCAAATCGCCCGCTCTTACTCATCAAACATTCAGATATCTGAAGCTTGGTCCAAGTTCTGACAGTTCCTTGCACTGCCGAGTTCTATATTTATTTTGTTAGTTTGAGGCATTCTTAACGTAAATTTAATATTAAATTGTTACTGGTTCTATCTCGTAGTTAAGAGGCTTACTATAGTGCCAGCAACAGTGGCTGTAAACATTTAGGCATTTAAAAAAATAAATTGGCATTCATTTAGAAGTCTTATGCTTTGTTGGCCGAGTCAAAAAAAATTCAATCGCAATTGCTTGAAAGTTTATTGGCATATTAAATTTTTAAAAAGTCATCCAATGAAGTGGAATGGCAGCCGTAATGTCAGCAGTTTCATCTTTTGGAAAAGTCACACGACAACGTCATAAGATATACGACAATTCGTTTCTACAAATACAATAATGCCAAAACACGTCATTAGTATTTGACTGTTCATTGCAAAGTAAGTTGTGAGAAATGAAAGGTCACCGATACCTCTGGATCTTTTAATATTAGTAGCTGGCATTCGAAAGTTAGAGGAAACGATTATCTCACTTGATTCTGCAATGTCTTTTCATTGTCAAGTAGTTATCAGATTTTTAAGGTTATGCGCTATATCGCAAAAGTGTAAAACAGAGCGTGCGATATGGCCATAACCGTCGCTATTTTGGAATGCAGAAACAGGGCAGGTTGCAAAACTGCAAAATAAGTTAAAAAAAAAACGGAGAACTTGGATTCAGGGTGTTAGTTATGTTTTTCTAAAGCTTTTCATTTGTTCCGATCAATTAATATTTGTTTTTCTGAAAATGCTTAGGTTAATAAATATTTATTTAATTGGTAGTTGTTGACAACCAATTCAATTTTGGTTGTTGAGTATCTTTTTATCTCAGCCTTTTATTGAGATCAATCTCGGCCATTGATTTTTCAGCTAGAGTAGTATAAAAGGGGGTCTAGGGGCATTTGAAAATCATCAAATTGTGAAGAAATCATTTGTAGTGAAAGCAAATGTATTTGCAGTGATAGCAAATATTCTTGCAGTGGGAGCAAGGGCGCAATGATTGCGCTGGGATAGCAGTGGGGGATATCAGCGAGAGATATTAGGAGTTTATTGGAGTTCTACCAAAAAGAGGCAAGGAATCTTTTGTAACTCTTATATTGCTGAAGATTAATACATTTTCCATCTGTAGAACTGGTTTTCCCTTAGGAGTTTTTCCAAGGACAATTTTGTCCAAAAATATTGTGTCATCGTGTTCAAATTTATTTCTGCATTTAATTTTGTGAAGTTGCAATTGTGTTGTTATTCAATATTTGGCTATGAATTAGTTTTTGATAGTTAAATAATCTTTCAAGATAGGAGATTAACAATCAGTGATTGCAATAGTTAATTTTCAAACAAGGGTGGCGGAAATACTCATTCCAATATATTCTCTCTACAATATATATTTATATGATATCTATTAGATCTAAAATAGTGCAATAAAAGAGCGTTAAGATTTGAAAGTCATTCAATAAACCTAATAAATGGGTCAGCTAACCGTCAAAAAATTCAAACAAGCAATTAACACAACATAAACCAACAGATAACTATTATAACAAATAGAGTCAGCAACTACAACCGACACGCCCCCTTAATTTTGACTCTATCCACATTACAATATTTTCAACACTAACAATTCCTAATTATTGTTTTTGAATTTCAAAACTTGCTTTTGCTAACAGCTTTGTGAATGTATCTACCAATTGATCTTTAGACTTACAATACTATAGATTGACTTCTCCATTGTCGATTAGCTCTTTAATTAAGTGATAACAGGTGTCAACGTGCTTTCTCTTTTGATGAAAAACTAGATTTTTGGAAAGTGTTATTGCTGAGTTGTCACAAAATATAGTAATTCGCTCGTTCTTTGTTCCAAGTTTGATATCTCTCATTAATCTCTTCATCCATAGTGCTTGAAAAACTATTGAAGTAGCTGCTACATACTTTGCCTCTACAAATGAAATGATGACTATTGGTTGCTTCTTGGATGCCCATGAAATTATACATGTACCCAAACAAAGTGCATAACCTGATGTTCTCTTTTTGTCATCAACATTTCAAGAAAAATCACTATCGGTAAATCTAATTGGCTAGTTGTCCTTCTGACTTGCATACAAAATACCATGTTGCACTATTCCTGCAATAGACCTTCTAATTCTTTTTCCTAATTTCCAATGAGATGTTTTTGGTGATTCCATGAACCTAGAGAGAATAATGACAAAAAACATGATGTCTGGCCTTGTTGTTGTCATGTAGATTATGCTACATACTATCTGCTTGTATAAAGTAGAATTTACTATTGTGCCTTCATCATTTTTACTCAATTTTGTACCTGAAACAATAGGATTACTAACTGCCTTGTAATTATTCATTCTAAATTTTGTGAACACATCTTGTGCATACTTCCTTTAACTAATGAAAATACCCTATTTTAATTGTTCAATTTTTAAACCAAGAAAGTACTTTGTGTGACCAAGATTGGTCATTTCAAATTTTCTTTCCATATCAAGCCTGAATTCTTCAAGATGCAAGTTACCAGTATATAGTGAATCATCAACATAGATAAATACAATCAAGATTTCACCTTGTAAGCTTGTCTTTTTGTACAATGTCGAATCATTGTTGCTATGCTTGAACACTTTGTTAAGTAGATGGGAATCTATCCTGCAGTGACATGCCCTCAATGCCTATTTCAATCTGTATAAGGCTTTTTTCATCTTATAAACCTTCTTTTCTTGTCCTTTAATCTCTAATCCAGGTGGATGATCAACATATACTTCTTCATTTAAAAATTCATTTAGAAATGTTGACTTGACATCTAACCAGTAAATTGACCAATGATGTTTTTGTTCTATTACTAACATAGTTCTTATTGTGCATCATCTTACTGCTAGTGTCAACATTTCTTCATACTCTATACCAGGCTACTGTACAAAACCCTTGGCTACTAGTCTTTCCTTGTACTTCTCAATTTGACATTTTTCATTAAGTTTTATTTTGTATACCCACTTAACTCCTATTCCTTGCCTTTTTTTTGGCAAATCCACTAACTCCCATGTGTCATTTTTCTCTATGGCTGCAATTTCATTGTTCATTGCCTCTACCCAGTCTTTCTTCTCAGTTGCTTCTTCAAATTTTATAGGATGACTATACATCAAAGAAAACAACACTTGTTCATTATTGTCCTTCTATTCATATATTTCTCTAATTTTCCTAGTCTTTTGGCTCCTTAATTATGCTATTATGGGGGTCTAAATCACTACTAGAAGGACTATGTACTTGTTGACCTTGATTTTCTCCTATTTTCTATTGGAATCTACAATCTAGGTAGTCTTTGTCTTGGGTCCTCAACATATGTTGCTTCAAAAGTATGTGGAGTAGGTTGACTATGATATATTCCACTATCTTATTCATAACATGACCTATCTTCAAGAAACTTCACATCTCCATACACTATTGTCTTATTGGTTATTAGATTGTATAACTTTTAGGCTTCTGATGCATCACTATAGCCTACGAATATACATTTCTCACTTTTATAATCAATTTTTTTCCTTAACTCCTTAGGATTTAAGGGGTTATCAGATTGTATAACTTTTAGGCTTTTGATGCATCACTATAACCTACGAATATACATTTCTCACTTCTATAATCAATTTTTCTCCTTAACTCCTTAAGATTTAAGGGGTTATCAGATTGTATAACTTTTAGGCTTTTGATGCATCACTATAGCCTACGGATATACATTTCTCACTTCTATAATCAATTTTTCTCCTTAACAAATATAACTTTTAGGCTTTTGATGCATCACTATAGCCTACAAATATACATTTCTCACTTCTATAATCAATTTTTCTCCTTAACTCCTTAGGAACATGTGTATAACCTACACTTCAAAAAATTCTCAAGTTGCTTACATCTGGTTTCACTCCACTCCAATATTCTAGAAGTGTCTTATTCTTCACACCTTTTGTAGGTGATCTATTCTAGATTTAGGCTAAACATGCAACTACATCTACCTAATATTCATTTGGTAAATTTTTGTCTTTTTTATGATTCTTTTATTTTTCCTTTCTGCCACTCCAATTTTTATTGGAGTGTACCTAGCAATCAATTATCTATGAATTCCTTGTTCTCTACAATATGTTGCAAAACCTTTGGAATCATAGTCACCTCATCCATCTGACCTTAATAGTTTAATTTATCTACCACTCTATTTTTATGTCATTGCCTTAAAATATTTGAATCTTTTAAAGGTGTTTGATTTGTTATTGATAAAGTACACATATGTCATTATATTGTAATCATCAATAAACGTAAATAAATAATAACTTCCTCCTATAGACTTTGTTTGCATGGGTCCACAGAGATTAGTATGCACTAGATCTCTAGTAGATCTTTGACTCTAGAAGTCGATGCATCTAGAAAGAGACTCCTCTTGTGCTTGGTATTCATGCATCTCTCACAAGGACTACATGGTGAACATATATTGTTGGTAGACCTAAGACCATTGACCTTTTTTGCAATTCATCTAGACTTTTATATACTAGGTGGCCATATCTAAGCTGTCATAGCCAAGTTTCATTAGAATTC
Source organism: Chamaecyparis obtusa (assembly GCA_027943335.1). Classification (NCBI taxonomy): domain Eukaryota; kingdom Viridiplantae; phylum Streptophyta; class Pinopsida; order Cupressales; family Cupressaceae; genus Chamaecyparis; species Chamaecyparis obtusa. The sequence goes on from BSBK01011988.1 coordinate 43,425, forward strand.
CTAACATACTAAGCATAAGCTATAGGTTGTTTGACACATCTCATTTTTAGAGGATACAATTTATTTCTTGTCATTTGGACTCTTCCTATGACCATTTTACTTGGGGTTTTGTCTAGGATAGTACAAGTGCATCCCTTGAAATTAACTTCAAACCCATTCTCACTCATTTGGCCTACACTCAATAGATTGTGTTTTTAATTCTCAACATAATAAACATTAAGGATATCCATCTTTTCATTTTTCTTATTTACAACTATGAAAATACCTCTTCCTAAAGCATGAACCAAGTGATCATCTCCTAACATTGTCTTTCTCTTGATTGTTTCTTGAAACTAGTAAAAATATTTTCACTACATATCATGTGATTATTGCAGGCACTGTCCAACAACCATGTTTCTTCTTTTTAATTTTCTTTTCTTGTTGAGCATGAGAGAAACATTGATTTAGTTCCTATTAGAAATAGGGAATACTGAGAGGGGGGGTGAATCAGTATTCCACAAACTTTAACTTTTGCCCACTTATGGATATAACAGATTATCTTTACAAATGTATAACATAAGAAACTAAATAACATGCATAAAACCAAAGAACTCATAACACATTATTTGTTCTCAAGGAAACCCTGGCCAAGGGAAAACCCTGGTGGGGATGGTACCTACAAAGATCCACTAATCAAAATTATCCTGTTAAGGATGTTGACCCTGTTAGGAGTCTATTACAATCGCATAGTGTATGATTAAGGGACTATAGGCCTTGTTAGTAGCCTCAACCCTGTTAGGAGTTGTTAATACAAAAACTGATTACCAGATGAGCCCACTGCCCAAACAAGTAATGTACAATGTATACTAATTACAAAAAGGATCAAGGTACATAACCTTATCAATATCACTTTGCTGCTATCTTACATCATACTTCGCATCATATAATTACAATCATATCTTCCTCTTTCTTACATGTTCTCTACTTCTTCATAGTTACATTTATACAAGTTATTAAGGCTAATAACTTTACATGGTCAGCTTCCATATTACAAAATGACTTTATCTAAGGGTTAACATCTAGGATGTCATCCCTTCATATTGTTAAGTCATTATTTTGATAAACAAAATAATCCTTTAACTCTTTTACTAATCCTGTCTTCATATTCTACCCTATCAGCTTAACACTGTCTTCGATAAAATTGTCATGACTCTTTCCATACATGTCATACTGACTTTCTCTCTGAGATGGGTGTTCACTAGTCATCATAGAGTCTATGTTTAAGTGCGCAAGCACTGAACTCACTCCAGTCAATGTCACAAACAAAAACTGTGTCCAGGTGCACTGGTGAAAACATTATTTTACACTTAGACAAATTTGTTATGCACTCTGCTATACTTTCTCTCTGACCTGTGTGCTCTTCATGTGGATCATATGTTTCCATAATGACAACATCCATGTACTTAACTCAGCCAAATTGCCAACAATCTCCCCCTTTGTCATTGGTGGCAACATATGAGAAAATTGGCTAAGTGTACAACTTCAAAATCTCAAAATTGTATCAAAATTGTGGCCATAGTATAAGATGTATATATCATCCTTATAACTCCTCAAAAATTTATCTCTAATACAATACTCCACCTAAGAGTTTTAATCCTTATTATACATATCAATTTTCTGCTATAGCTCTCCCCCTTTGACAACAATGACAAAGTAAAGTAGGGAGGATTACAAAATTGTATCATAAAATATTATACCTTAGTTCTTTATTGCAAAGCTAGTAGGCTTGCAACACAATCTAAAAAATCAGCTTTCATTGCTTCTATCTTGTTTGCCCATGATTTCTTAATGGAAGCTGCCACATTGAGTAGTGTGCTCAGTCCATAAGATGCTATTTGTCATGCTTGAAGGCTTTCAAAGTTAAACTTCTGAAAAGATGTCTTCGTTGAATGACATTCTTTACATGTTCTTCAATAATGCTTAGCTTCATAGAAGTATGTTCTCTTAGAAGAGTAAATCTTCTAATTTTTCTATCTCTCTCATCTTGCAAATTTCTGACTTCATCATATAACTTCCAAACTTTCTTCTCAACATCACATACCTTCACATTAAGGCTAGAAAGAAGGTTAGATTCATTGTAAATTTCTGCTTCTTTCAACTTTATCTTCTGATATTCTTCTGCTGTTAAGGTTTTTTATTTGGTACACTATATGTACAATGACTTCCCTAGTTCTAAATTATTTCTCAAATTCTTAATACAAACATCAAGATTTATAATATCATTTCTGATATTCTGACTGATGTTCAAAAGCATTTCAGCTTCATAAGCTGCTTGAGCTCTTACTTTTGTAATACCTGATAGGTTAGTGAATTCATTGTCAAAAGTACTCATTACCTTCTTAGCTTTCTCCAAGGGTTTTGCTTCTGAAATTTGGATAGTTACAATGCTTTGTAACTTCTCAGTCAATTCCTTCAGAGTTCCTTCAAGATTTTTCACTTTCTTGTTCTTGCTAATGACTTTATTCAGAGATTTGATCAACTCCAACTGATCATCATCATCAACTTCCTTTCCCAAATCTTCAAATAAGGTTTCAAATTCCTTCTTCTTTCCAGTCTCAAAAGTAAGACCGATGTCTTCTTTGGTGGAAATAGGTACTTGAATCTCTATTTCTTTAGGATTCTCACTAATATTTGGGGTGTGTTCTGCTTCAACATTTCTATCTAATTCATCAAGAGCTGAATTTACAACAATGTTCTCTAAGTTCTTGAATATTCTATCATCAGTGTCCAAAGTGACTTTTGTTCCTTCAATATCCATAGATTCATTTTCAATGATAATAGCTAGAGAAGAGGGAATATCCTCTTGATCTGCTTCACTAGCTTTCTCTGCTTGTCCTGCTACAACTGATGGTTCTCTAATAATTTCTATCATAACTTTGATTATTGTCTATTCTATGTTTGAATTAACTTCTTCATACCTGCCTCCCATAATCAGAATGGTTCTCCTTTTGGTTCTCAAATGGGTGCTTAAGGCCTTTAAGATCTACTTAAGGTGTGCATCATCTCTCACATCACAAAGCTTTCTTACAAGATTTTCTCTGATAGATTTGTCTTCCTCAATTGCTCTTTGCTTTCTATTTACAAGTTTATTGTATAAATCATCCGGTATTTGACCTTGAATAGTATCAAATTTCTTATCTATCAAAATCATATGCTTTACAATAGCATTATCTAGATTAAGTCTGTCTGAATAATCATAAAGATTGTAGTATTTAAATTCATTCTAGTAAAGTTTCCTTCCTCAATGATCTCTTCATTCACTCTCTCAACTCTAGGTTTCCATGCTTTCTTCCAAACCAAAGTGTCATCATCTTTTATATCTGCAAATTTTCTAGGAATAGGTGACATTACAGTTTTCTGCCTCTTACCTAGTCTAGTAGAAATTTCCTTTATTCTCTTTCTAGGAGTGGAAGAAGTGGATCTAGTTGGCTTGCTTGCTTCTTGTTCTTTTTCTGGCTTCTCTACTTTCACCTTAACTTGTGTAGCTTCTTGCAATTCTGCACTAGATGACAAGGGTGGTACAAATAAGATCTTTGCTATTCTTCACAAATAAGTTCTGCACTAGTTCTTCCATTTTCTTTTCTATTTCAAACTCATGTCTTTTCATCTCTGTGTCTTTCAATATTTTCTTTATAGTGCTGACAACTCTCTTCTTTGACTACTTCTTTTCAATTATGGCTTTTGTAGAGTTGAAGTTCTCTTCAAAAGTTCCAAATCTATCACACTAAGTGTCCAACTTACACTTAAGTGGCCTACTGATATATTATTCTACTTCAATCTCAGATATCTCATAGCTAAGAGGGTCTATGAACTCTGTTCTAGGCTCCACTACTTCAATATAGGTAAAGTTAGTGTCAACCATGAAACATATATCATCCTTGTATTTCTCCATGAGTGACTATGAAATCCTTGATCTACTAGATACCAAGTTCTAAAATGTCTTTATCATTAACATGGTACTCTCATTTACTTTGTCAATAACATATTTCATGTATACTTTACTGATTCTTTCCATGGTGGATTGTCCATCACTCCAATCATTTGCAATGGTGTAAGAAAATCTTCTTAGGAGATGGAAAAACATATATGTGATCAAAGATGAAAATTTAAATTGTGCATACTTAGACTTCTTGATCTTTTCAAAGTTTTCAAACAATTGAATTCTTAGTATTTCACACATATCAACTGGAACCTTGTCAACACATATCAAATAGGCTATGTGTACCATTCCAGCTGCCATATCATCTTCTCTAGAACTTGCACAAAATTTAGTGGTTAGGTTCTTGCATAGGTATCTCACATCATCTTGTTTGATCTTGCTAATTACAATACCTCTACCATTATAGGTTGAACTTGTGTTATCCATGATTGTTTTTCTCATGTTCTTCTCATTTAGGGGAATAGCACTAACTTTAGATAATCCAGCGACTTCATGAATTAAATCAGCTATAATATCAATCACTCTATCTTCAAGCCAAAACTTTCCATTATGTATTCTGCTCAAGATAATCTTAGTGCATTCTTCATTGTCAAACTCATATTGCAATGCATATTTGATGATTTCATTATTTTTCAAATGATCATACCCTTGTTTCAATGACATATCCTGGTTGTATAGCTTATGATAATCATTTTTAAGGTCACTATCAGTGATGGTTTCCAACTTGCATCCTAGATAGCTTCTTATATTATCCAAATGCAAAACTCCGTCTGGTACGGATGATAATGCTAACCTAGGATCTCCTTCCAAGGGTTCAACTAGTTCCTTCTTTATTATAGGTCTATTTTTGTCTCTGACATTGTGAATCAAAGATACATCCATGATTGCTTCCAATACCTTATACCAATTCAAAGATCTATCAAGAAAAATACTCTGATTCTGCAGTTTAGGGCTTTCGTAGACTTGGCGCTCAAATCTTTCTCCAAATGCTTCCAATCACGGTTCTTTTCTCTCCTTGACACTTCAATTCACTTTGATGATTGAATAATATGGATTATGATATTTTATTGCTTCAATCTTACCAAGATCTGACATCGCATTTAATACATTTATTGCTTCTTTCTAAAAAGTTGTTTCTTTTATCCTGCAAAACTTAAAACTTTTTTCGATCTCGTAAAACATGATATCTTTCATTGTGCTCTTAACCATAGTGTTGGTACATCATAAACTACCTTGCATTAACTGTGCAAAACCTAATTCATCATAAATCTACTTCTACATTAATTCTAAGTACCTAATCTACTGTAATTTACAGAAATTAAGTGCTTTGAGATAGGTCAAGTAAAGATTCATTCTTACCACTTGATACTTTACCTTCCTGATTGCCTTCAATGTTGAATATGTCTCTTTGATCTATCCTTTTGATAAACTTTACTTCATCTATATTGCTACAACATTCTATCTATTTGTTACTTGTATCTTCATTTCTTCTTGTGTGACTTCTAGGGTTAGGGTTAGGATGAAAAACTCTATTGTTCATTCTGCATAAATTTTTTGTATGTCCAATCTTGTTACATATTTGACAAACAATTCTATTATTCTCATATCTTAGTCTAGGTGGATTAATCTGTAATCTGCAGTTTCTAGCAATGTGTCCAACCTTGTTGTATCTATAAGATATTACTTTATTTCTTCTATTCATATCTTCAGTAGATCTCTGATCTACATTGTCAGTACTCCTAAACATTCTACTATTATTTTTATTCTTAGTAAATTTAAGTTTTTGACACTCAATAGCTCTATGTCCAAATCCATGACAATTATAACAATAAGCTTTAAGGAGTTTAAATTGCTTATCTGTGCAATCTTTCTTCATATGACCAATAGTGTTACAAGTAAAACATTTACATTTGAATTCTCTTTGCATATCTTTAGGTGATTTCTCTTTCTTGGATGGTTCTTCTTCTTTGGGTGCATCTTCAGATTTGTTGATCTCATTAGACTTTTTCTCATCTATGCTTTCAAGTGTTTTTAGATCTGGTTTCTTGCTTCCATCATCTACCTTGAATGTATTAAATCCAAGACTAGTTTTTATCATAGAATGGTTTCTGATATGATACTTGTTTATCAATCTTCTCACTAGTTGAATATAGCCTTTCAAGTTGTTGTTTAGATTGAGTCAATTCACCTTTCACAATTGTATTGTACTTCTCAAGTTTAGTATACTACAAGTTTACTTTTTCAAGTTTTTTATGTTACTTTGCTGAATTTAAATTTTAATCATTCATTTTCAATCTTGAGCCTTTCATTCTTAGATTTCAGATTTTCTTCATTCATTCTATTTATTTCTTCAAACTAAGTTTCAAATTTGCTATCTTTAGTTCATGCTTAAGGATCTCATTTTCTTTTTCCAAATTGACATCACAATCTTCAATAAGAACTTTGGATTACTTTTCAGATCTCAAATCTTCCAACTTGTTTTTCAAATTCTCAATGAGGTTCTTTGCATCATCATATTTCTCTTTTAGAATGTCTCTTTCATCAGTAAGCATATCAATCTACTCAAGAGCTTCTTCAAGATTCTTCTGTAGCTGATCCATATTCATAGAGATCTCACTCAAGCTGCTAGGCTTTCCTTAAATAATTTTTCTCTGAGTAACTATGCTCTGATACCAATTGTTAGAAATAAGGAATACTAGGGGGGGTTGAATTAGTATTCCACAAACTTTAACTTTTTCCCACTTATGGATATAACAGATTATCTTTACAAATATATAACACAAGAAACTAAATAACATGCATAAAACCAAAGAACTCATAACACATTATTTGTTCTCAAGGAAACCCTGGCCAAGGGAAAACTGCGGTGGGAATGGTACCCACAAAGATTGACTAATCAAAATTATCCTATTAAGGATGTTGACCCTGTTAGGAGTCTATTACAATCACATAGTGTATCAATCCTAATTAAGGGACTATAGGCCTTGTTAGAAGCCTCAACCCTGTTAGGAGTTGTTAATACAAAAACTGATTACCAGAAGAGCCCACTGTCCAAACAAGTAATGTACAATGTATACTGATTACAAAAAAGATCAAGGTACATAACCTTATCAATATCACTTTTCTGCTATCTTACATCATACTTCTCATCATATAATTACAATTATATCTTCCTCTTTCGTACATGTTCTCTACTTCTTCATAGTTACATTTATACAAGTTATTAAGGCTAATAACTTTACATGGTCGGCTACCATATTAAAAAATGACTTTATCTAAGGGTTAACATCTAGGATGTCATCCCTTCATATTGTTAAGTCATTATTCTGATAAATAAAATAATCCCTTAACTCTTTTACTAATATTGTCTTCATATTCTGCCCTATCGGCTTAACACTATCTTCGGTAAAATCATCGTAACTCTTTCTGTACATGTCGTACTAACTTGCGCTATGAGATGGGTGTTCCCTAGTCATCATAGAGTCTATGTTCAAGTGCGCAAGCACTAAAATCACACTAGTCAATGTTGCAAACAAAAATTGTGCCTGGGTGCACTAGTGAAAACATTGTTTTACACTTAGACAAATTTGTTATGCGCTCTACTATACTTGCTCTCTAACCTGTGTGCTCTTCATGTGGATCATATGTTTCCATAATGACAACATCCATGTACTTAACTCAGCCAAATTGCCAACAGTTCCTTCTTCTATGTTTGACACATTTTCTCTACCCCTATTTTGGTCTTCTTGTTTCTTCCTGTACTCACACTCATAATGTCCATATTTCTTACAGTAATAGCATTGTATATCTGATTTATCAAATCTACCTCTTTCTTGGTTATTTTTGCCTCTTCCTCTTTGGTTTTGTGACTTTGATAGAGGCTAATCAACTTAATTTTGAATTTTGTCCCTATTATCTAACTGAAGTAAACTTTGACCTCTTCTTTCTCTAACTCTACTGCATCTACCTCCTCCTCTACTATTTGTGGCTTGTGTCTATAGAGAAGTCCCTAGAGGTTCATTTCTCTTTTGCAAATTCTAGACTCATGATTCAACATTGAACTATTCAACTCTTCAATGGAATACATGGGTAAAAGAAAAAAGTCATGTCATGTTTCAGGCTAAGTTATTAGCACAACTAAATTTGAGTATTTATTACTAAAAATTAATCTTCATCAAACATATGGTCAAGCTAGATTCATTCTAGCTAAGTTAGTTAAGTGTTTCAACTTTTCTAATTGGAAATGTCTATTAAATACATGTTTGATACCAATTTGGGTACAATTACAAAATAAATAAAATTATGTCAAAAAAGTGATGTTACAATAACTCCTACTCTTTTTAATAATATTTATTTCAAAAATATAATAATACTCTTTTGTAGAGCTTAGAGTCAAGAATATTATCATATATATTTTAAAATGTTTTAATTAGACATAGTAAATTATAATTAAAAATACTGCAAGTAGGTATTTTAATAATTGAGAAGATATTGATTTAGAGAAAGAAAAAAATTGTAAATAATATTAGAAATTTTTGAAAAACATATGGTTCATAAGAGAAGAGATTCATCTTTGAGGATGTATATATATTTTTCTATTGGGATATATTTATGATGAAAATATTGTGGGAGATGAAAATTGTCAATTTCAGGTGAGTTAGAATTTGAATTGTCATAAAAGAGAAAATATAGGTCGAAAACCAATTTTTCTTTTTTCATGCACCGACTATATATGTCATTTATAACATAGTTTGAAATCAAACAAAAAAAAAATTATTTACATATAGTTTTTTTGTGGGAACTTGACAGCCTATTTTTTTAGTATTTTTCATTAACTGAAAAATCATCTTTAAATTTTTTTTTTAAATACCAATTCTTGTGCAAAAAAATTATTAAAAATAATTAACATAAACTTCATGCATTTTTACACATTTCGTCAATTTACATCATTTCCAAATTCCAAACAAAAATGCCACTTTTATGTCATTCAAGTTGAATAATTTTGTTGTTAGCCTTTTCCTTTGTGAAAGTGTGACACAAGTTTTTGTTTTTACCCACTATATAGAAAGATCTTTACATTCTTCAATTGCAGTCACCAAAATATCATATGAGTGTGGTAGACTTCTGCGGATCTTCTCCACTACTTTTCTATCTGTGACATATTCACTGTAGGCTCTTAGTTGATTTACTACATCCATGGCTTGAGACATGAACTAATTTGCAGTCTTTGTATCCTTCATTTACAAGGTTTCAAATCATTTCCTCAAAATGTGTAGCTTAGTATTCTATACTTTATCAATTCCTTGATATGTTGTTGCCAGTATCTCCCAAGAATTATTTGCAGTAGTTGTTGCTGATATTTTGGAAAAAATTATATCTTCAACTCCATTATGTAGATTCCATAGGGCTCTAGAGTCCTTCATTTTTCTCTCTACATTTTCATTCTTTTGTGCATTTTTCATTACTTCTATTTCATTTTCACTAGGTTCTTCATGTTTGGTTTATACAACTTCCCAACAATCTAAGTTCTTCAAATAGATTTTCATTTTAATGGTCCACATAGCATAATTTTTGTCAAACAATATTGGTCCTTGTGTGCTGGGATTACTTGGGTATGTCATGACTATCTGTATCTATTTACCCTTTTCGTGACCTAAACACCAAGATTTTTCTGCCAAAAAAATACTCACAAACTTGATTACCTTGATTTTCTCTTATGTCAACATAAATGTGGCACTAGCACATTTTTCTATAGTAACTTCTATCTCTATAGATTAAACACAACTAGTTTACCTTCTATCTATATATGGTAAGAACATGACTGGTTCACCCAAATATTTTACTGACTTCAAATTGCTATTCTAGGAGGTACATTTTCTCCAGCAAGCTCTTGATCTTCTTCATCTTGACCCAATCAACCATTGGCTTTAAACCATTAGCTTTGATACCATATCATATTTTTAAGGTTATGCACTATATCACAAGAGTAAAAAATAGAGCATGCAATATAGCAATAATTATCTCTATTTAAGAATGAAGAAACAAGGCAGGGTACAAAACTATGAAATAGATTAAGAACAACAAAATAGAGAACTTGGATCTAGAGGCAGTGAAAATATTATCTCTATTATATTCACTCTATATTATATAGTTACATTGTATCTATTAGATCTAAAATACAATAATAAAAGAGCGCCATGTTTTGAAAGTTTAGTCGCCATGTTTTGAAAGTTAAATTTGACTAAATATAACCATTTAAACAAATTATATTGTTGGAGTATTTTTAATTTTATCTTTTCTATTTTTCAGCTCTCCTCTTCCCTTATTGACTTTCTTTGACTTCCCTTTCCTCACTTTGCATGCCCCCTACTCCCCTTCCCTTTTTTAATCCCTATTGAGATTAGCTTGGTTTGCATCTTACATTTTTCCTATCCTACATTCTCTTTCATCCTAATGATGGATCATGATGTTTGATCTAAAAAGTTGATGCTAAAAAAAATACACAATCAAAAACCAAAAATCTATTCATACAATATAAATAATTTGTTAAAATTCCGTTGGTGATTGCACCTACCTAGTCCAATCTATGAAATTTAAATTACATATTCTTGTGGATTTTCTGAATCGAATAAGTTACTTAATAAACGAGTGAGATTTATCATGATTTTTCCATGAGAATTTACTTTTAGTAATTTTCTTTATTTATTGTTACCTTAATCTTTTGACATTTTTTGCACAATTAGGTTAAATATAGAAAGTCATCATAGGAACTAAAATATATTGCATTAGTAAATTTGCATGGACATATTATAATTATTAAATCTAAAAATAAAAAAGGTTTTCAAGTGTGTTTATTTCTAGATTGAAAAGTTTGGAACCAACAAAGGCCTCCTTGTGAAAATTCACATTTATCTTCAATTGAGCCTACATGTAGTTGTACCATGACTAATAAGAACCTCTAGAGTGACTTCCTCACTCTTTCAAGAGGGAAATTTGCATCTCAAATTCCTAGTAATTGACTTGTGTAAAAACAACACTCAATAGAAGTGGGGCTAGAAGGATGACAGGAAGGAAGAGTTTTCATTATTATATATACATTTAATAAGTTTGATCTTGGGAAAATATAGCTTCAATCAGTATGCTTCCTTTGTTCTTTTGTAGTAATGGACAATATGCTATGAATTATGTAAGGATTTGTAAAGATCTAATGCTTTTTCTTAAAATTGAATATGAAGATGTTGTTTGCAATCTATATGCCAGGACATTCCTATGTATAGTGCTTCAGTGGTATGTGAGACTTCCATCCAACTCTATTTTCTCATGGATTGAATCATAAAATTTATTCTTAATTCAATTTGATCCTAATATGAGTGCACAAGATTCATTGTTTGATTTTGCTACTATAAGGATGCCTCAAGAGTCTATTGACCAATTCAATCATTGATTTATTCTCATGTATCAAAGGGTTTAAGATTCAAAAAGGATGGTGCATAATTTAATATTAAATGAAAATATCTATGGTGTCTGGATGTCTCATTTGCAAGAATAATTAGATGTTTTGGTGAGATGAAATTTTCATGATGCATTCAACAAGGATATTTTCTTAGCACAATATGGATGTCACATTACAAAAGGTACAAATGGTCAAATGGTAGTTTTAATATGCAATTGAATGAATGTTTCCAATCATTATATCCCTATGTCAACCTAGTCAATACATCAAATCAGTACAACTAATAATCTCATTCTACCAATTACAACTTTCCCAATCTCCAAATTATGCAATCAGCCAATAGAAATAATTAGATCACTTACTTTAAAGATTATAATGGGAGTTAAAATTTCCGTTCTACAACCTTGGATGTGATTATTTTACCTCCCAATGAAGATCCTTTGACTATATTGTCATATTCTTGTTATACTCCAGTGCTCAATACATTAAATCATGATGATATTTCAAATGAAAATATTGCTAGCTAGTCATATGAACATGCTATGTTGTCAAAAAATGAAGATGAAATGGGTCAAAAATCTTATTACAATCAAGATATCAAGTTACCAAATGATTTTTCCACAAAGATCAATTGTGAAGTATCGAGAAATGATGGCCAAGTCAGAGAGGATGAGACATATTCAACGATGCCCCAGAAATATTGCCATGAAGGATCAACAAGTATAAAATCTTTGTCATCTTCACAAGGTAATTTTGATAACTCTTTTGAGACCAAGAAAGGTTCAAATGATCAAGATAAAAATACTCATAATCTATGTAGGGTGGATATTCAATTTGAACAAAGTAGATTCAATGAGAGGCTCATAGAATTGGGTATTCCTATGTCATTATTAGATTTTTCATGGTTGGAAGGATTTAGGATACACCTCACAACTAAACACAATGATATATATTGCCATGTTTTTCTTGGAAATATGGACTTATATTTGAAAGGCAATATGACTATTCAAGAGGTAATAATTCCTATAGAGGAGCATTGGGATAGTCAATCAAGAAAGGATGAAGATGAACATGATCAGACCCATGAGACTTTGGAGGATATGTGTTTTCATAATGAGGAAGATAAAGTGATTAGTGTATACACCTAAAAATGGTCACCTAGACTATTAGCCCCTTTTGCTAAATCATAAATTGCTTATTCTTGATCAAATTCTAGTTCTATCATTTATTCGATTATTTTCTATGGGCTAACCATTTTATCCTAAGTCTTTATTTATTTAAAAGAAATATTTCCTCCCTTTTTAATATATAAAAAGCCCCCACTTTTCCTCTTATCCTAAGTTGCACAAATAAAGTATTATTCTTATTTTATAAAAAGAGAAAAGCACTTTTTATCTCATATGGACACAAAAGTCAACTCTTATTTTCTCATTGGAGGATATTTGTGCACATGGATTGCTCCTCTTTTAAGCTCCACCATTGATTAAATCTTTTGCCTCTTAATCTCCATGGTTCATTCTTTCTCATTTCCTTTAAAAAGAGAGCTCTCTTCTTCATTCTAGATCCTCAAACTTTTTATGCTAATGTTATGCTGCAGGTTTTCTAGGTCACTTTGGAGCTTTTGAAGATTTAGAGCATTCTTAGCTTTTGCATCTACATGTTATCATAGTTTCATTTCTTGCATTATCATGGCATTCCTAGCTTCATACTTAGCTTAGTTTCCTTTATGCTTTAGATTAATTCATCTAGCTTAACTAGGAGGCTTTGTAATACTTGTTCTTTCATTTCCATAGTTTAGCTTGCATATTCATCTTAATCTAGCTTGCATTGCATTTCATTTGATTCTTGAGGATATTGGCATTCTTGGTCTTGTCTTCATTGAATCTCCCATTGCATGGTTTACTAGCAAGGTTATTGGCTTAATAGCTCTAGCTGAAAGCATTCTTAAAAACCCTTGCACTCCATGCCTAAGGAGCTATGGATCGATTTTTGAGACCTCATTCTTGAGTGTTCTTGAATGTAATGAATCATAGAAGTGTGACACAATTATAACACACATTTTTGGCGCCCACCGTGGGGCAGAGTAGATTAGCTTTGTCCTTTAATTCTGTATTTTTTGTCAAAATTTTTGTCAATTTTCGGCTTTATTTTCGGTCTCTGGTTTTTCTGTCTCAGAGTGTCGCACGACATTTTGCCAGTGTCGTGCGACAGTTCTTTGTATAGCAGTGTGACACTTTACCAGTTAAAAGTGTCACCCCCTTTGACAGAGAGTGTCGCACTATTTGAGGAGTTTTGTTGCCTGCATACAGCGCGAACTGTCGCCCAGAGATAAAGTGTCGCACCCGTATACGAAAAAGTGTCGCACAATATTTCTGGTGACTGTACTGTCACCTGTACCCAACAGTGAGCTATTTTTGAGCTATTGTAGTTATCTTGCAAGTTTTGGGTTCTCTGCTATCTTTTTGAAAATTTTGAAAAAATTTAGCATTTTCAAATCCGTGCCACTATGGAAAACGGGTGCCTATTTTTGAGAAATTTTTACAAATGGTATCAAAAGTTTAAGTGTGATATATTGTTGGAAAGGTCTTTCCGAGTCTAATCCAACCATGCTAGTTTCATTCTCAGATTTTACCATTTGATTAGCTATTTCACTTGCATATTATCTAATTTTTCATGTGCTAACCATTGTGGGTCTAACAAGTTGTGGTTGTAGGTGCACTTGCTTGAGATATTTTGCCAAAAGAACGCATGTCAAAGAGGGCTACTAATGGTTTTTGCAAGGCTGCCCTAAGCATAAAAACCAAATCAAGTGCTTGTTTAATTGCTTTATTTATTAAGTGCGACATATACTAGTTGTTTCATTTCATAGGCACTTAATACCTTGTTGTAGGAATTTTGAGGTGGTAGGAGAGTATGCTCTTCACCCTTGTGGTGAAATAGAAATCTTGACCCATCTTGGGATTTTGAAAGCAAGGGGGTAACTAAATATTTGCTTGGTGTGTTTGGGTGAAGTTTTTGAGATAGGGGAGTATGCTCTTCACCCTTGTGGTGAACCAAAAACCTTGAACCTCAAGAATTGATCTTCTTTTTGTTTAGATTTAGAGTCCTTTAGAGGGCCTGCTCTTAAGCAATCAAGAGGAATGACCCAAGTGGGGACAAGCTTTTTGCCGGCTCTTCCAACCCACTATAATCTCAAGGCTATTAAGGACACAAAACTTTGGTAGACATAGTGCTTATCTTCACTTGATGTGAGTAACTTGTGGGATTGTGACCATGAGGAAAGCATTGAGAAAGAATGCTTAAGGTACTCTTGAGGCTGCGAGGTCCTAGTCCTTTATGAGGAGCAAGAGGGGTGCTATGAATAGAAGCCCTTACTACGAACCATTAGATAGAGGCCACCTTATTTTAGCTGCTTAGCTTCTTGGTGCAAGGATTGATCCAAGTAGACTTACCCAGATCACCCCAAGACACTCACCATATGTGTTCCTTTGGTTGTATTTTTGACACTTCCATGACAATGCCAATATCTCTTGTGGGCAACCACTTGGTGTGAGGCAAGGGGGCATCAAGTTGTGGGCCACATTGCTAAGTAATGAGCCTTTTCCTTCTAGTTAGTAATTGCTTGAATTGTCTTCGATTGTGCTATACCAGTGTAAATGTTCTTAACATTCAAACAAATGATAGCATTCATAAGATTTTCTATTTTTATATCACAAGTGCTTGTCTTGGCAAGGTTACTTTTGCCCTTGTTTCAAGTGTTCTATGACATGTTTGATCCTATACTGTTTGCAAACCTATCTTTTATCTGCTATTACTGCTTGTCAAACTGAGAAATTGCACTATCCAACCTTTGAACTTGATCAAAATGCTTCAAAACTGAGATTTTTATGTTCACTGGTCAAAGAGTCGTACAACCCTGGAATAGTGTCGCACCCTGTTCTAAGAAATATCACGCGACAATTCATCCCTGCACAACTGTCGCCCCGCTTACCTGGAAAGTGTCATCCGGCCTTACTGGAAACTGTCACTTGGCTTAGGGTGAAGTGTCACCTCGCTATAAATTATCGCCTTGTCTACCTGGAAAGTGTTGCCTAGAACCTTTTTGTTGTCTTGTTGCTGTTGCAATCCGGAGCTGCTAAACTTGCATTTTAACCTGTCGTAGAGTGTCTTTTTCTATTCTTACCTAAAGTTGGTATGTTATCTGCATGCTTAGACTTGTTCTAGACTGAAACAAATGAGCTAAAACTATTGGATTTGAGCTTAACGAATGCTACTCTTGATCACTTGTCGCATCACGGTTACCTCTCTAGCTACTTGCTTATTGAGCTTCTTGCTCGCTGCTTGACTTTAGTCAATTGATTGTTGTAAGTGTTTGAGCACTTTTGACGAGCCATCTCTCTATTTTTCTACTTTGACAAGTGATCTTTATTAGCTTTTCTTATCTCAAATCTGAGAAACTTTGTCTCATTCTATTAGTCAACCAACATCTCTTTTCATGCCGGTTACAACTTGGTCTCAATTTGAGTAGGAGAGTCATCCTCCGTTCAATTATACATAGTTACCTTCTCCAACTAGATGTTCACGAGTGCCCATTAGCAACAACAGTTCTAGTTCTAACCAATCTGAAGATTCTAAGGCTACCCCGTGGTACAAAGGAGGTTTCCTCTTTTCTGCATTCAAGACCCCCAAAAACACAAACAGTGTCTCACTCACTTTGACTAAACAAGAAAAATTTCAACGCTTGCAAGAACACTTTGAACATAAGGATAACCAAGCATGCTTAGACAAAGAACACAATCAACAAAGGATGGATTCTGCTAGGTGCATGGCTTATAGAGGAATGTCTTATGAGCAACCCGAGACTAGTAACTATGAGAATAGACCTCTTTTTAATGGCAACAATGGCAACAACATGTCACCAAGATCTCCTCCAAGACCCACTTTTGGTATGCCTTCTTCACCTCCTAAACCTCCTCCCTCTCAACATGAGGCAGAGGCTGATGATGATATTTCTAGTGAGGATCTTATGAGATTTGAACAAGATGTGGTCTCCCAATGAATGATGCATAAGCTTTTAGAGCGTAATGGTGATCAATATTTTCAATATATGACTTCTAGAGGATACAAGCTTCCTCCCGACTATGATGTCAGAAAAATTGTCCAACAAAGAGTACCAACTAAATTGGAAGTCCTTCAGGAAGAACTACGTCAGACAAATCAAGGCCTTACCCAAATGGCAATAGACAGAGAGCCTCCAAAGGTCTCTTTTGTAGAATCAATTTGTGCTCTTCCTTTTGAAAAAAGTTTATACATGGTCTTGTTTCCTAGGGATATTGAGGTTCCCAAATACGACAAGTATGATGGAAATGGTGATCCCCATGACCATGTGCATCACTTTTATGCTCTTAGCATGGACTTCCTTCACGAAGACACATTTTTTCTATGATTATTCCCTCAAAGTTTAAGAGGCCAAGCTTTGGAATGGTTTGCGAAATTGACACCATCGCTTAAGACTTTCGATGAGTTGGCTCAGTGATTTACCCAGCATTATTCTTACAACATCCAACAACCTATCACCATGATAGATCTCAGTAATCTAAGACAACATCAAGGTGAGCCATTTGCAACTTACTTACAACATTGGAGGTCATTGTATTCTAGGTATCCTCGTCAGCTACCTGAAAGAGAAAAGATTGACATTTTCATCAACACACTTGTGCCTGACCTATTTTATGATCTAAGAAAGCAATTGTTCTCCTCCTTCCATGACATGGTTGAAAGTGCATATCAGATTGAGGATGTAGCTATAAGAAAAGGGGATATTGTTATTAATAAAGATGCTAAAGGCAATGGCAAAGACAAGAACAAACCTTGGAATAAGAACAAGTATGTTGTTAATGATGGGGTTGTTGATGCTCCTAAAGCTAAAGAGCCTGCTTTCAATCTCTCCAATGCTATCTATGCAGCAAAACAACAAGAAGCTACCAACACTCACGGTGCTCCTAAACCTCAATATGCAGATAAGCCTAAGAAGTCATTTCGAAAGTGAATCTATACCAAGTTGGTAGAACCTTACGATGTGATCCTTAAGACTTTGGTTGACAATGGATATCTTATGCTTCCTGATAAACCTGGTAATTGGGATCTGATAAATAAGCCTAATTGGTGGAGAGAGGATTATTACTGCCATTATCACAGAAACAAGGGACATCCAATAGACAATTGTTTTAAGCTTAGGGATGATATTCAAGACCTCATTGATAACAACACAATCTCCACTGATGGCTTAACTAAAAATTCTGATCACACAGCTTTCAAAGATCCTCTACCTAAGCATGACAAGGGGGAAACCTCTCAAGCACATAAGAAGAATCATGATGCTAAGATCCACTATACATATACTTCTGACACACCTGGGATCAACATGGTAGAGCCCATTGAGAGTGTTCTAATGATGAGGTCTCAAGATGATAATAAAGCCAATCATGGTAAGCCAAAGTTGGTCTTCCAAACACGTGGTAGTTCATCTTTCAGAAGTGAGACACTGAATGCTGTTACTAGGGGGCAAGCCAAGATTGTCCTTAAAACTGTGCAAGATCCCAAGCAAGCTTTTCCTTCCAAACAAGTGGCTCCTTCAGCCACCCCTAGCTATGATCTTGTCCAACATTTGCAAAAGACACCAGCATAGATATCTATCCTTGAGTTACTTCCGTTATCCCCTTCACATAGAGAGATTCTTGATGAGGCTCTACGTACAACATGTGTTCCCAATGACATTGATTTGAATCAATTTCAGGCTATGGTCAACCACATTTCATCTCCGCTATCTCTCTCCTTTTCTGCAGAAGATGACATATCTATTGCTCACCCTCATAATCTAGCTTTACACATTGAAGTTCTAGTCTACCACACCCGTGTCCACTGAGTCCTGATAGACAATGGTGCAGGGTTAAATATTTTCTCTTTCAATGTCATACAACAGTTGGGTTTGTCAGAATTTTTTGTGGATTCTAAGAAGAAGATTACTATAAAAGCTTATGATGAAGTGGAAAGATCTTCTAAAGGTCTTGTCACGTTTCCTGTCTGAGTGGGTCCTGTCATGAAAGATATTAACTTCCAAGTATTGGACATCCCACTCGCAAATAACATTCTTTTGGGTTGTCCTTGGATCCATGACATGTAGGTTGTTCCTTCCACACTTATCATCAGTGCGTCAAATTTCTGTACAATGGCACTGAAGTTGTGATTCCTGGAGACCATACTATTTCTATTAATGCTCTTGCTACTACTGAAAAATTTGTCCCTCACAATGAACCTACTATTGATCCTAATACGTCTCTATTTGCTACTAAGAAATCACTTAAGATGATGAGCCTTGGTATGGGTGAATATACGTTGGATTCCTTTGCTTCTATACCTATTTCTCCTCGGTCATATGGGAAACCTTCTGATAACATGAAGCCTTCCACTTCTGCTATCGTGATCTTTGATACTTTTGTTCCTTCATCCCTTCCTTTAGAAGCAGAAAGAGAAGAACAAGTTGTTCAAGAGTGGATCTATAGAGAGGATTCTAGAAATACTCCCATGCCCAGTAATTTAGACACAGATACAGATGAGTCACCACTACACACTATGGCTCAAATGGGAGATGGTCTTCCTTCTACTTCACTTCTTTGGGCAGAAGAATGTATATCTACTGATGATATGGCTGAGGCCTCTATGTCTAGAACTTATGTGCCTAAAGAATCATTGCACTATGATAGACAATGTCGCAACATTGCACGGTTGCTACAAAGAGGTGATCTCTCACATAATGACATGAGTATCTCTACTTCTTGGCATCTTAAGCTTCTTCCAGAAGATTCTTCCATGATAGATATGGATGTTGATGTAGTTCATACCTCTCGTAACCCACCCGATGTAGTTGATGAGTCTTGTGTAGGGTCTGATGAGTTTGTTCCCCGTATTGCCTTAGTTGACTACGTTGGTCCTTCTCTGACGAATCTAGATCTAGCTACTTTTGGAGGTTACCCTTTAGGCTCAACTTCTCTTGTCACTAGAGATGACACCCCTCACATAAATTTTGTTGAACCAATCACTTCATTTCATCTTGCATCAACACCTATTACTTCTTCCACTAGTGAACTAGCAACAAAAAGGATTGAATCAACAATCAAGCATCACAGTCATCAAGTCAAAAGAAAAGAGCAATTGTCAGATGGTGAAAACCACATTGTGGTAGTATTCAAACCTAAGAAAAGTAAAAATAAAAATCTGCTCAAGAATACTGATTATCAAATAACAGATCACAAGTTGATTCTCTACAAAAAAATGGTGCACTACTTCAAGCATGATCTCATATCTGTTACACTTTAGCCCATTCCTAGAGCTGAGAACAATGTTGGTAATGCCTTGGTTACTTTGACATCCATCTTACAAATGAAAAGGCATAAATCTTGCTTCAAGTTCCTGGTGGATGAATTACGCTATCCTACTCACAAATCTTACAATCCTACCATCTTTTCGTGTCTTCCACCTCATATTCTTCCTAACAATCCACCATGCCATTCTTTCCACCATCCCTTACACTTTGCCTTTGTCTCTGGTGACTTGTATAGGAAGGGTCTAGACAGAACTCTCCTTAAGTGTCTAGAAATAGAGGAGTCAGAAAAAGTGCTAGCTGAAATCCATGATGGTATATGTGGATCACATTCTAATAATCCTTCGCTAGCTCAAACATTGCTTAGGGATGGTTATTATTGGTCGAACTGGTTGAGACCTCCTGTCATCACAGTTGCAGCATTTGGGCCTAGGGCCTGTCAGTTCTCTACATCTGAGGAAGCATATTCTTGATGCCCATTTCTGTTTGGGGCATTCTTTGTACATATTTATTGATCCTAAAAAAACTCCAAAAAAAATTCATATATGATGCTGAAAAAATCCTAAAAAGAATAAAAAGTACTAAAAAAATGAGCATCCTAGTGAAAACCTAGCAATAGGCGCTTTGATGTCTCACCAAAAATATCAAAATTTTTTTTTTTTTTTGAAAAAGTGCCTTGGTGAAAACCTGGAAACAGGTGCCTTGGTAGCAAAAATACAAAAAAATTTATAAAAAGTCCTGAAAAAAAAAATTATAATCAATCTATCAAGTGGAGAAAACCTAGAAACAGGCGCTGCTTGAGACCCTATGCATCTATGTCTATCAGTCTTGCATGGCGCTCCTTCGCCCCACTTCTCACTTTGCCTCTCCTAGCCTGGAATTGACTCTTGTCTTAGTCTAGGGGGCATACATTGTTTTAAGCTTATCTTGGGTCTCTTTGTGCGTCTGGGTTTCTTAGGCACCTCGTAAACGATGTTTTTCAACACCACCCCAATTATTTTTTTCAACACTACCCTAGCATCAAGTGTTTCTTAACACTTATCAGATGTCCTACCCACAGTCTAGATGATACAATATTTCTCACTGGCAGATGCGATACTCAAAGTTTGACTCTATGATCTACACACACGCACTTGACTCGCTGAGACTTGCTTGGCTTTATTTCTTTGTGCTGTCTATGATGATTTCTTTGCTAAGTGTTCTCCCCCAATGATCATTTTCGATGATGCATAGCTAGAAGACTGAGGGAATGAGAACATGTTTTATTGCTTTTTCTGCTTGTGGATATATTTTGTTGGTCCTACTTGTCATTAAGCATTTATGCTTGTTCCACTTGACATTGGGATCTACAAGGTATTATCCTTGACTATTTCATAAGTGCATGCTTCTAGTCATCTTGACTTTCTTGTGTCTTGATGTGAGCATAATATTGCTATATCAAACTTAGACAATCTCACTACACTAGTCATCTTGACCTACATGTCTTTGATGCCTAGGTGGGATTCCCACATTTCCATCTGATATAGATCATATTTAGATCCACATAGTTATGCTAGTGTGTATTGTATGATCTTGCGATGCTACCAATAACGCTCAATGATGAATATTAGATGTCTATTAGCATTGTGACCTTGCAAGTAAACCACTTTTCATGTAGCTTGCATTCTTAGGTTCATGTTAGTTTAGTTTTGCATCTTGCATATGGAGAGAGCTCTCCTTTTCATCTTATGTGGACTTTTTAATCAACTGCACTCACCTTTTGCTTCTTTCAGATCATGCCTTTCGCTTCTTGTCTTTCATATCCCATCATCTTCTATTCATTTCGGGATCAAAACCAAAATCTGAGTTCCCCTTGATTATTCCCGTCGCCTTTCTTCTTCTTTCGTGCAGTTGGCTAACCTTTTGAGGCTTGATCCTTCGATCTTCACTGGGGCATTCTTCACCTCTTCATCTCCATCTCTTTCAAACTTCCAGTCTTTCATTCACTTTCAAATCCCAAGTTCAAATCCCCCTTAGTGGTGTTTACAAGTTGAGGGACCGATAGGTTCATGCCCCATGTCCCATGTGTGGGGCATATCTTCACTACTTGATGGTTATTCTGTTCTCTTTCTTTTATGATGATTTCTAGTGATTTGATCATGTGTCTCTTGCTTCTGTATTCCCTCTACCTGATTTCACTTTCGATCCCGAGGGGGTAGACACATCATATCTTATTGGCTATCTCTTTCCTAAGTGTTCAGTACTGTCGCTACCAGGCTGATCATGCAAGATTTTCTATCTCTCTACACTTCATTCTTTGGATTCAGATCGCTATTTTCTTGCCTTCTTGGCTATCTCTTTCTTTCTTGGCTGATCTGAGTTGCTTTGTGATCCCAAATTGATCTCACATTTCAACTTCATTCTTTGACTGCATGTGTTCCCAGATCGATCACACCTTAGTCAAAGAGGGGCAAATGTATACACCTAAAAATGGTCACCTAGACTATTAGCCCCTTTTGCTAAATCATAAATTGCTTATTCTTGATCAAATCCTAGTTCTATCATTTATTCAATTATTTTCTATGGGCTAACCATTTTATCCTAAGTCTTTATTTATTTAAAAGGAATATTTCCTCCCCTTTTAATAAATAAAAAGCCCCCACTTTTCCTCTTATCCTAAGTTGCACAAATAAAGTATTATTCTTATTTTATAAAAAGAGAAAAGCACTTTTTGTCTCATATGGACACAAAAGTCAACTCTTATTTTCTCATTAAGGGATATTTGTGCACATGGATTGCTCCTCTTTTAAGCTCCACCGTTGATTAAATCTTTTGCCTCTTAATCTCCATGGTTCATTCCTTCTCATTTCCTTTAAAAAGAGAGCTCTCTTCTTCATTCTAGATCCTCAAACTTTTTATGCTAATGTTATGCTACAGGTTTTCTAGGTCACTTTGGAGATTTTGAATATTTGGAGCATTCTTGGCTTTTGCATCTACATGTTATCATAGTTTCATTTCTTACATTGTCATGGCATTCCTAGCTTCATACTTAGCTTAGTTTCCTTTATGCTTTAGATTAATTCATCTAGCTTAACTAGGAGGCTTTGTAATACTTGTTCTTTCATTTCCATAGTTTAGCTTGCATATTCATCTTAATCTAGCTTGCATTGCATTTCATTTGATTCTTGAGGATATTGGCATTCTTGGTCTTGTCTTCATTGAATCTCCCATTGCATGGTTTACTAGCAAGGTTATTGGCTTAATAGATCTAGCTGAAAGCATTCTTAAAAACCCTTGCACTCCATGCCTAGGGAGCTATGGATCGATTTTTGAGACCTCATTCTTGAGTGTTCTTGAATGTAATGATTCATAGAAGTGTGACACAATTATAGCACACAATTAGCATACAATAGAATGATGGTGGGATAGTTTCAAATGATGCAAAAAGTGAAAATATAGACACATTCATAAATATTTTCATGACAAGTAAAATAAAGAATTTTATTCTCATAAAATCATGAGTGATAATGCCCTTTAATTTTTTAATGTCATTCATGATGAAATTCAAATGGAGAAGATACAAGATGATAAAGAGGATGATCAAAAGGAATATGATGAAGTTAAAAAATTGTGTCGTGAGGTAGAGGATTCTTAGGACTTACCAATCGACAAACAAGATGACTCTCTATCTCTATTATCAAATGAGGTGCACAAAGTACTTGATTTGGTATCATTTTAGATAACTTAGAGGGGGGTGAATCAGTTAAGTCTAGTTATGCTATAGTCCCAAACATCCCCAGATGTATAAAACAATTCCTTCAATTAATCTAAACAACTTGGTAAAACTTTGTCTGTGCCTTTCTATTCATTAACTGAATACCAATAAATTAACTAGTGTATATACTGATTAAACTAGTAATTTTTAAGGTGTAAGTAAATTAAAAAAATCATCACATCCATACACATATAACACTTTATTTTTAACGTGAAAACCTTGTTAGAGGAAAAACTACTTGGGACTAGTACCCGAGATAATTTCACTCATCTGAAGTGAGCTCATTTAAGAGCCAACCTTGTTAAAGGTTACAAAACACACTCTAAGGCATGACCTTGTTATAGGATTTATCACTAATAGTTATCCATGACAAAACATTCACTATGGGGTCAACATGAAAACCATCAATATTCGTTGAATATCATAATAAAATAATAAAGACTATTAAGTCCCACTCGGTTAAGAGATTTATTTGTATTAATGGTTAGAATGAAATAATAAATGATCTGATTCGAATACAACTTCCTTTGTATATTTTCAAAACTATTCTAAGCTCAAAATACTCTGGCCATCATAATCACTTCAATTTCCTTGCATCCTCCAACTCTTTTATGCTTGGTTAATTCCTTTCTCTGACGCTTGGTGTTGTCTGCAGAATTTCTTGGTTCTCAGTTTAACCTGTCTGACCAGCTTCACATGAATGCAATCTTCCCACATGCATCTCTCCATCTTCAATCTCTTCTCTCCTTTTATAGACATGATAAACTATTTTCTTCTTATCTATAGATTTTGCCTCTTAATATACATCGTTGATTTTTCCACTTCAACCTTCTTCAGAACTTGTGTCTCAAACACATTTAATTATTGATCATCCTTGAATTTTGTTAGCCATAGAACTTCATAACAAAATTTATCTTTAACAAAATAAAGAATCACAATCCTGTTTCTGAAGATCATAATGATGAGCAGGGCACTAACCAGTCACCTATAAGGATTGATGAAACTGAAGATGCCTCTAGGGGGAGTATAAGAGTTAGGAAACCAAAAAAGGTAAAATGGTCTGGAGAAATTTCAATATCAACATAGTGCAAATGGGAATAATAAGAGAGGTCATTTACCCACAGATTCTAGAGGACAACGAAGGAAAATTCCACAAGGAAGAGTTAATAGACCCAACACTGGTTGTTCTAAGTGACAAATCTAGGGAAATGGACATGGATTTCCTCAATAACACCAAGAACAACATGCTAGATCAGTTTAGATCTTTCAAATGGCTCTACCATGAGATTGAGAACCTCAAGAAAAAATTTAGAGCTTGAGCAACAAGGAACACACCACAGAGAAAAAGCTAAGCCTAGAAACCAAGGTCCTGCACTTGGAATCCAAAATGATAAGCCTTAAAAAACCCTAAAGGGAATAGCTAAGAAAAATTTCAAAATCCTCAATATGTCCAACAAGAAATTGAAGTTGTTAGTCAAAAAAATGGAAGAAAAAATGGAAACCATGGCTGATCAAAGGACTAGGGAAGATGAGAAGGAGCCCACTGAAGGACTAGGAAAAAGAACCATGGAAAGAATTAGGAAAAATAGGGAGAAAAGCGATCCCCAAGGATCCCAAGTCTAGAATGTGAAAGACACTATTCAATTAATGGAGGCCCTCAAAAGCAATGTGGCTTTCATGCTTAGAAGCTTGGCATAACTTGATCTGGTGCCTCTCTTTTTTGACTTGTTTTGACTATTTCTTTGTTTTTTTCATGCTCGGCCCTTTGGTAGCATGTTCCTTGGTACTCTGTTCTGTTATACTCTGTTTAAATTTCATGCTTTTCTTTCTTATCTTACACTGTTGTAGGTTTTAGGAACCCTATAAAACCTATTTTACTTAATCAAAAACAAAATTTATCTTTAACCTCAAAATTATCCATATTTATCCAGCTCGTCATCTTTAGTTGGCAATCAAATATTCAATTTTATTTATTTCACTTGGTTAATACCATGATGTGTCGGTAACTT